>CAHIKZ030005499.1:2217500-2810000 GCA_903632075.3 Acanthosepion pharaonis
AGCACTTCTTGCATGTGGAACTTCCTTCCGGCTTCATGCTTTCCAGTCAACTTTAATCTTCAAAAATTTTAATGCAATGTCAATCTCTATCTGATTACTCTTTCCTCTTCCCGTTCATTAATAATGTTTCTGCTCCTTATTCTTCCGCACCCTGTAACTCCTTGTGTCTTAGTGGCTTTACTGCCATGCATGCAGTGATACCAATTAAAAAAGATCCGAAGCCATGAAAGTTATTATTATTATTATTATTATCATATCTAGAGAATTTCTTGAATGAATATATTACGAGATGTTTGTGATTACTTGATGTTTTATGCATTCCAATTTAGTCTACTTATAACGGTGTTCAGGAATATTTCTACTGATTTTATTGTTTTTTATTATGTTTCTTTGGAAAGTAATGTATCGCCGATATCGTCTGCGTTCTCCTTTCTTCGCTTTCTCTTTAATCAAGATAACAATATAGCGGAAAATTTCCGGGAAAATTGTTTAAATAGATTCAGTTTTTATTTTCACTTGACGTTTTATTTTTCTACTTTAAAAATTATTGCACATCCTTTTCGAATGAATCTTTTCCTTTCAAGAATAGTACCACACAAAGCAAATGCCGGCGGGATAAACACTTCCATTTTTATAAAACTGATACAATTAAGACTATGCAATTTAAATAATAAACTAATACCGCCATATTGTTGATACGATGTACACTCCAAAAGTAATGCCTTCTACTTTATTATTTTATTCTATGACGTCAGAGATGGATGTTGGAGGTATGCCAGTAGAGGTTGAATATTCCTACCAATATAAACGAGGGCCGACTGAAAAGTTCATAGGCTAACCAAGATATACTGATGGAATGTGACCAAATGAGGTTTATCTTTCAACATCGCCCTCTTACGGTTCATACACATCTTCCATCGGTGTCAACTGCAAAAAAAAAAAAAAACACGTAAATTGCAGCAGATATAACGTGATCATCACTGATATAGTGGTTCCCAGCCAAGTTTTTTTTTCATGTTGGAGAACAGATGATAGTCAGATGTGGCAAAATCAGGAGAAGGTGGTCAACAGCAGCCATTGAAACCAAGGACGTGTGTCCTGGAGAATTGTCCTGATGAAACTAGATACCCTTTCATAAGTTTTCCTGATCGTTTGGTCTTAATAGATGTTTGTAACTGCCTTAGCAAGTTAGCATAGTACACTCTGTTGATACCATGGCCCAATTCAATGTTAACAAACACGATGCTTTTTGAATCCCCCAAAATTGAGGTCATCGCCTTCCCCGGAGATGAAACAACTTTGGCATTCTTTGGAGGGTTGTTACCACTGCATAGATGGTATCTCTGGCTCAAGCGATGAACTCAACACCCATAATGGGTTAGGAAACGTTCAAGGAAACCAGCTGGATCTGACTCAAATAATGTCAGATTTTTCTGTAATGTGATCAACCTGGTGAGCTTTTGATCAGGTGTCAGAAGACGTGACACCCACCGAGTAGAAAGATTCGTCATGTCAATTTCTTTGTGCGGAATATTCTTAACTCTCTCACGTGATATGCTATTGGCTATTTGACTTATGGTTAATTACCTGTCATCTACCACCATGTGATGAACACGATCAATGCTCTCCTCGGTGGTGGCAGTTGCAGGACAACCAGAACTTGGATTATATTTAAGACTCTCCCTTCCTCTTCTAAATTCTACTGCCCACTTTTGCACTATTGATCAAGCTGGAACGTCATCTCCTAATATAGCAACTATATCAGTAAGAATGTGCTTAGGGAATAAACCCCTTTTCTGAAGGTACTTGTTAACACCAAAATGCCAAATTTTATCCATTTTCAAGAGAAGTCGCTACTGCTTACTTCTGGTCCCGACCCCTGATTGCCTGTTTCTAGATAGGCCTCCACGACTTCGATCAATTATTATCGAGTAAAAACTTGCGAATACAATCAAACTCGTCCTGAATATCTGGATCTCCAGAAGTGACGCTTTGGAAACAATGACTCTCATTCAGTTCGGATACGACACTGTTGATGTTGTGAAGCGTAATGGCCTTGGTTTAACACACGAAGCATAATGAAATAAAAATCGCATTTATTAATTTTTAATAAATGTTATAAAAAATATTTTTTTAAATTTAAAGAATGAATGTAATGAAAAACTTTTCAATAACACCTGATAATGGAAATACAGTGCTTTACAATATTATGCTGATCTATGCAAAAACAGTATAGGAAAACGCGAAAAGAATCGACTAGAGTGATGAAAAACAAAATGGCCATTTATTTCGTTCCAAGTTAATGTAAATCAATGTGGATTTCAGCATAGGATTTATGGAAATGACATGCTGATATTTTGCAAAAAATACAGTTTTGTTTCTCTCTCTTTATCGGTATCTATCGGTAAATACATCTTCCATATTCTCTTCTATTTCTACAAAGCCATTACATATTGCTGAATAGAAGTCTTGATTTTATCAGATTTATCATGGCAGCCGACATGGTGTATCACCAAATTTACCAAAGCTAAATTTCAAATGGTTAATTTAATTTCGGGTTGTATATACGAAAAAGAATCGACGGTAGTCTTCCTCGAAAATAATATTACACTTTGTCAATGTTATCAATAAATCAAAACATGTATTAAATCCATTCAATGTTACTTAATCTATAGCAATTCTTACGTTTATACTTGGAAAATCTTCAATAACTATATAGTTGATCTAACTGCAACAGAGGTTGCGACTGGTAGTGAATTCATTCACATGAATGAACTCATACTCAATTTGCCGAATCAAACAATTTGCGGAATGGAGTCTGATGAGTTATTAGAGTGTTGCAATAACTTGGACCGATTTTAAAGATGAATTAAGTTTAAGCGTCTAATGATTTTTTTCTTTTTCTTTCAGATTTAACAACTTAAGTCTTTGGCAATTTCAACCATGGAAAGATTAACAATGAAACATGTTAAAGTTATCGAAGCCTATTACGAAAATGGTTGTTAAAACTGAAATACATTTCGCGCACCTTACGATTTTTTGGTCAACATAATCGACCAACCAAGAATTGCAATTGGAAAAATTGTTCGTAAATTCAAACAAACTGGATCGGTGGCAGATGTAGTAATTTATGAACAATTTTTCCAATTGCAATTCTTCCTTTTTCCTGCAGTAGGTTGCCATTCCTTACTGCGGTAGGCCAATTGCCACCCAGGGCTGTAGAACCTATTCTGTCCTGCTATTTACCCATAGATGGGAGGAAGAAGAGGATTCATACCTTTCCCAAGAGTATTAGCACGTAAGTGAATGTAATGGATTCGACCGGAATTCGAACTCGGTTCTCCGATTCCTCAATCCGAGCTGCTATCCATTACTCCACCGTTACATTCACCAAAACCGATATTTCTTGATTTATTCTTCTGGGAATGCCCACCGAAAAAAAAGGTATTTATTATGAAAATAAAAATCCGCTATAGTTTTTTAAAAAACCCGTTACTACTTACAGGTTAGAAAAAAGTCCAATATTTATTATATTTTCTTCTATGTACCACGTTCCTTTTGAACATATCCGATCATGTCTCCTCACAACTTCCTATCACTTGTGACTCTTAGCAGTTTTTCTCCCTTCGCCCTGTGACACTATTTAGCTATGGTAATTAGCTAACTAATTAACCATAGAAATTAAAAACAGGAAATACTTAAGGCGAGAAAGAGCTATATCGAAAGATAGACTGAGCGACGTTAAAAAGAAGATTTTATTTTATTTACGAAGAAAGATACTTTTCGCACGTGACAGAAAATCCGTAAGAAAAAGCGAGATATGAGATTCTGTCAAAACTGATTAATGTCATGGTAAGGGAATGACGCGGCAAGGCAAACAGAATTCAGAAAGAAAAACAAAGCCGGCCGACACATAGTGGTCATAAAAATTTTTTCGGTCGACTGCGATGCAGGCAGAGAGAATCGATATTAGTTATCTTTCAGAAATATCATTTAATTTTGATTCCTGGGTCCAACGAAGGGAAATCATCTGGTATGTGTTAGAATTCTGGCATGAGGAAGAAAATCGTAGAGAAAATTTTTATTATTACTTTTCAAACCGTTGACGTCATACACAGCGTCGTTGAAAATGGGCATCTAGTGATAAGAGAATTTTAAGGCATGAGAAAAATAAAAAAATTGATTCTCAGATAAAACACGGACCCCCTAGTTAAAAGTTGACTTAGCAGAGAAGCCAGATGTCGGTTTTTGACAGTGATTGATGAGTCGGTAGAGACACTTGACTAAGTGAATTTTGGGTGTCCCCAAAAGAAAAATGTAATAAGAATTATTTGGCAATCTGGGGTTTGTGAAAAAATGTTTTAGTCGATGGAAAAAAAGAAAAAAAGGATTTTGTAAACAAAATTCTGGATAATAATTTTAACAGCGCCAGTCTAGCCACACCCACACTGTCGAGAGATCATTGGTCAAGTGGTAGCATGGGTGATAGGCGGAGGTGAATGTATGAAAAAGACGGAGAAGTTGTTGACATCCACTGAGGGGTTTGGTATGAGATACCAATGTGAGAGAGGAAGCGTCTAGAAGGATAATTCTCCTCCGACCTTCCCTCACGGAAGAGGGAGAAACCCCGAAATGGAAAGTGATTAATCTTCCAAAAATGGGAAGTAATTAATTTTCCTGGCCTAAGAATAAAGAGAATTCTTGTTGGGAATCGGGAATTATCGAGGAAGCCAAACCACGTGAAGCCCTACACCGGGTTTTGTTCGGTATTCATATAAACGAACGTCTCCAGGCAGTTTCAGTTGGAGCTGGAGTTCAGTTCCGAACAGAGTCAGAGGGTTGCCTCACAGAAGCTGGCCGAGAAATTCCACGTTATTTCGATTTCCTACCAAAAGCAAGTTATATTGACGAACGATTTAAGATACCAAAACTCGCTTAAGAAACGCAAAAGTGTCTCAAATCCATAGAAACGGACTGAGAGAGAAACACACTCCTGTATATAACAGACGGATAAAGATAATTTGTTATTTCTCAACATAGTGGTCAGTTTTGTTTTATTGTTTCTTTTACTTACACTTGTGCGATATCACCTTCACTACGACCCGACGCCTGATTAATTTCGTCTACCTAAGATCAAAGTCACAACGTGGGTAGGTTAGACTTGAGATCAAAGTAGTTACTTCGGTAACCAGACGTTGGAAGTGAGCTGGGAACGACAAAGCTGGTATCGAACCGGGAACGACCAAATCGACCGGGACACAGGCTGGTGGCAGCGACAAGGAGTCAACACCAAAACGCTGGTGGAAGAAACCTTACAACTTCGCACCGCAACTGGGAGTTGACCACGGGCCGACTGCGCAGTTTCACATATTGGCGTCGCAACCAGAGGACGTTACATATTGGCGCTGCGACCACCAGTGGATGTCACAGCCCGTTCCAATATCCATTCATTCAAGTCAGTGACTCGCTGCCTTCCCCTATCTCTCTTGCTCGCAATATTACCAGTGAGGGTTAAGTTTTTCAATCTTCCTCATTATGTCCCCAAGGAATTTCAGTTGTCTTTTCTTTATTCTGAGTATAAGTGTCCATACTGTTACCATTTTTTTTAAACTTCCTTGTCGCTTACTCGCTCCATCCATGGAATTTTTATTATCCTTCTATAGAACCGCATTTCTGCTGCCTCTAGTTTTTTCCTCACTCGTGGGGAGATTGTTCAGCATTCACTAAGAACTGGATGGATAATACATAGCAACCCAGCACTTCTTTCTTTGTTTCTAACGACATTTTTATGTTTATCAGCACCTTACTTAGCTTTTGGAATGTTTATTTCGCTAGTCCACTGCGTGTTCGGATCACGTTGTCGCATTTTCCATCCTCTCTTAAAATTCTCACCAGATATTTAAACTACTGACCAGCTTGATGCTGATATATCCAATTCGAAATAATAATCAATAATCCGGTATTGATTTAATTTTATAAAACTCTGATATTAATTATAGATTTCTACCCATAAACCATCACGCGCGCGGAAAATCGGGTTCTATTCCTTCTTGAATAAATATAAGAATGGGACGATGAGCACTAATGACTTAAAGACATGGCATGAGACAAGAACAATGAGTGACTGACTATTTGAAAGCACAAGCAATGTTGAACATCTACTTTATTCACGTGAAGATTTATGAAGAAGGAAAAGTTTAAGCTTAATGATATTCTAATAAATATATGTGAAAGATAATAAGAAATGTTATCATATATATTATATATATTATATTATATATATACATATATATATATATATATATATATATATATATATATATATATATATATATATATATTATACAATATATATATTATATTATATATGTTATATATTATTATATACAGGATGCTATGGGTAAATTGTCGCCATTTAATATTTTTAATTTCGTGCATGCGCATTGTTTGTTTTTCATTTTGTCAACTGCACGGTATAGTAGGGTCAGTTGGGCACCGTCTGTGAAAAAAAGAGCACCATGACGAAATTCACTCGGCTAGAACTTTGGAAACGGCATGCTATACTGATTGGCATTCGTGCCGGAAGCTCCAAGACGAACATTTCAGAGTGTATAGGTTCCGGAAAGAGTTGGATGAGTCTAAAGGTGATTACGAAGGTACGGCCTCCCGGAAAACTGATGAGAAAAGAACTGTCCAATTTGCTGGTGATGGACCCAGACTCAACACGGAGGCCGTGAAGTGCCTTAAGGGGATAGGTCTGACAACAGGACTCTGCACCAAGCCACACAAACAGGAGAACTCATTCAGGGCTTTCAGACAATTTCTGAGACCATATCACCCCTTACATCTGGCCACCTAACTCACCAGATTGTAACCCCCTTGATTAATATGTGTGGGGCGCAATTGAGCGAGTGACCAATAAAGCTTCTTGTAACACCAAAGATAAACTGAAGGCAAGGATTATGGCAGCATTCACAAATTTAAACATGGAGACCATCCAGAAGAGTTGCAAGAGATTCCGAAGTCATCTGGAGGCTGTGGTTAAAGCCAATGGCAATTTTATTGAATAAATTTACTCTTTAGTATTTCAAGATATTTTTGTGAAATTTTGGTAAATATATCTGTTAAAACGAGAAGATTATTTTCATTTTTGGGTAATTTAGACGACAATTTATCCATCACACCCAGTAGTATTGTTATTATATAATACACTATGATATTATATATTTATACAATATTATTTATTGTTATATAATATTATTATAATATCACATATATTACATAATATATATTATTATTAGGGAAATCAATGAATAAATGATAAGTTTTCGTCTGACGCGTTTCGTCCTTTAGGAGTTCATTGAACTAAAATGACATTAAATTGATATTACTGCACATGCGCTCCTAGTAGAGGTTATATTGAAATTTTAAAATTTAAAATTTATTTTTTTATTATTTGTTTTGTAATATACTTATTTTACTTAGTTTATTTATGTTTATGTTATGTTTTCGATTATGGTATATAAAAATGTACATATCGTTTTCCCATATATTATTATATAATAATACTATTTTACATTATTCGTACTATTGTCCTCATCTTTGTTGCAATAGTCCAAATAATATAAATAGTGTACATAATACCTCATCTCAGAAATATAGACAGATACTGAATAATATTATTATATATTTATATAATATTATATATACGATACAATTTTAATATATATGTATATACTATATATTCATATAATATAATATTCTATGTTAATGATAAGAAGAAAGAAATAGTCAAACAAACAAAAAAGATATATATTAATAAAAATAAATCATAATGATAAATATGATATCTGTCTATATTTCTAAGATGAGGTATTTTAACTATTTACACCATTTACATCGTTGGAACTGTTATCTTCATCTTTATTGTCCAATTCATGACGTTTCTGCCGTTGGGTTACGAAGGGCAATTAAGTGATACTGAAATATAAAAAAAAGGCATGGCACGTGGAACTAGAACAATCTACTCCAGTGGACTAAAAAATAGTTTTGGTTCAAAATTCTAAAGTATAGGATTATGGCAGCATTCACAAATTTAAACATGGCGACCATCCAGAAGAGTTGCAGGAGATTCCGAAGTCATCTGGAGGCTGGGGTTAAAGCCAATAGCAATTTTATTGAATAAATTTACTCTTTAGTATTTCAAGATATTTTCGGAATGTACAACGTTCGAAACGTCGTGAATATGGCAGTAAAGATCAGGACAACAGTCCGAACGAGGTAAATAGTATATATATATATATATATATATATATATATATATATATCCGTCCACTGCTTTCTGCATTCTGTTGAGGATTCTTCTAGACTCATTGCTCTAAGCCTAAATCCCTAAAATTAATTACATATATGTATATATATATATAAAGTTGTAGCCTCTGTCTATTTGTTTGTTATCGAACTCCTCCAAGGGTTTTGGAGATAGACCATCCACACCCATAACTATATATATTCTGAAACTACATTACCCAGAGTACTTGGATATTTCATTTTGATCAAAGAGGGTCCCCAGGGGTGCACAAAAAACCACATTTTTTCTCCTTTTGACTTAAATTTAAATTTGAACAACTGAAAGACTATTAGGATACTTGGATAAATATATTTCATTTTGATCAAAGGAAGTTCACGAGGGGTACACCCACACTGAAAATATTTTCCCTTTGATTTGAATTAAATTTAAATTTGAACAAGGGAATGACTCCTATCCATAATATAAAAGGAGAAAGCCAGAAGATGGAGGTCACATCGGTAAGTTCATTGAGTAATATTGAAATGCATCATTTTTCTTCACAAATTATAACAATAAATTAAAATCAATCATCATTTTCTTATTTAAAAAAATGCGCGATACGCAGCAAGGCACGGATAATTCGGCTAGTATGATATAAAACATTATTTGTAAAGACAACACACGTGATATTCAATTTTTTTTTGGGGGGGGCTGCCAAAGAGGACGATATCTGAAGTTGCCTGAAATATGATGGAAGATACTGACGCAAAATGGTAAATATACTTTTTTCAATAAAATTAATATAAAGGAATAAAAAGCAAATTTTCCTATTACATATGCTTAATAATTTTCTAATCAACAGTTTAGGATCATGATCTGACGGGAACTTTCAAATCTTTTATGATCTATTTTACGCTATGTAATATCAGTTTTCCTACATATGATAGTGAATGCTGTACAATCTCTTCACAGATGAAGAAGAGGCTTGAAGTAGCAGAAATCTGGTTCTACAGAAAGATACTGAGAATACCATGTACCGAACATGTGTGCAACGACGAAGTATTAGAGAAAATGGAAATAAAAAGAACACTTATACTTAATATCAGGAAGAGACAGTTGAAATTTCCAGGGTGCATAATGAGGAAAGAGGGCTTGGAAAATTTGATACTCACAGAACAGATTGAAGGCAAGTGGAACAGAAGTAAACAACCCCTAACCTATCTGACGATCTTGAGTAAATGGATGGCGGGAAAGGGTTTAGGAGAGATAAGAAAAAGACAAAATTTATTAAGAGCTACAAAAAGCATGAAACTCTCGAGTGTCATGGCCGCCAACGTTCTGAAGGTATGCGGTACATTGAATTCTTTTGCCGTGTATAAATACAATAAAGTGATTTTAAATGTCGACGCTGAATTCATGTCGAAAATGAAGATCCTAAAACTTGCTTATGCTCGCCAGAACCATAGATATGAAAAAGGTCTTTGCAATAAACCAGGGGGCCAATTACTGCCCGCGAACAAATTTCATATAGGCCCCCTTCCTCTGTCATAGAATGTATCACTTACGGCCCGCCAGTATTGTCAATCAGAGTTTACCAATATATGGCAGCAACACTGTGTGCCGCCCATTGGCAGTGTAAACCTGACCATGGCCTTTTCCATCCAATTTCTAAAATCACTTCCTTTGAATCAGACCTGGCCTACATACTGTAGTCCAAATCTCAGTATCACCCTTCACATTAGTGCAGGCAAGTTATTTGTTTTGGTCATCTGAGATGAATAAATTCTAAAATCTTAGTGAATTAAATTTCTTTTGTGTTGGTCAAAATCAGTTATAAATCTATTTTTGACACTTTATGTTTTCTAATTCTTAATAAGATGAATGTTGGTGCTATGTTCTTACGTTTTTAACTTAAAAGTTCACAGACAACATTAATTACTAATAATGCGTAATGTTTAAGATTAGCCTGAGATATATTATAGCTTTCTAGGAATTCTTTTTTCTCAGACATATTTTATTTTATTTTATATGGCATTCAGATATGACAGGCTGAGTGATTTTGGTAAGACCTGATTAAATTTATGTTATCCATGTGAAGAAATGAAAATCTGCTATTTGTAATATAAATTTTCATAAGATAGTTCATTTGCATTTGCATGGTTCAAAGAATGCCTAGCAAAATGGTTGGCCCTCACGCATTTCACCTCATCAAATCTGGCTCACTTTGGATACCCTTGCAATAAACATTAACATAAATGTTGATCGACGCAAGGGTTTCACGAGTGATCTGAAACAAATATATTTCATTCCAGCACCGTAACAAAGAAACTGATAGCAAAATAAAGTATAAATAACGATTCAGTCAAAGAGGAAATGTTTAAAACATTCGGCGTCTGTTAACATCATTAAAGAAGAATGTCTGATTGCTCAGCTTGAAGGCACTTCAAGGTAAATTGTACGAACAAAAAGCTAATCTCCTTCAAGGAATTATATTTCATTAAAAGTCAGAACACAAGGGATTTTCTCGTGGTTGTATTGCAACGCATTTGTCTATTGTTAATTTGACTAGATCTACGTTAATGAAATAGAGATGAATTCGATAATACAGTTCTGGTATATCTCTTTGATTCTATTATGCTTGTCTGTGAAATAACATTTAATTATTTCCAGTGCTTCTATATGCTTATAGGAATTACTGTTTTCACAAAATTTGTAAATATTCTCTTTCGTTTCTTGTAAAATATAATCAAGTATTTTAGACAACAAAAGAAACAACTATAACATTTTAACTATCTCTTGAACTAAAATTGGGTGATCGGAAACAGTAATTTTGATTGTATTAGGAGCGTTTAGTTTTAACTAATTCCATACAATAAGATCGTTTTTTTCTTTGTATTGTGAAATCAGTAATATCAGTATGCATTTTAAAATCAAATTATCACAATTAGAGTATTTTTTTTTATTTTAATACCATCTCCCTTCAGTGTGTACGTGGATAATGGCTCTTTACAAATTTCTTATTTCTTCATTCTTGAAGTGACATGACTTCTTGGGAGAGATATTGAAGAAGTTCCCTGTTGCCTACTCGGCGGTTTTGAATTCAGAGTTATTTTTCTTCTTGACAAGAAGCTAAAGAGCCCTACATTTTAACTTATGGCTGGGATCAGAAGGAACAGATTCATGCCATTGTCAAAGACAGTAGAGCGAAAGTGAGCACAACAGACTATGACGGATTTTGAACTCGATTTGCCGATTCAAACTTTTCGCAATCACATCCATTACACTAGCCGCCTGCATATTTTTATGCTTCAGTTAATTAAGAATTGCCATACGTGAAACACGTTGTGCGATCATGTCGTTTTTGATTCATGGCTGACTAGACAGATTTTATTTTTGGGCTTCTTCCATATCTTCCAGTGCACATATGTCTCCACCTTGTAATGTCTGTGGGTATATTCGTTTTTTGCTAGTTCCTTATTATTATTATTATTAATAATAATATTAGTAATAATTCATGTATGTTCCAAATTCGGTTTATGGTCATTTCACGCTGGAACATCAGTTCTCGTCCGATCACCTGGATAGTATCAAAATCGATGACCGCTTGAGAATACAAGGTGCTGTAAGCTTGGATGTGCGGCTGGCGTAATCAGTAACATTTCAGAATGAGCAATCATAGATACATGTTCCAGGTCCAGTGGGGTACGTTATATTATGCACAGATGCCCTTGGAAAGGTATAAATCAATCTCGTCTCCCTACAGCTATGAGTTAAATAGTAGACCTTGTATCTCAAAATTAATTTCTTACGCGCAAAAAATATTTTCTGGCATTGAATAACCTGGTTGACAGTCCGTAAAAAAAAAAACAATCAAAAACCAATAGGTATTTAGTGGTAAATCTCCTTTGATCATCAGTTTTCACGCAAACCTCACCATTGTCTTGGTTTAAACGGTTTCAGCATTCCATTATTCAAGTAAACCATTTTTTGGCTCTGTTTTTGTTTTGCTTTGTATTTTGGTTTAATTTTGGATTTTTTAGGTAGGGGTTGGCTGGTATAACTCGAGGTTATTCGAAACTAGATTTCTTGATTACTTACTGAAAATTCTGTCTTCAGTTGATGCCTGGATTTTGTCTGTGTTATACGTAAGTCAGTATTTTAACAATTTTTTTTTTCAATGCCGAAACAAAAATTAGCAGCTATATGGAAGAATTTTGTTTTATTCCTTTCCAGATCATACTTTATACTAAGACCAAATAAAATCTGATTAAAATAAATGAAATAAACAGACAAATAAATAAAAAACAAAATTTAAAAAAAAAAAAAACAAGACTGTCTGGAATATGAGCCGCTGATAACATTTTTATAACTGAAAAAAAATGTTTATAGAAAATTAATCGAAAGCAGACGATAACAAATAATAAAGTATGAAAAAGTGGCAAAGCGTGAATATCTAATATTTCTTCGTATGATAATTTAAATTAAATTTTTTTCAAATATTTTCTCGACTATATTTGTACAGGTGTCTTTGTAACTGGTTTATGCATATTTTACATCGAATTCGTCTCTGAGTTAACCAGAAGATTCTGCATAACGATATAGACGAAAAATTAATATATGACTGAATTTCTGTCATAAAGAATTGTCAATATTTACATTCAGATATCCTCAGATTTGTTGCTATTATCACCATGTTTCAACCGTTTTGCCTCCACTTCTTCTTCAGGTGTCTGACAATCCGGGTAACTTCCAAAAGAATTTCGAAATGGGCCCTTAATTCAATCAAGTTTAGATTGCTCGTTCCGGTATCCAAGTCTCGCAATATTTCGTCCTCTTCTTTTTTATCACCGCTCAGGTATGGCTCGCTCTTTTCCCACTGAGTTTAAGTCTGTACTACTCGGCACAGTGGAGTAATGGATAGCGGATCGGATTGAGGAATCGGAGAGCCGAGTTCGAATTCCAGTCGAATCCATTACATTCACTTACGTGCTAATACCCTTCTTCTTCTCCTTCCAGCTATGCGTAAATAACGGGACAGACCGGATTCTGTAGCCTTGGATAGCAACTGGTCTACTACAGAAAGAAATGGCAACCTACTGCGGAAAAAATCTGCCTCGTCAGTCATGTATCGAAAGATACATGATCTTGTATCACGCATGGCACATAACTGACTGACTACTTGGTCCAGGGATTGAACTCACAATAACAATTATCTCCATATTCACGAAGTAACTAACTTGGATTCAATTCAATTCGAAATTCCATGAACGTTACTCGAATCGACAGTTACCTGAAGAAGGACGTAGAAAATAATGGCCGATAATGGTAATAATAACGACATATCAATTATTTTCATCAGATTTTGTATCTTCGAAGCACTATTGCGTTTGCTCTTTACAGAATTCTCTTAATGAAAAAAAAAAAGATATAATTTCCATTAAAAGACTGTTAAAATCACTAAAATTAGTTATATACGAAAAATATGATAAGATTGTGAAAGGATGGAACTATGAAGTTTTCTAAAAGATAGCATAAAATAATTCAACAAGACCAGAATATTGTACAGTGTTGATGGTAACAATTCTTAAATGATAATAATAATAATAATAATTTTATCTTTATAAACCAAACGGTCTTTTTAGAAACCTAATAACACTTGTAGAAAAATATATAGATTTGTATTAATGCAATAATTACTTTTTCTAATTGTACCAACTAGAGTTTTGAGGATCTTCCTAATTCTACACTGGTAAAAATTTGTCGCATGTTATATTTCTACCAGATTTTTAAAGTTCTTTAGCCATATCTTGAACTGACCTTAAGTCTTGCTTCTCTTCTCGTCCTTTTTCTGGGTCTTTTTCTGTAAAGACTTGTATCTAGCAGAATTTTTTTTTTTAAAGTGTAATTTTTATTTACTTTTAAAACTCGAACATACCTGACTTTTCTAGGAACTTTTAAATAACGTCTGCTTTTTGCAATTGTTGTCATTAGAGAGTATATTCATTAATGAAATTTTCAAATTCTATAAAACTGCCTCCAGTTCAAAACGTAGATTCTATAATTTAAGCTTCACTTATTACAACTATCTCTGTGCTTTATTGTTCTTCTGTTGTTGCGTTAATAACACCAAAACTGTGATACCTAAAAGCACAAATGTTTCTTCATTTGTACATACACCATTATTGTTAATATGTACTCGTTGAGTTTTCGTGCCAGAAGGAACAGGTGGTTTTCACTGTAAATTAAGAGGCAGCCAATTTTGAAAATGATTTACTAAGCAGCGCTTAGTTTTGGCACCTAGTAAGAATCAAACTCACTATTCAGTAGCACTGTAATATCATCGTAGAACAGACTGATAATAACACAATATTAAATCTCTAAATTATTCTTTATTCAACTCCAAATTTCGTCAGTTAATATCAGCATTGTCCTTGGCATGACGATAAACTACACCCGGCAGCAAAGCCTCTGATTAGAAGTAGCACCTATTAGGGTCCTAGCTATGGGCAAATATTGAATCCTCAAACTGGAGTCAAGATATTATGAAAGTATAAAAATACATTTTTTTTTAAGTATTGGTATTCTTACTAAATAAATGCTTTATAATATTGGTACAATACATTTTCATAGTTAAAAATATTACCAGCAATACATTATTGGATAAGGTAGAGAAAAATTACCAGCAATACAAATTAAATTTCGCCATTAAATGAGCCATAAGGAGATTATATGCCGTTAAACAAACCACCACCACCCCGTCAAGTAAAAATGGCTAACCACCTTGGCACCACCAATTACAAGAGAAATTCCAGACTATTCACCCCCATACAACGTCCACTTGCACAACCCATCCCAGGGTAATGACTTCGACTTTGCTCGGACCCTTCACCCCAAATCCACTCCTACCCCAGCCACAACCCATCGTATTTGGCTGTGGAATTCGAGATGTCTTTCACATTCGGCTGTAATTTCCACTAACCCACCATTTATATATTTTCCTTTTATGTGGCATGTCCTTTCAGGACGTAGGCGATCATGGCTCTCCACCTCCTCTATCCCTTGAAGCTCTTAACAAGTTTCTTCCCTCTGCTTCCTCCCCCCACCCCAGACCACGTTCTGTCATCCACATCTTAAGCCTGCCAGGTATGTCACGTGTCGTTTTACCTTCTCTCTTTCCCTCTATTCGACCCGTGAGTATGTGTCCCAGAAACTTCAGCTGCCTCTTTCTGATATTAAGTATAAGACTCATCCTTGTTTGCAACCTCTCTAAGACCTCATTGTTGCTCACATGCTCTGTCCATGATATCCTTAGCATCCTTCTGTAGAACCACATCTCTGTCGCCTCGAGTCTCTTCTTCATCTTTGAGGAAATCGTCCAACATTCGCTGCCGTAAAGAAGGACAAATGTCACGTAACTGTTCAGTATTCTTTTCTTTGTTACCAAAAACATCCTTCTGTCTTGCAATCCTCTGCCCAGCTTTTGGAATATGTCCTTGGCCATCCCAATACGCCTACAGATCTCAGTATCGCATTTACCGTCCTTTGTGAAGACGTTTCCCAGGTATTTAAACTTCCGCGTCTGCTTAATTCTAGTGTTCCCGACCTTCAGATCGCTTTTTGGGCACATCCTCTTACTGACGACTATGCACTCCGTCTTCTTGTAGTTTATGCTTAGTCCCTTCTTCACACTCTCCGTCGCCTTCTAATTTCATTTCAATGTCTGTTATCAGTTCTGTGTCATCTGCGTATCTTAGGTTGTTAATATTGTGGCCGTCGATGCTAAATCCGGGTAGGGTTTCCAATTCTCTCAGGATTGCCTCGCTGTATAGGTTGAACAGGTCGGGTGAGGAGACGCATCCTTGCCTTATGCCTCTTTCTATTTCTGTATATTCACTGAACTCGTTCCCTATGCGCATGCATGCTGCTTGCTGCCAGTATAGCTTCTTGATTATTCTGATATCTTTCCCGAATATATCGAGGTTGCTGAGCAGTTCCATTAGATACTTGTATGAAGCATCTGTAAAATAAAATAAAAAGTCAAATACAAAGATTGGAAAGAAGCAGATGAAGAACCACTTGTAAATAAGTTAGAAAGCCTTCTGCCATGATGTTGTCTGTAAATGTTGAATTTTTTGTTATTATTGTATTTTTTGGTTGGTTTTGTCTCCAATGTTTTCACTTATCATTTCTCGGTCATTATTTTCCTCTTCTCCATTGCTATTTAATTCAGTTATGTGCCATGCGTGATACACGCTTAGGCGAAAATGTATCTTTCGATACATGACTGACGAGGAAGATTTTTCCCTACAGTAGGTTGCCATTTCTTTCTGCGGTAGACCAGTTGCCATCCAAGGCTACAGAACCCGGTCTGTCTTGCTATTTATCCATAGCGATGAGGGGGGGGGAGAAGAAGAGGATTCATACCTTTCCCAAGGGTATTAGCACGTAAGTTAATTTCAGACAGTTATGTGCCATGCGTGATACACGCTTAGGCGAAAATATATCTTTCGATACATGACTGACGAGGCAGATTTTTCCCCACAGTAGGTTGCCATTTCTTGCTGCGGTAGACCAGTTGCCATCCAAGGCTACAGAACCCGGTCTGTCTTGCTATTTATCCATAGCGGTGGGGGGGAAAAGAAGAGGATTCATACCTTTCCCAAGGGTATTAGCACGTAAGTTAATTTCAGACAGTTATGTGCTATGCGTGATACACGCTTAGGCGAAAATGTATCTTTCGATAAATGACTGACGAGGCAGATTTTTCCCCACTTCTTTCTATCTATTTTGTATTGTTTTATATATCTATTTTATTGTTTTATTATCAATTTTGTATTGATTTAATATTTTATCTCTTTATTTAGTATTTTTTTTTATTCTTTTATGTCTCTGTTTTGTATTGTTTTATGTATCTACTTTTATAGTTTATTTGTTTTATGTCTGTATTTTATATTATTTTATGTATCCATTTTGCATTGTTTTATTGTTTTATGCATCTATTTTCATTGTTTTTTGTCTCTATTTTGTATTGTTTTATTGTTTTATGTATCTATTTTCATTGTTTTTTGTCTCTATTTTGTATTGTTTTATTGTTTTATGTATCTATTTTCATTGTTTTTTGTCTCTATTTTGTATTGTTTTATTGTTTTATGTATCTATTTTCATTGTTTTTTGTCTCTATTTTGTATTGTTTTATGTCTCTCTTATGCATTGTTTTATTTTTATCGAATCGTGAGAGGTTTTCAAACGAGATACATTGTGTCAAAAAACAAGAAATATGAAGCAACAAATTCACAAAATGAGATTTGCCGCTCCTTTTTCAAGTGGAAAAAAATTCAAATAAAATACATCATTTATACAATAGAACATTTTTGTAACATTAATTTTATCAAAACATGATAAATCTTGAGTATTTACCACATTTAGATTGTTCGGACTTTTGTCCTCATCTTTATTGTCATATTCATGACTATTAGACCGTTGTATGCTCCGGCCGTCTTCAGGTGATATACGTTGGAATTTCGAACAGAACCCTTTACCACTGGGGTAGATTGTTCTAGTTCCACATGCCATGCCTTTTCTGTAAATCTCAGTTTCAGTTAATACCCTTTAGTAGCACAACTCTCCAAACTCACAACCCCTTTGGCTCAAGTCACAGGAATACTTCGATCAACGCTTGGGGGCATGTATAATAAACAGTATTAAACAACATTTACCGGCCTGAATGTCCGAGAAATTTTCACAGAAAATATTTGTCCTCTGTGAAAATTTCTCGAAAATTCAGGCGGGTAAATGTTGTTTAATACTGTTTATTATAAACAGAGCATTTACTCAAATATTTATATCTATAAAAAGAATGTATAAACATAAAAATGTCTTTAAATAATTGTCGGATTTTGTCCAGTTCATAATATATATATATATATATATATATATATATATATATATATATATATATATATATATATATATTCTACGAAATTTCTCGAACATTCGGTCTGGTAAATGTAATTAATACTGTTTAATTAAAGAACAGAGTATTTTTTCAAATAAGTATATCCATAAAAAATAACTTATAAACTGAATATATATATATATATATATATTTGATCTCCATAATATAGGACATAATGATGCTGTCTGGAATCATTTTCAGTGAAAGGAACCAGTGGCCAAAGTCTGCTTCACAATTCGCCTCTGTTAAGCGTCTTATCATCGGCCTTTTAAATCCGTTGATTTTCCATATTCTACGCGTTCCTCTTGATCTCTTTGAATTTTTAGCTTTTAACTAATTCTTGCTACTTCTAAAGGTTAAAAGCGCTTGACATGATTCTTGTGTGTCACAAAATCAACCAGTTATTGCAGCTGCTGCTATACGAAGAATTCAATTGGATGCGACGATTAATGGAGTCTTCTGTCGAATACTATTCTTCTTTGATGAAGCGCGCATCCTTCTTTGGTTAATTGGCTATAACTATGTCGGTTGCAAAGTTGAAGCGATGATTGTTTTCAATTCAATTTTTCATATTTGTGAACGGCCATCGTGGCGTCTTCCCGTTCTCTGGTGTTCCTGTAATCTTGTTTTCAAGACTTTTGAAGTTTCTCCGAAGTATATGGCTGGAAAGGTTTTGCAGTTGATCCTGATTTTCTGAGTTTATCTTTAGGACGGACTGTTTAAAAGTGCACATTGGTTTGTCAAATATCTGAATATCCAATGGTCTGAGAAGACGGGCGGTGGTTTTCGGCGTACTTTATGACTGGGATTGGTTTCGGTGTCCACGACTGAGCTTAATTGTCTCCCACCGTCTTTAATTATAATACAATTTGTTTATGAAACTCTTTGGGCAGCCGTTCAATTTGCATATCTCTTAAAGATGAGCCAATTCAATTCTGTTCGCTGTTTGAGTGCTGCAATGTGTTTCAACCGTCTTGAAAAGCATTTATATACAGGGTAGTTTCAACTAATAATGATTATTTCTCATTTGTGACAGACCAGATGATTGCTGTTAAAGTGCAGTATATGGTCGGTATTGGTGGATTTACTAAAGAAAACTACTTTATAACTGCAGGATGATTTCGGACGATATTGAAAGCTTGGAAGAAATTAAGTTCGCGAGTCCATCACAAAAATGCCCCCCCCACCATCCCCAAACGATGACCCCCCAAAAAAAAATTTTTTTTTGCTTATTTTTTTGCGAAAAACCCAGTTTCTTTAAGCAGTGCCATATATATATAACTATATGTCTGTCAAATGCCAAAGGTGATACACACTAGGGCGACCATGCCTATTTTTGATTCTACACATGCGCACGAAAAGGAGAAGACGCTGAGAATTTGAAAGTTTTAAATTTATTCTTTTTAATGTGAGGTGCTATAACCGGGGGTTAATTAATTCCACTTATTTTTCTCTTTTTTTCCCTCCCTCCCCCTTTTCTTTTTTTTTTTCTGCTCCTACTTGTGTCAGTTTTTATTGCTTTCATTAAAGTGTACGCCTCTATAATAAGATCTTTATATATATATGTATATATCTGAGCTAGCAATCCGAGTGAAAAACAAAAGTTATGACTCCAAAAGCGCGATTCGTGACATTTGCAGCATTATTTTTAATCAATCCCAAATAATTTTGACATCACTCTGACAATCACTGCCCGAGGAACATTTTCCAGAATTAAGATTTATTCCCTACGCGCACGGAAGACATCTTTATCTTCCTGATAACACATCGATGACTTTGCATCTCTTATAAAACTGACAATTGTTTCTTAGAAGTTCGTGTGGCTGTAATTCAGTCTAAACCAAACCATGCAACATTTATCAAAAAAGAAAGCAAAAAAACATGGACATTAGCGCTGTTCTGTTGCTTTCATGGGAATTGGAAAACACGAAACTTATGAGCAAAAGTTTTGTCAACAACGATCCCTCTTGCACGAATGTTTTTTTTCAGCGGCGATAACGTGTTTATGACTGTACAAAAGATGACACAAAATTTCAGGAATTTGAACAGATTGATCAATCTTTAGAGCTGAGACTCTACCTAAAACTTCTCGTATCTTGTCGGACATTTTATACATCTTAGTAACGGATTGTGACTCGGATTGAGGAATTCTAGTCGAGTTCGTTACATCCACTTGTGCAAATACCCATGGAAAAGGTATGAATCCAACTCTTCCTCCCCTACCCTCAGCTATAAGTAAATAGCAGATCAAACTGGCTTCTATAACCTTACCAGTCTAGAAAAAGAACAACTCTGAATTCAAAATCTCAAACTATGTGTAATTAATAGGGCGAGGTGCATTCTTCAGACTAGGATAGCAACAAATCTAGAAGGAAAACTCTGAATTCAATAACGATTATGCAGCTAACGAAAGGACTGTAAGTTTACAATGATTCTATGACCCCGACTGCGGTTTGTGGGGGCTAGAGCGAGTGCGTGCGTGTGTGTGTGTGTGTGTGTGTGTGTGTGCGTAAGCCTGTGTGTCTGTCCTTGTATACGTATGTGTTTATATGCATATGTGTATGAATGCGTATCTATGTGTCTTTGCGTGTGTGTGTGTGTGTCTGTATGCCTATGTGTCTGTATGCGTGTCTGTGTGTCTGTGTGTCTTTACAGACCACTTTGTCGTTTTACTTTTTTAAATAATTTACGACAAATGTCGGTTTATCTTGCGTGAGCAATGCGGGCCTGTGTCACACTTCAGGCAAAAAACATAAATATAAAATGGAGTCAAAATATCTTTGACCCTCGTTCGCCGAAAACCCCTTGAGAATCCGTTCTATATACAGGGTGACCCAAAAAACGGGAAATTTTGAAGTGCGTATTGCCAGACATGAGCAAGTGGCAACACTCCGAGACAATGACCTTGAGCAAGTAAACATTTCGCCATTTAGAATTCAAGATGAAATTCACAGTATTCCAGCTGAGATGTTGCAGCAGTCAATGAGGAATCTCAACAGCAGATTTCAAGAATGCATTCGTACAGGAGGACACCATCTACAGGACGTAATTTTTAAAAAATGAAAATTCCATCATTGTTACTTAAATGGCATGTTTTAAGGTTTCAATTACTATGAATAAAATATTTTTCTTCCATCACTCTTGGTTTTATTGGATTGTTAAAAAGTTCCTGTTTTTTTTATTGCCTTAGTTGGGGTGAAATTATTAAAGAAAAATATTACCTGCTATATTTGAATGCGCATCATATAGCCATTGTGGACCACATAATGATTTCTATGGCTGCAATATATTTGCTTCGTTAGAGATACGATTTACGATTTATGAATTAATTAAGAGTCGTCCTTCTCCTAAATTGAGGAGATGAATTTATATTTTTCCTAAAGGTATTTCTGACATGATGTTTCTTGCGATTAATAGTGGAGTGTTAAGTGCTTTCTAAATTAATAAGAAACTGAGTATCTCGTCATTCTTACTGTCTGAGGATTTTGAGATAATAGCATCAACATCTAAGCGCCCACATGAAATCATGGGAAGCAGTAAAATATTATTTTACTGATGTTTTATATACCTATTTTATATATTCACCCCCTTCAATAATTACAAATAGAGCTGTAATAACTCAAAATAATTACTAACCACTGTTTCTTTTCTTTCAATAACATTTTCTACAAACAAAAATTTGGTTTACCCATGGGGTCACCTATCAGTGATGTTCTCGCTTTCCTCTTTCTAGAATTCTTAGAATCTGCGCCATTTAAACATATCGTAACTAACAGCTCTACTTACCTGAGATATATAAATGACGTCCTCTTTATCTCCAAGATACAAAAATGCTAAACATAATAACAATATTCAACAAGGTTGTACCCACCATCGAATTCACACACGAACTTGAAACACTTTCCTCGACAATTTATTAATACGCAGCAATGATAAATAAGACTTTAAAGTGTACCGAATACCCACAAACAAAAACGACCTAATCAATTTCTATTCCCACCATAACCAGAAAGTAATATCTGGACTAATCATAGGATTTTACCTCAGTGCCCTTAGGATATGCAGCCCTAAATACATAAATGAAGAAGAGGAATATATTGAAAATACCCACACCATTTCATCTTCAACGATAAAAATGAGCTCACAAAATCCATATAGCCAAAAACATATACTTCCCAAAATTACACAAAATTCATAACCTTGCCCTCCAACACGCTTTTAACTAAACTCACTAATGTAATAGTCATCACTAACACAAGGATTGTTACCACCGCTTCCAAGAGAATCTGTGATACAATCAGAATAATAAGTAAACCAAACACCATTTCAGATGCCGGAATTTATCAGATAAAGTGTCTACAGTGTAAGGGCATTTACGTGGTGGAGACATCACATGATCTAAAAACCCTTATCGAAGAAACAAAAGAGACACTTGGGTTTAGACAGACATTCTAACTCTCTCGCTTTACATCGAAACGACGTGGGGCATAACTTTTATTTCACTAATGCCGGCCTAATTAAAAAAAAGAACATAACACTTTAAAGAGAAAATATCATGAAAACATATAACATTAATACCAACTCGCTTAAAACATTACATCAGATTACCATCTTTCTACAGATCAACTATTCATGAATCTAACTTATACCTAATACATAAAAAATGAAAATATATAAATCCTTTTAAAAATACGCATGATAAATTCTTCAATAAAAATCAGACCATAACATGATTATTTCACCGACCCACACAGAGATGACGGCAACAGGCATCCCACACGCACATACGCATGCACAAGAATATAAAAAATTCAACCAAATACAAAATTATTGCAACATTTCGCTACATTTCACCGACATATACGCGGATGACATCTATAGATATTCCTCGCATACATGCATATACACTTATATGGATTAACGTTACCGTCTAACGTATGTTAGACGGTAACCTAGACAAACAAGCGTTTCTTTACATATACACTCATACACTATTACACTCTTTAACATACAAAACATTCCTCACACATATTTTTTATATATTATCTATTGCGCTAATACACGTGACACGTATCTGACCAATAAGAACTCACCAAAATCATAACATACAAGTACTCTGTGTCTCTTTTCATTTCTAACTCCATCTCTGATGAAGCTTTAATAAAAGTGAAATATGTTAGATTGAGACACGTTTCCTACTTGTTCTTCATTTTATTTTATCATCTTGTCGGATTCCTATCAATATCAAATTTCGCTAACCACTACAACACCGGCTTATCCAATGCTTATTAGAGTTTCATCGATATCTACAAAGCTTAGATTTGCATGACACACCACCAATAAATTTATCCATATGGAATTGATTTTTTTAATGCATCTGGCGATAAACCATCTTTAAAATCAATTTCTTTATTCAACTCTTCTTCGATTAGATCAGAAAAGATAGGAATTTTTTTAAAGTGGCACTTGTACCTTTCCGGACTTTCCGAAAAAAATCTGCCATGAAAAAAGGAAGATTCTTGGCATATTTAAGCAGAATCATGTTTGCTTTCTTTTCCGGTGTGCTCGTCTGTATCTTCCCCATTCTGAGCGTCTCGGCGTCGATAATCCATCCCGACATATAATTCACAATTCACAAGTATAATTCATAATTCACAAATATATACAATCAGATAATTATACGAATATATATTTTCTTGGGAAATATACTCTTATTATTTTTTGTCGGTATGAATTGTCCAAAAGAGCAAAGACTGAAATCATTAAATATTAAAATGATTTAAGTAGTGTTTACAAGATGCGGTTGTATACAGGCTTCTTTGAGGGAATATTCAAAAAGTGTGGAACGAAAAAATCACCACACAATTTTTCCCAGATTTGGATGGAAAATAATTTTTTTTTAAATGTACGAAAACAACTTAAGATTTTTAAGAAAATCAGACCTTTATCTGTGAAACTTATTTGAAAATTCAATATTCAACGTTTAACTCGAGTTTAGTCACGTTTTCGTAGTTTCCAAAAAAGAAAGATGACATTAAAATCAAATAACTTATTTTTATCAAAGCACTCCATTTTTAATCTTTTCTAAAAATCCAGATAATTCTACCTCTAATAGCTGCTTTAGGGTGTTAAATATACTTGAGTACGGATAGATGAGGTTCATACAGAATTTTTTGATTGTTTTCTTTATTTTTTACAAAATATTTTATTTATTAAGTGTATAAAAAGTTTTCATAAAAAAAGAAAACAGTTTCTACTATGTATTCCCAGCTCTGAATTTAAAACTGTGGAGAAAGTAACTGGAAACCACTCTACGATTTTTCCTAAGTAGTCAGGGCCACTCAGATATTGAAAAGAAAGCGGTGAAGAGACATGATCGTCTACGTCCGTGTGGAACCGACCTCATATATAATCCTTACTACCATTATTCATTAATCAAAATATGTTTCGGAGCTTTCTCTGCTTTTACAAACTTTAGCTAAATTGTGCATTTCATCCGAAAAGAATTTTATGGCCTTCTACTGAATTCAAATCAAACACACTATTCATCGTGTGTCTCGGGCCAATGGCGTCACTCGGGGTTGTCTATCTTCTCTCCAAGTAACATGTAAGTTTTACTTAGACATATGGTATCATAATACAAAGTATCCTCCCTGACCTAAAATATTGCAAAAGGTGGAGTTGTGCCTTTTCCAATGCTAATAGTGTAATGTAATCATAAAGTGCCTCAACTGGAACCTGCTCATCGATTCCATTTTGTACTTTTGTTCCATACTGTATTGTTAATCTATCGAATTACGCCTAGCTTAATAAACATCAACAAAAATAGTGAAAGGACGATGCTGCGCAAGTCTTTATTCTTATGATGAAAGGTTCCAACGTTTGCTAACAAACTAGAGTCTAGGCTTAAAGACAGAAGTGAGTCAAATTCGGGTTGAAGTCAGCCTTGTAATCAGAGTGTAACGTGAAAGAGCCATGGAAGAAAGATTTATTCTCCCATTTACATTTCTCATGTTATAGGCATTATTATATCTGTAACACTGATATTTCACGGACAGAATGGAATCGCTGAAAGGAAAAAAAATGACAAACATGCTTTGCTCTTAAAGAGACTTTTATCCTACTAAGCTATACACAAAACTAAATATATACATATATACATGTGTCCCACGCGGAGAATAATATATCGCATATATCTACACAACAAAGCAGAATGTAAGGAAAAACAAAGAGGTAGGGGCTTACATATAATATGGAGATATTCCTGGGTCTGGGGAAGCCATTTTAAGACTCTAGATTCAAACGGGCTGAATTCATTAATGTCCCAGGTGAGGACATATTCCATGAACAGGAAATAGCGAATCTTGGGTTTTCCCAAATTGAGGACTGCAAGCTGGAATTCTGTCGGATGTTAAGTATAAGTGTTTGTTTTGTTTCCATTTTCTCTAAAACTTACTCACATGTTTAGCCCATGGTATTCTCAACCTCCTTCTGTAGAATCATATTTCTCTTGCTTTAAGTTTCTTCTTCATCTGGCAAAAAAAAGCAGATAAGTTGTTGGAAAATGAGGTGAAACATATAGCCTGTAACATGAGTGCTTGGAAGAAAGATTTATTTACATTTCTCCCATTATGGGAATTATTATATCCGTGATAAATAGCTGAATGGAAAAAGAATGACAAACATGCTTTGCTCTCAAAGAGACTTTCATACTACTAAGATATACACAAAACCATATATAAATATATACACGTGTCCCATATATATCTATACAACTAATCAGAGTGTAAGGAGGAACAAAAAGGAAAGGCCCTACATATAATATGGAGATACTCCTGTATCTGGAGAAACCATGTTTAGGTCTCCAGACTCAAACGGACCGGATGCATTTACTATATCGCAGGCGAAGACATATTCAACGAACAGGATCCAGCAAATTGAGGACCGCGAGCTAGATTTTTTTCTATACCTGGGAAAGATATATTCCTAAATGGAAACAGCACTATGTACTTGTAAGCTGCTGGGAAGGCAGATTTTGTCTCAAAGAGAGCAACCTCATGTAGAGTTTGTTTTAAACAAACTGAATTTGACTGCCGCTTTCGACACTGTATGGAGTGACGTCACTAAGCGCTTCGTCATATGACATATCTCCACCAAAATGAGATAAGGGCCTTCTGTATCCCTGCAAGTATTCTTGTAAAATGGAGACGTCTTTACAAACCAAATGTACCGACAACTATTATGTTTTATTTACTTTCACATCACAAACTAATTTTGCAAATATTTATATCCCAATAGATATGCTATTACTCCAACATTATTATGACCACTCCAACAAAAATGCCCTTTTACAATAACGTTTTTACAATCTATGATCCCAAATACACATTTTCTGGAATAAAGTCAAAAACTTGATAGTGATAATATTTGGCATTATAATACTGTTTGGAATCCTCTTCAACGAAAGGAAGCAGTTTGCATCACAACTGATATAAAAAATGACTGCCTGAAATCTAGTCTTCTCAATTATTTAATGTGATTTACTTCTTTAGCAATATGTTAAATTGCGTTACGACAATCTTCTAAGAGGTGGAAATTCCTGTTTGCCTTGATAATCAACATCTGAAATTCTTTTACCTGAGATTGAACACTTAGATTTGGGGATATCTCAACAGACATTTTTAAAGGTATTTGTTGTCCTAATTCTAATAAGTGTATCCTTTGGTTTGCGCTCTCGTCTCACAAACACCAAATAATTTGTTTCTCATTGAGTTTTCTCATTACCTGACCTGCTGGGTTTTTTTCGACTAATATCAACAATAAGAGACAGTTTTGAATAAGAAAAGACTTTCAAAGAGAAAAGTTTCACAAAAAAAAAAAAACTATAAAAAGCATTAATGATTTAGAATTAATGGCAAATAACAACTGGATAATTTAAACAAAATATCTTCCGATGTGCCATTATTCGCAGTTTAGCCTTATGAATTACTAGCTAAGCTAATATATATATATATATATATATATGTATATGATTGTGTATCAATCCAAGTTTTTTTTTTCAATCAGTATCGCCTCATGCAAGGCAGTAAATCCACTAAGACACAAGGAGTTAGAGGCTGTGGAAGAATTAGGAACAGAAACATTAATAATGAGCGGGAAAAGGAAAAAGTAATCAAGAGAACTCTAGATATCGATTGACATTGCATTTACTATATTTTTCAGATAATGTTGGCTGGAAAACTTGGTGCCGGAAGTGAGTTCAACTAGCGAGAAGTGTGACAAAAAAAAATTGTTAGCATAGAATTTACGGTTACATCTAGCCAACTCAACAGTTCATTAAAAACAATTGACAGGGTACTGCGATTAAACTTTTTATTCAATCTTTCTTGTATTCGTACAAGTATTTTCTTTTCTGAGCATAAAAAAGAGCAATAAAAGTAGATATATTAAAAGGCCAGTTATAAC
Organism: Acanthosepion pharaonis; assembly: GCA_903632075.3. NCBI lineage: Eukaryota > Metazoa > Mollusca > Cephalopoda > Sepiida > Sepiidae > Acanthosepion > Acanthosepion pharaonis. The sequence continues at coordinate 2,245,211 of CAHIKZ030005499.1, forward strand.
AATAAAATAACAAATCATGACTAAAAAAGAGTAACAAAAATATATATATTATTGTAAACTGGTAAAGATTAAAAAACTGGCTGGACATGTTCCCCTACATTTGATAATCCGTATAGATTAAGTCCTATCAGCCATCTCCTTGTAAGTGGAAGGAGTGGATGGTGGGTTTAAAGGCAATTATCCTTTAATGTTATATATATAGAGAGATATATTGTACGAGGCAAAAAAAAATGGACGCACCCATAGAAATGGTGATGAACATAATATAAAGCTTATTGCATTTGTATTTACATTTATTAATATGCCTAAGTATTTTTCTGACTTCGAGAATGGCCAAGTCGCCTCTTTTCATGATCTTGGGCTGTCGAATAGATCGATAGCTGATAAGATTAATCGCAGTGAGTCATGTGTCCGCAAGTTAATCAAAAAGAGAAATCAAACTCGAACATATAATAGACGTAGCGGATCTGGCTGACCGCTAAAAACTACCAACAGGGAAGATAGAAACTTGGTTCGTCAATACAAAAAAAGATCGGTTCACAACAGCACAAGATGTTTCCAAAGCGTCTAGTTTGGCGGTTTCTTCAAGGACAGTCAGATGCAGGCTCAAAGCAAAAGGCATTGTTTCCAAATACATAAAAAAGAAACCTTTCGTATCTGGAAAAAATCGACGGGCACGGTTGATTTGGTGCAAAGCTCATTTACACTGGACTAAATCTGATTAGTAAGTTGTTATATGGAGTGACGAGAGCCCCTTTACAATTAGATATGAAGGACGAATACAATTTTGGTGTACGCCCGATGAAACGAATACTCCAGTGACTACCAAGGGCACTGTTAAACACGATAAAAAATCAACATTTCGGGTGCATTCTTAGCAGCAGGAGTTGGTTATTTGTACAAAATCAAGGGAATCATGGACCAGCATCAATACCACAACATTCTTGTTAATCAAATGTGGCTTTCTGCTAAAAAAAACACTTTTTGTCCAAGGTCAACGCTTCACGTTCCAAAGCGTTAATGATCCTAAGCATACTGCCTTAAAGAATAAGCGTTATCTAGAGAGGAAGCGTTACGAGGGTAAATAGTAACTCTTCCAGTGGCTTAGTCAGAGTCCCAATTTAAAACCTTTGGGCGATAATTGACAAGAGTTCCCGTAATAGGAAAGTTAACACAGATGAGCTTTTTCCCGAATTAAAAAATGCTGGAAAAATCTGGCGAAGGATGTTGACTTACTAACATGCCACGATGAATTAAGGCCGTTATTAAAGCAAAAGGTTACCCAACAAAATACTAAATCATTTTTTGACTTACATAATATACATATTTATACCTGTATTAATACCCTGTATTAATAAACTGATTCTAATATTCAATTGTCTTGGTAAAAATACAAAAATCGACTTTCTATAGGTGTGTCCATTTTTTTACCTCGTACTGTAGATAATTTTTTTTTTTTTTTGTCTGCATATAACATTAGTCAGGGGTTATATATTTTTAAATCACTGTGTACATTTTTGTCCCCGGATTTTGCTTTCATGAGAGAACCGATAAATCGATTTATAATAAAAACCAGTGTTAATAATTTACGATAATATACATACATTATTTGTTAACATTCTTTTTTCTTATGAATGGTCTTTTAATATGTCTGCTTTTATTGCACTATTAAAATTTTGTACACTTCGAAAATATTTCAATATATATATATGTGTGTGTGTGCGTTTGTGTCTGTGAGTACATATATATATATATATATATATATATATATATATATATATATAGAGAGAGAGAGAGAGAGAGAGAGAGAGTGGTCAGTAAAAAAAGCGTTAAATTCAGAAAGAGCGTTGAAAACTGATGACGAATGATGTGACTGAAAAATTAAGGAAGAATTTCTTCACATTTTGTCAATTTCCACGTCTGATGTTTTTTCTTTGAAAAGCACGATAGCTTGACGCTCAAAATCAGTGAATTATTTAAGCCATATGAAAAGGGCAGAACAAAAGACGAAAGTTTTCTGAAAATAGCAAGTCACATGATCGAGCAGCAATTAATCAATCATAAAACAACCAATCAAAGTTAAGTAATCACACGAGAGAGTCGAATACTTATTCAAGGTCATGAATATTCAAGAAATTTATTCAAGGTTATTCAAGGTCAGTTATTTCTAAAAGATAAAAGAATGATGATAAATTTGCTGCTTTTTTTTTACTGGGCACTATATATTCCTGTAATTATTGAACAATATAGTTCATGCCACATTGACTGAAAAACCTACCAGTACAAAAGAATTCTCCTATTACCATATTAGTACAAAAACGCACAATCTTAGAATTTAAAAATTCAACCTCAGCGTTGCGACAGCTCGCTCCAAAAGAAATTTCTTACAATTAACAATAACACATTTCTACAAACATTTTTCGGATTACATCTATATTTTCGTTGTCCTGTTATTACCGAGAAGTAAAAAACAAAAACAAATCTGTTTCCATACCTGATGATGTCTGTAGGAACAGACGAAAGCTTGTAAAAAACTAAAAAAGACCTTATGCAACTGGAATTTATAAACAGGAATCATAACATTCATATACAGGTTCGGGGTTAGTGTACTTTATTAAAATTGTTTGCGAAGATGTATTCTCGCCATTTAAATCATTAACTTCTATATTTGTTTTTTGTTTTGATTCATGTAATTATATATATATATATATATATATATATATATATATTATTTGGTGGTTACCTATTTGCAACTTGTTTCATGCATAGCAATTTTTCAAAATGGGTGTTTGTTTATCATGGATGCTCCCGACATCTACCATTCTTTTCAAATTTTTCAAAATTAATGCGCCAGCGTGGCGACAGAAATAATTTTCCTCCTTTTGTTTATTAAACAATGTCCGTTCTTTTTACACTGTTCACATTGTTTAGATTGTTGTCCTCATCTTTATTGTCATATTCCCGACGTTTTGGCCGTTGTATGCCCCAGCCTTCTTCATGTGATATACGTCGAATTTTCCAAACTTTCTTTTTTCAAATCCTTTATTTCGTCCACTGGGGTAGATTGTTCTTGTTCCACATGTCACGCCTTTTCTGGAAATTTCAGTTTCAGTTATTTCCCTTAAGTAATTCAACTCTCCAAGTTTTGTGTTCACCTCTGTTGTGGCCAAGTATTGAAATCACAACTGTTTAGGTCAAGTCACCGGATTACTTCAAGCAACGTTTAATCTACTAAGCCATGGAAATAACTGAAATTAAGATATCCAGATATGGCACGAGAACAATCTAACCCCCTGTGGCTAAATAAAGGATTCGGTTAGACAGATGTTGACGATGAATATGGCAATATAGATGAGGACAACAGTCTGAACAATGTAAATAGTTACAATACTTCATCTCAGAAATATAGACAGATTTACGATCTTGAATTCTATGATTTTTAGTTTCTGCTGAAGATAGATTGCAATTTCTCTCTGTTTCTGTTTATCTTTTTTATTTGATCCTTCAAAAATGCATCAAACACACTGAAACATGTCCCTTGTGACGCGTATTAAAAAGTTATTTTGAAAGTATTTAAAACTGAACGCTCATATATACGTGATAATTGAACACTTATATATACGTAACTTTCTTTTTTGTTTCCATTTTCTCTAAGACTTCGTTGTTGCTCATATATTCGTTCCATCGTATCCTCAGCATCCTTCTGTAAAATCACATTTCTCTTGCTACAAGTTTCTTCTTCATCCTTGAGCAGATTGTCCAGTATTCACTGCCATATCTTTATCAAGTCTCTGTAGATATAAACTTTTTTGATTAAAACTGGAGGTACTGTTTACTTTTGACATGAGACGAAACAATAATAGATAATAGCATGAGTACCATATTCAATTATAAGACATTAACAATTTTTAAAAGTCTGGTTTGAATCTTTTGTCACAAATAACACATTCATATTAGAGAACAATTTCTTGTAAGAAAATGATTATGCAACCATTATATAATTACTGAGTCATAATTTTATATTTAGGTAACATAAGAATGGATGAATAATTACTTATAATTGCCATTTATTTTAAGACGGTGCAGTAATGGATAGCGGTTCGGATTGAGAAATCGGAGAGCCGAGTTCGATATTCCAGTCGAATCCATCACATTCACTTATGTGCTAATAACCTTGGGAAAGGTATGAATACTCTTCTTCTCCCACCCCCCTCCAGGTATGGGTAAATAGCAGGACAAGACCTGATTCTATAGCCTTGAATGGCAACTGGTCTACCGCAGAAAGAAATGGCAACCTACTGCGGGAAAAAAATCTGCCTCGTCAGTTATGTATCGAAAGATACATGATCGCTTAAGCATGTATCACGCATGGCACATAACTGAATTAAATAGCAATGGAGAAGAGAAAATAAAGACAGAGAAGTAATATTGATATTTTTAGGCTTGCAAACTCGACTTGTGCATCGGAAATTTACGGTAGATTGAGTCGTAAATAATTTCTGTTTTGTTTATCAAATTTCTTCTTCCTACAATAAGATAGGTTCGTATTTTTTAAAATCGGTATCACCCATGCAGACAGTTATGTGCCATGCATGACACATGCTTAAGCGATCATGTATCTTTCGATATATGACTGACGAGGTAGATTTTTCCCGCAGTAGGTTGCCATTTCTTTCTGCAGTAGACCAGTTGCCATCCAAGGCTACAGAACCCGGTCTGTTCTGCTATTTTACCAATAGCTGGGGGAGAAGAGGAAAATTCATACCTTTTCCAAAGGTATTAGCACAAAAGTGAATGTAATGGATTCGACATGAATTCGAACTCGGCTCTCCAATTCCTCGGTCCGAGCTATTACTCCACGGTGCCTCATATTGAGAATCAGAGAGTCGACTTCGAATTCCAGTCGAATCCATTACATTCACTTATATGCAACACCCTTGGGAAAGGTATAAATCCTCTTCTTTTCCAGCTATGGGTAAATAGCAGGACAGACCGGGTTCTATAGCCTTGGATGGCAGCTGGTCTACCGCAGAAATAAATGGCAACTTACTGTGGGAAAATAAATCGTCCTCATCAGTCATGTATCGAAAGATACATGATCGCCTAAGCGTTTTCTAAGAGAGGATGGAAAGTGCGATTCTGAAATGCAGGGGTGCATTGGGATGGCCAAAGACGCACTCCAAATGTTAAGCAGAGAATTAAGAGACAGAAAAACTTCGTTAGAAGCAAAGAAAAAACAGTACTGAACTGTCCACCTATATGGCAATGAATGCTGGACAATTTCCTCAATGATGAGGAAGACACTTAAGGCAACTCATACACTATTACACACTTTAACGTACAAAATGTTCCTCACACATATTTTTATATATTATCTGTTGCACTAATACACGTGACACGTATCTGACCAATAAGAACTCACCAAAATCATAACATACAAGTACTCTGTGTCTCTTTACTTTTCTAACTCCATCTCTGATGAAGCTTTAATAAAAGTGAAATATGTTAGATTGAGACACCTTTCCTACTTGTTCTTCATTTTATTTTATCATCTTGTCGGATTCCTATCAATATCAAATTTAGCTAACCACTACAACACCGATTTATCCAATGCTTATTAGAGTTTCATCGATATCTACAAAGCTTAGATTTGCATGACACACCACCAATAAATTTATCCATATGGAATTGATTTTTTAAGCATCTGGCGATAAACCATCTTTAAAATCGATTTCTTTATTCAACTCTTCTTCGATTAAATCAGAAAAGATATGAATTTTTTTTTCAAGTGGCACTTTTAGCTTTCCGTACTTTCCGAAAAAAAATCTGTCGTGAAAAAAAATTCTTGGCATATTTAAGGAGACTCATTCTTGCTTTCTTTTCAGTCGTCTTCGCCTGTATCTTCCCCGTTTTGAGTGTCTTGGCGCCGATAATACATCCCTACATATAATTCACAATTCACAAGTATAATTCATAATTCACAAGTATATACAATCAGATAATTATACGAATATATATTTTCTTGGGAAATATACTCTTATTATTTTTTGTCGGTATGAATTGTCCTAAAGGCATTATTTGGACTACCCGCATCCGACACGGTGGGATATATTCTTCTTCATAATTGTGTACTTGAATAGGCTTTCCAGAAGCTAAACAAAGGATTAAGAAAGTGGAAAAATTTTCAGAGAATAGTGTACTAATGCTGGGCATTTTCCACACAGATGAAGATAAGAATTGAGACAACTGAGATTTGCTTACGTGATTGTACGAGAACAAGTATTTCAACGTGGTATGGCCTAGAGCTCTCACTTTCCATTACTGACAAAAGTCTTTACAAGGCATTGTGTATTATGAATTATGTCTACTCTTCGTTTCTCGAAGACGAAACCACGCAACCCTCACGTTACTCTATGTCAAATTGCAATAAAAATGTTCTCATAAAGCCACATTCATTAGTTCAATATATAAAAAAAAAACACAAGTAAAAATTCATGACTTCTTAATCATAAAAGCAAATATTCTCACAGATATAAAATAGATATTATAAAAATAAAAAATAAAAAAAAAAAACATGATTAAAATGACTTCCTCTTCGGGTATCAAAAACAAATTGCCCGAAGTTGGAAAAACAATTAAAATTTATAGACAAACAGTATGTCCCGTATTAACGTTTAATATATATATATATATATATATATATATATATATATATATATATATATATATATATATATATATATAATTTTAATGAACGATTATGAATGAATAATATAATGAATTTAATGAACGATTATGAATGAATAATATAAAAATTGTCCAAATGTTTTATATATCCAAGTGCTTTCGGCTATATTTTTAGCCATTATCAAGAGTGAATTTCATTTTACTTTTAACTGAATATATGGATAGTTTTAGGTATGTATCTAAAGTTCACTATTTACATTATTCGGACAATTTATCCTCATCTTTGTAGCCATATTTATTACAACGTTTCGGCCGTTGTACGCTCCGACCTTCTTCAGGTGATTGGAATATCGAACTGAACCCTTTATTTCGCTCGCTGGGGTAGACTGTTCTAGTTCCACGTGCCATATCTAACTGGATCCTTAAGGACACATGGCACAGTGGATAAAGGCGTTAGTTAGATCCAGTGTCAGGACCCAAAGAGTTGTGAGTTCAATACCTGGTTAAGGCACTGGAGAATTTGAAGAGGTGAATTAACATGAGATAACTGATAACTAACATCCATTAGCCATATTATGGCAACAAAGATGAGGACAATAGTCGGAATAATGTAAATAGTGTACATAATACCTCATCTCAGAAATATAGACTGGTATCTAGAGTTATTGAAATGTTTTATATTCCAAACACGGTCAGCACATTGTGGCCGTGTCCACAGTTGATACTATGTTGTAATACGTCCAATATTTACGAATTTGGACCACTCCAAGATTCACATTACATCTCTCTGACCATTAAATACACATGGACACCTACACAAACTCTATCCTTAACAAACTCGTTGATAAAACAGACATAATAGACTCATCCACATGTAAAAAAAAGGTTAAAAATAATGGAAGCATTATTAATTTTTAAAAAAAGCCATCATTCAATATCAACTATGAACACTGCCACAATGTACTGACCGTGTTTGAAAAATAAAACATTCCTATAACTCTAGATACATACATAAAATAATCTATATATTCAGTTGAAAGTAAAATAAAATTCATCCTTGATAATGGCTAAAAGTATAGCCAAAAGCGCTTGCATATATAAAACATTCGGATAATTTTTATATAATTTATGTCCTGAAAAGAAAAAAATTAAACGAACACATGAAGAATTATATAAAAAAAACAACGACAGCACCTCAAACATTTTAACGAAATTTGCATATATATATATATATATATATATATATATATATATATGTGTGTGTGTGTGTGTGTGTTGGGTATATAATCTAGCTAATTCCATTTAGATTCTTTTTTCTTTATCTTTCCATCATCTTTGTTATTAAATACCCCACATGATGATAAAGGAAGATCTGCCAAGAATGGTGAAACGTTGTAAGAACTTGGAGGTAAATTTACTGTGGTTGAAGTAGCGATAAAAGCACTTTTTAAATATTTTCGGCTTAGTCAATTGTTTTCTCTTTTAATTAAAAAAGCATTTTTTTATGTCAAAATTACGGTCAGCAACTAATGCGTTTAATGTCTTGTTTCTTTAAATGTCACTTTTGTGTTCATATAATCTATATATATGTGTGTGTGTGTTTTGTGTGTGTTCATAATTATACTTTTTTTTAAAGTTTACCACCCAACGAAAAATCCTTTTTCAAAAAATTCTTATCAAATTTGGCCAAATAGGTCGAGTTGATAATTTTCAGCACCACCTCGTATATTCCTTTTGATCTCTTCAGTTCGTTTGTGCATTTATCTTTTCATCCATCGACAGTATCTAATATGGAGACTGTTTTCGCTATAATTGCGTCTATGATTTGCTGGTCACTAATTACGCGTAAACCTTTTGCTTTTGATGAAATATTAAATAACGCTTCTTTTATTCTCGGACTAAAACGTCAGCATTTTTATGGGCAAATAGCCAGTTGTCTCTTTACACACGCGACAACACTTTTTTGTCATTTCTTTGAAAATATACCTACAAAAGTAAACAGATTTATACGCAGATAAATGCAGAACGTCTGAAAATCCTGCTTCTTAACATCTGCAAAGAATTTATTATATATATATATATATATATATATATATATATATATATATATATATATATATATATATATCTTCCAATGTAAAAATGGTGTGACCTTAGAAGAGTATTTCTGTTTTTTGGAGGGGTATTTTGTTTTTGGTTTTGTTTTTGTTTTTTGCTTTTAAAAAAAAAAACTTATCGTCAGTGTAATATGGCGACTTTCTAAGCATAGCTTAGATGTGGCACAAGGCCGAAAGTAGGGGGGCCCCAGTGATGACCGAACTCACTAGTCAGTCGTAATTGTTCTAGCGAGACAAGGTTGCTAACCATTACACCACGTTGAGACGATGCCATGTAGTTTTAATTTCTAGGATGAGAAATAATCATTATTTACATTATTTACATTCAGAGTAATTTCCTAGAATTTGTTGTTATTATCACAACGTTGATATATATATATATATATATATATATATATATATATATATATATATATATGGGCTGATGAGCTTGGGAACGAAACTGGTTGGTCTGTTCTGTAAGTGTTATCATCTCTTATTTTTTATTTTTCATAATGCCTTTAGGAAATAATTTGTATCTATTCCTTGCAATATATATATATATATATATATATATATTTAGTTAAGTTACGGAAAACGTGGTAATCCGTGTGGGTAGGATGAAAGGAGGATGAAATCCTGAGAGCTGAATGTAAATTCAGAGCTAATAATTTAAAGAAAAACAGACGACTTTAAGGCTCCATTGTAATAGTTTATTTCACCAGAGACCTTTTAAAGTACCCTGGATCATCCGACATCACTTCCAAAAGGTGAAGTTTCACCTTTTGGAAGTGATGTCTGTGTGGCACCTTGCATTATTAGAAATATTCATAGAAATATGATTTAATTTTTTTCTTACTCGGTTTACTAAACAGGTTGTTGATTTTTTTAAAACGGAAAATAATTGAGTTGAAAATAATTCACTAAGATTGTACTTGGACGATCCTAAGGGAAGAAGAAGGAAGGGGAAAAAGAGAGGTCGAGAAATACAAAAAAGCGGTCATTAACAAAAACACGAGTCAGAAAGATATCTTAGCTAGCATGTTGACCGAATTTTTAAAGACAATTGGAAGAATAGAATTAGAAATAATAAAAAAGAAAGAAAGGGAAAAGACATGATATCAAAACGGGCCGCTTGATGAAAACCAGATATCGGTCAAAGCATCTAGCCTACTTTTTGCGTAGAAAGACACCTTATCAATTTGGATAAAGGGAAATTTTGGGAACAATGAAAACGAAATCTTAATCAGAAAAAAGTGCTTTTGGGTTGAGGGGAGTGACCGGTGGAACGGTATACAGATTCTGACCTGTTAAAATTAGAACCCCACATTGACGAGTGAAAGATGTTTTCAATTCAGATAAATTAAGATTTTCTGACTGCCGGGTCTGACAAAAAACAAGAGGTGGAAAAAACGATTGTCTCAGATCACAGATGGCGACAATATTCTTTCCTGAAGTCACAACTAAATAGCGGCGGTTTGGTTGACAGAGCCCAGGTGAGAGAAAGCCAAGATTGTCATTTTTCGTACGTGCAGAAAAGGCAAAATTGGATTTTGTTTTTTTAAAAACAAGAACGATGTAACCACGCCCGAAAGGAGGAGAAAGGATGCTCGATCAATAACAATTGGTCGGAAACGGTCACGTGATCTGCAGAAAAGAAGAGAAAGAAATGCCCGATCAGGAACCATTGGTCGAAAAACGGTCACCTGACATACGAGAGACTAAGAGAGATGGGGTGCACCTCCCCAAAAAAGGCACTGTGAGGAAGTAGGGGTGAAAACAATAGCGATAATGAGAAATCAAAATAATGCGACTTTTGGAATTATCGAGAAAACCCCTGACGCCGACAGACCCACCCCAGTTTGTTGCGGCGTCAATAAAAGCAGGACCCCAGTCGACAGAAATCAGTTGAGTTGGAGTGGAGTTGCAGCTGGACCGCGGGCAGGGATAGAGCCTGAACGCGGGCATCGGGCCCGATTCACTCGCCCCTTTGCGGGCAAAAGAATCCTCAGACAAGAAATCCTTCCAGCCCAAGTCGAAGACAGAAGAGTTCAGCCCCGGACGGCAGCGAGAAGAGATCACCTCGGACGACAGAGAGTTGCGGCTGAGTTGCGGCAAGAGATCCTTCCAGCCCAAGTCGAAGACAAGAGAACTTCCAGCCTAAGTCGACGAAGAAGAAGAAATACAACCCAAGTCGAAGACAAGAGAACTTCCAGCCCAAGTCGAAGACAAGAGAACTTCCAGCCTAAGTCGACGAAGAAGAAGAAATACAACTCAAGTCGAAGAGAAGAATCAACTGCGAATGATCGATAGAAATTAGCCCCAGTGTCGAACCAAACCACACTCCGACATACACAATTCTAAAGAGTAGGCAATTCGAAATCTTTAGGTTGTGTGATAGAAGCTTGTGCCATAGTCCACAGAGCGGGTTGGGAAATGAGAACAATTTTGTTTTTATGTAACGGACATTAAGATATAAAGGGTTGTTACCCATTTTTTTCATCAGCAATCTTTTTTTGTCTCGTGAGTTTATTTTTCTTTTATTTGTGTTTTGCCACCCCGTCGGACTCAACTTGTATCGGCCCCAATCCCTGCTGGTCCCGTCTGTCTAAGATCTAAACACAGCGTGGGTAGACAGACCGGAGATCGGTACAGTTGCTTTAGTGACCAAGTATTGGAAGCGAGTCGGGAAAGGCGAGGCTGGTGATCATCTGACCAAGGGGTTGGAGCGGCACGCTTGGACCCAGGAGGAGCGACCAGGAGGAGCGACGTCACCGTTGGCGCCGTAACCAAAGGATCCGACCCTGGGCCAGGTGTGTAACCGTCACACTGATGATCCAGGGTATTTTATATATATATAATGATAATATTAGTGATCAGTATGGATATTTCCAAAAGGATATAAATCCAGGGAGAGCTCTGTGTTAGAAACAGAGCAATAAAGCCTGCTATAAAATGCACATACACTAAAACTTCATAGGTAATAATTTATTTAATTGAGGTCGTAAAACGGTCCCAATTCATCAAACCTTTTGAATTGAAAGGTCTGATGAATTGGGGCCTTTTTACGAACCCATTGAAATAAATTATATTACCCCTTTGTTGAGGCATCGCTCCCTATACCTGACGTCACCGTAGAGTATTTCAAACATTCAGCTTTACCAAAAGAACTTAAACAAAACTGCAGAAACATGAACTCCGGATAGTTGATCCACAATTTCGGTCGCAATATACAATAACTTATTCGAAAATAACAATAAAAAAAACTTGTCAGTACTTTTTAATGAAACTTGTTTGAAGAAATACTTGTTGCCTAAATATACCTTATTCATATATATGACAAATTGGAAAAATTGTACCTGTGACGCGTTTCGTCCGTCAGGACTTCATCGGACTAAATTTTTGTGTTGATAGGACTACACATGCACACGACAGAGGCGTGCTGCAAATGTCTTCGTTTGGTACAATAGACTTGCTCCTTTACCCAACCCAAAGAAAAAAGTCACAGGGGGTTAAGTCAGGACTCCTGGCTGGCCACTCATACATAAAATAGGGAGTTACTTTTCAATCACCCTGTACTTTCGGTATATCACCACTGTTGGAGATTCCATTTATTATTTCTATAATTTTATCTATGTCGAAATCATCTAAGGTTGCCAGCATTTCTATTACAATTCCGTCTGGCCTTGCCACTTTGTTTCTGTCCAATTTGTCCAGTACTGATTCCATTTATGTTTTTAATATTTCTAGTCCGTCGATATTTATGTGTATTACCAGTTGTTCTCTTTCGTCGTGGAACAATTCTCCGATATATTTTTCCATCTCTGAAGTATTTTTCTTTTTCTAATATCATTGTTCCGATTTTGGATTTTATGTATCCTATTGATGAGCATGTCTTTTGTTGTGTTATTTCTCTTATTTTTTTATTCATATCTGCTTTATCTGTGATATTCTTTTTATTTCTGCACATTTTTCGTTGAGTCATTCCTCTTTAGCTTGTCTGCCTTTCTTCCTTATTTTGTGTGTCGTGTTCTATATTCTGTTCTGTGTTTTCGTATTGTTTTGTCTCTTTTTCATCATGTTGAGAATCGCATCTGTAATCCACTCATTTTTCTTCTTCGTTTATTTTCATTGGCTGATATTCGCATGTTCGCATAAAATTAAAAACATTGATGCATTATACCTTTATATGCATATGTGTGTGTGTGCCCGCGCGCATTGGTATGTATGCGTAATTGACCAAGATTTTTCATTTTTAAATATTGTTTGATCGATCCGTTTTCTACGGCTTATCAACCATTTGCAGAAAAAATTTTTAGTTGTAAGATTTTTTTTGTCGGGGGGACATATAATAATTATTTAGTGATACAAGTCTTAGCTGGAAAGGAAGAAAGGGGTGGAGTCTTACCTTTAGCTGGAGAGGAAAAAGAGGTGAAGTCATACCTTTCCCAAGAGTATTTGCACATATATAATGAACCAAACCGGGAATCGAACACCGCTCTCCGATTAACAATTCCGTGCAATTATCCATTACACTACCAGCACAGCCAAGTTTGCAAAACCTGGCATTCCTAAGGGGTCACCCATGTACATACTGACCAGGCTCGACATTGCTTAACTTCGGTGATAGTACGGGAACAGGTGTTTCAATATGATATGTCCGTAAGCATTTTTTTAAATATGATTTAATGCCAAATGAAAGAATTATTGATGTTTTTGCAATCTTTACAATTAAAGAATGAAAAATGGACACATAAATCCTTCATATTTTCAGATTGCTTCCTGTCCTGCGTCAGCCATATTTGTAGCCAATTTCAAGCCCTGATTTTCAGATAAATATTCATTGATATCATTGATTCCTTAAAATTATTAATGGTGAAATATTCCAGGTTGCACATTTTGTAAGACTTTTAAGAAAATACTTTCTCATATATTCACGCTTCATACTCGCCCTGTAAGATTGTGGAACCACAAGATGAATTGAACATAAAATCACTAAACCCTGTGGACCAATTGACTTGTCGGAAAATATATGGCGTATATACAGTAGCGTCCAAAACTAAGGGACAAAATTTTAAAACCTAATATTTGTTAGAAATAACAACTGTGAAAAGCTGAAATTTTGACAACTGGTAGTCGTTATCATCCATAATAACATACTAAAATTTGAATCATTTGCAAAGGATAGAAAAAGAATTATAACAATTATTTATTTATTTTTCAGGGCCAGCAGTAAATACTCTAATTTTATATCTCGTGTATGATGTGACCTCCTTAAAATTAGTTTCAAAAGTTTCATGATACGCGAATATATACGGTAGCTTATTGAAGAATTAATAAAATAATTTATTCCTCAATAAACGTTTATTTTTAAAAATATGTATCTACTTTAAAGCCAATGGGAATACAGTAAAGGTTGATAATATCTTTGATCAATGTCGATCGTCAATCAATCGACAAATCAACATTAAGAAACGTGCCCGTCATTTTGATGTTAAATTCCACAAACGAGTTTCTTTACCAATTCTGGTAAGGATAGAAGTTTTGCCGTAATTTGTCCAGATCACAACTCTTGGATACGTGTTGGTGATTAAATGATTTGATAAAGGAACACTGGAAAACGAACGACTTCTCAAGTAGTTTTACCGCCATTAAACAACAAACACGTAAATTATATGCGTCTACCTACACATATCCATATATATATATATATATATATATATATATATGTATATATATTCTGACAAGTTAATGGTTCTGTAATATCATAGCAATCATTTTTAGAAGTGACTTCATTAGAGTGTGCAGTGGCATCACGTTCCCTTTCTGATGCCCATTAGAGCCAGCCAGTGACAAGATTAAAGTTTGGCTTATTGGTGAGACGATAAAGTTAGAGTCATACTATTCTGATTAATTGTAAAAAGACGAAACTCGTCCTTGTTAGCAGTGCTATAATAGACGACGGAAAGAAAGTGTGAGACGGAAATTCGAAGATGCATGAGAATATTGAAAAATACTTCGCATATAACTGATCAAAGCTTTAAGGGATAAAAAAATAAAAATGCGCTAAGAAACGAATTCTGGGCGGCTATGTAATCTCTACTTTCCGATATGGCAGTGAATGCTTGACAGTTTTGTCACAAATGAAAGATGAGATCAACTGAGATGACGTTCTACCAACGAATGTTGACAAGACCATGAACCGAGTATGTGATAAATTCGCAAGTCATAATCAGATTGGGAATTACAAAGAAACTAGCAAAGAATCAAAAATAGTAAACTAAAATTATTGAAACACCCAATCAGGAAAGAAGGCCTGGAGAATTTAACACTTTGAAGGTGCATTGGAAGCAAGAAAAGCAAGGGAACTTGACATATTTGAGCAAATGGCGGTGGAAAAAAAACAAGATGGTGTCGTGTCCATAAAGAAATACATAAATAAAAAATTAATTATACTGTCACTGCGTCGTATCCATAAAAATGAATTATAGTTTCAAAAATAATTATAAAATAATTATAAGAATTATAATTATCATCAATTCACTCTTTCTACACCAATGAGAATCGACCCCACTTTTCTTTTTTACACATACAAACACGTAACATTCTCACTATCGGACAGACAGTCAACACGGACAGACCGTCAACACATGCGTCAACGAAAATTTCGGCTCTTTTTTTTCCTTTTTCAGACCATATTAATAACATGTATCTCTTAACATTCAAGTAAAATTCGATGTAAGAAAACTCGTTACACACATCCATAAAAAAACGAAAGACTGTATACAGGTTACGTATTCTTTATCCTATCATGCTATCGAATTCCGATCCCTATTTGATGTACACTTGACCCCAAACTCACAATTTTACTCAGTATCTCGTGACTCCAACACCACATAACTACCAGATACTAAATAATACTTCTTTTGCTGTTTACACGTCTTACTGTTTCTCATTTTTACGGGTATTTTTGTATATATAAATGTAATGGACTTTATAATTATTTACTCAGAGCTATAAGTCCCTTAAAGTGTGTACAGAAAGAAGAAAGTATTACTAAGAGCAAAAACATCAGAAATGATCGTCCACATTCTGAATATATCGATAAAGAAATTTGAAAAAAAGTTCACATGGGCATATCTATAAAGAATTATGGCTCTCTTCCCCAATTCTATTTTCTAAGACATTCATAGCACTTCACTTCCACATTTCCTCTTCTTTCTTTGTTGTAAAGGGTGTTTCATTAAGACGGATCAAAGTCAGCAGTCATTGATTACTCCAGCTATTATATAAATCGCTTTTTGCTTATTATCTATTTATGATAAAAATATTATGTGTTTATTATAACAGTAAAATGGAAATATCCCTTAGAAGAAAAAGATTAGCAACAAAATAAAAGATATATATATATATATATATTATTCGCCTCTTTTCCCCCAACTACGGATTAAATAGTAAGCCTTCTACCAGAAAAGAAAATATTATTTACAAAAAATTCTTACAATCTATCAACCATTACCCTCTACCTTAATTGGCCCTCGTTGTCTATCCTCCTTATCCTCATAATCTTCATTCCCTATCACGCACCTCATTCATTCCCTATCACTCACCTCATTCATCATAAGCTTAACAGTCACCCTCTACCTTGAGTGGCTCTCAAGCTTTGTATTAGTTGAACTTTATTATTAAAAAAAGTTGTAAGCTGATCGATTACTTTGACTTTTGAGTTATTATTATTATCAATATCACATGAGGCAGATTATCAATATCACATGAGGCAGATTTAGTGTTTCCTATTGGCAACAGCTTTATGAAATCCCCAATATTCACGTTCCTTTTTAATTCTCTCATATCCTCATAGATTCATTCCAACCAGATCTTGGCGGATATTTTCTGACCTTGATATCAGATAATCCAGCCGCGTATTAGGAATAGACTATCCTTTTTGCTCCAAATTTGAGATTTCATTTTCCTAAACCCGCTTCTTCAACCGTTAGCTAATCTGTTGTTATACACGCCTCCCCTCAGTGGTAATCTACCCTAACCACTTTATGACTCCCGGCTTGATGAAGAAAGGCGGTGACGCTTTTGGATTAGAAGAAAGCCAAAGAATTAGGGAAACTAAGTGGGGAATGTGAATGTTAAATTCGTTGAGGGATGCGTGTCGCTTTTCATACATTTCCATCGACATCAATGGCGCAGAAGATTTACAATGAAAGATATTTGCTCATTTTTATCCACGATAGGCACAGGATCACATTGCAGAGAGGTTCGAATTCAATTCTCTATTTATAACGTATGAAAGCACGTACGATACTCTGTCCCTGTCATCCGCCAACCAGGAGAGGTAACACAGTTTAGTGGATAAGGCGGCACTGCCATCCCTGGCGCCACCAGCAGCTTTTGCCACCAGATAGGGTATTGTTTTTGTATACACGTCAGTCTCTTGCGATTTTTTTTATAACTGCAAATGAAATTTTCAACGCGCTGGTGATGACTGCTATTAATGACGTAGAATGAAAGTTTAATTCGATGTTTTAAAAAGATGTATTTCACGTCGGAAGTAGTATTGTGTTGCGAGCATGGTTTTATTTAACTTTATTTATTTCGGATGTTAACCAGATGCCTGTTGAGCCGTGGTTTGGAGACGATGTGAAGCATGGTTTAGGTTCCTTCAATGCCTACCTTCAAAATAAAGGAAACGATTGACTGTCCAAGGAATCCACGTCACCCGACCTCAATAGGTAGCGCATTATATGTCTAGCCTTTTTCCATGGAGTAGGATCGCAGCGATTCGTAGCGGTTTTGATTTCGCGCCTCCTCCCTATTCTTCTCACATGGAACCGTTAATTCTATTAGAAAGACAGACTTCCATGCTACAATGTCAGGGTGTGCGTCTGTCTGAATGGTGAGTACCAGAAATTGCAGAGGTGTTCTAAGAAGAATTAACACCCTTCAGTCACAGCTTCCATTCAGTAGCATCATTACTGGGAATTACTTGGGTCTTCCACACAAGGCGTTCACTCTCCTTGTGAAAATGGATCTTAGGTTCTCTGGCCGTTACAGGCTGTTTGTTGGCTGCTTCACACTGTGTGCTGACTAAGTCCATGACCACTTCCAGCACTGTGTTGCGAGCATGCTTTTAGTTAACATTGACCAGATACAACTCGATGTCTGTTGAGCTGTGATCTGGAGACGATGTGAAGCCAGTGATGTCTATCTTCAAAAGGAAGGAAACGATTGACCATCCAAGGTATCCGATTAGTAGCACATGACATGTCAATCCCTTTTCCACGGCGTCGGATCGCAACGATTCGTAGCGGTATTTCTTTCTCTCGTACGCCTCCTCCCTGTTCTCCTCCAGTGGAATCGCTATATTAAAGCTATGTAAGATTTGCCGATCGTCAGCACCAAGTGCTAAATAGACATGAATATATGTTATTGATATAATGGAATATGCGTACAACTGTGTTCCCCCTCACTGGAATATGATTGGCTGGTGTCCGTCATAAATACCGACGGGCGTGTAGCAGAGTCAAAGAGAGCCTTAGTCTGAGAGCTAAGTCTATAACGACGCCCATTGGACTACGCCATTGATCTACACTTCTTACCTGCGACTACGACGCGTACCAGTCGATTACTGCTACCGTATTCTACTTGGTTATAGGAGCCAAAACAGCTTAGCTACTTCGTTCAAATATATCCTTTTCCGGGACATATCAGTTATATATATATATATATATATATATATATATATATATATATATATAAGCATGACTTGTGGTGGAGATAGTTTTGTCTATCTCACCAGCGAACACTGGTAAAACAAAATATTCATATCCTAACTTTCAATACAGATTGGCCCTATCCTCTGTGAAAAGTCATACAACAAAAACTATTTACTTAACCACGTTTGGATTTTAATTAGATTAACCTAAATTTAATTGCCTCTCTGTGTCTTTTTTATAAATATTTTCATGGTAATTGTTCGAGTGAGTTCTTTGCTATGGTACCGAGACAGTAAGAAATTAGCGAAGTACTAGACTGGCCGCAAGATCTCATCAGCTTAGAGCTGAGCTGGCTAGATGTAACCGCAAGTTCTATGCTAACAATTTCTTTTCTCGCCCTTCTCGCTTGTGGAACTCTCTTCAATCTCCATGATTTCCAGTCAACTTTAATCTGTAAAAATTTAAATGCAATATCAATCGCTATCTAATGTACTCCTTATTACTCTTTTGTCTTTCTACTAATTACTAATGTTTCTGTTCCTAATTCCTCTACACCCTGTAACCCCCGTGCGTTTCCGTGACTGTACTGCCTTGTTTAGGGTGACACTGATTAAAAAAATAGATATCTATAATTCGCTGTTTAAAATAGATCGGTCATTATCAAGCACTTATTGTAGACAGATTTATGAGGGGATCGAGTCCGATTCCCACTGACGCAATATAAGCATTTTCCCGGGATTTCTATGCGTTTTGGCCTTGAATAGAACAAAACTATGCTGGTAATTTTATTTGAATTATGCGACAAGGCATGTAAAGCATAATTCTGATACACGTCTATCTTTTACTTTATTGGGGTACTATTGAGCTGTATTTCTTGTAATTTCTTTTTAAGTGATAATTTATTCTGTTGTTAAACTAAACTTTGGCGTGTAGAACTAAAGAAAAATTCTTCAGCAAGACTTGAACTTATATCCCATACATGATGACTTCATCTATCATATACTACAGATGAGAAGCCTCCATTATCCTGACAACTTTGTTGCCCTAATTAGTTATGGCACCGTCCCTGAAAACACTTTGTAGGGAAAAAGTATCGTTTGAAGCTTGATAAAATCCAAAGAAAAATATGCAATGTTATTGTTCTTGACCTAGCATCTCAACTTCAATCACTTTCCCATCGCCAAGACGTAGCTTCCCCATACCTTTTCTATAAATAGTTCTGATGAACTTTCCTCTATGGTATCTAAACTGCATGCATTTAAGCGCAGTACTAGATAGGCGGGCAGGATCTCATCCTTCTACAATTGAAATGACTAGAGAGAACCGGGAGTTCTTTGCTAAGTTTCTTGTATCACACTTCTCGCTTATGGCACTTTCTTTCGGCTTCTTGCTTCCCAGCCAACTTTGATCTTTAGAAATTTAAATGCAATGTTATATTCTGTCTTCTTAATTCTTGTTTTTTAATGTCTTCTCTTCTTATTTGTAGTTTTCTCATATTCTCTAACACTCACTAAATCCTTGCATTTTAGTGGCTTTATTGCTTAGCCTGAGGTGAAATGATTAAAAAAAACTACTTCTTTAAACTCTTTTTCTTTCCACCAGCGTAAATCGCCGGTGTTCAAACTTAGTTAAAGATATTTTCGTAAGATAATCAGACCATTTCATCTAGGATATTCACACCACACAGTCTTTCTGGCCTAATCTCCCTCGGTTGGACTTGTGCCGTAGTAAAGTTTTGGCTAAATAGAAAACGAGGAAGAGTGACTGGAGGAGAGAAAATTCATCTTGCCGGAAAATGATACAGAAATATAATAATTCTTTTAAAATCTGGAGAAGTAATATAAATTCACACCTTTATGTCGGTTAACCTATTCTTGTGCTTATTGTCGATGTCAGATTGAAATAGAGTGAATTATTCGAAAAAGTGGCAGACTGTCGGTGACGAAGTTAAGTGTGACAATTTGAAAGTGTGGCAGATATGAGGTGAAGAAAAAAAAGAGAAGAAAGAAAGAAACGAAGGACGAGGTAAGTCTAGAAAAATCTGAGACGTAGACGCACCACGAATCAAGAGTTAAAGAGAGAAGAATAGAAAAAAGCTGGAAAATGATGTGAAAAGGAAATCGTATTAAAAGATGTTTTTACTGATGTATGCGGTCACTTTCTCTCACTTCCCCTCTTTCTCTCTCCTGTCTGCTTGTATCTCCCTTTTTATTTCTCTCTTTATCTCTCTATCACACACACACACACACACACACACACACACACACACACACACACACACACACACACACATATACGACGCTTCGACTTAATCTGGATACTTTTTCTTAATCCGCTCAAGATTCAGCCATTCAGTCAGCCATTGTCACCTAATCAGATTTGATCGCTTGTAGGAGGCTCAGAAGGCGAGAGTTGGCAACAGTAACAGCTGGAAGTTAAGTGCTATCGTCGCAGACGGGGATGGGAATAGAGGGTAGTAGGTTTCCTGATCAAGGGAATTGTGGGTAAATTTAAATATTTAAAAGGCAAGTTAAAAATAAATAAAAAGATCGATTAATGTAATATTTGATCAGACACATCCAGGGTCTTTAGCCTTTTATTTATTTGCATTTCTACGTTGATCGCTTTATTAACATTGGACTATTATAAATGTCGGCAGATGAGTTTGCGGGAAAATAGTTGAATATGGATAGCTTTTTTTAAAAAGAAATGTCCCTTCAGGACGTAGATGATCATGGCTCTCCACACCTTCCTTCACTTTACCGTGAATAGCAATGATTTCTTAGAAAATTTTCTGGAATTGTTTTCCATTACCTTTTCTACTGCTTGTAATTCAGGTTTCATTCTCTTTGACTGGTAGCCACCCAAAGCTAAAAATCCCTGCTATTTAATCCATAACTTGGGGAGAAGAAATTGATTCATGGTTTTCCCAGTGGTTTTAATACGAAAGTGAACGCAACAGACTAAGCCGGAATTTGAATTCTGTTCGTCGACTCACCCGTTGTCTTCGAGGTATAACACATATGCGCTTCTGTAGAACCGACAACACTTTTTGGAAGAGCCGTATACAAAGAACTAGTGCAAGGCCTGCCACAAGGTCCTCAAACAAACCTCCTCAGGTTTTGAATTCAGAGAATTCCATTCCAGGAAAATGAATTCTAGACCTGTTGCCCCCCAAGGCAAGAACCAAGTCTGTCCTGGTTTTTAACCATAGCTGGGAGGAAGACATGGACTCATATACATTTCTCTCAGTGGTATTTTCACCACGACTAGAATTCGAATCAGAGGCGCTAGCCATCACTCCCTACGCGCTTCTCTCACTTTCTTTCTCTCTCTCTCTCTCTCTCTATATATATATATATATATATATATATATATATATATATATATATATATATATATATATATATATATATATATATATATATATATATATATATATATATAAGATAGGTTGGTTAATAAAACAAGGAATCGGATTTATACTAATAATACCATCTACAAAGAGTTCACACCAGACCCCAAAAAAAACACCGTTGGTGAGTCTCCCCGGTTTCTCTGTTTATTTCTCGCACCGCTGATGAAAGACACTGGCTTGCCCGAAAATTCTGGACTAATAACATAAATCTCCGTGTTTCATTTGTGTCTTGTGATTAACAATTAATATATAATAAATTCTTTTCGCACTGATCATAATGATACCTTTTTGTTTTCCCTTGTTTTTTAATGCATGAAACTTCGAATCGTGCTATCGACGTGGGATATTATCTATATTCACTAATATATACTTAATAGCTCTGTTATATAACATTGAGCACCGTTTTTTATAACACCTGAGAATATATATTTATGTACGTGCAAGTATATCTGCATATACGTATGTTTTTTCATCATATATATATATATATATATATATATATATATATATATATATATATATATATATACCACTCACCCTATCACCTTACATCAATCTGTCGTCGTCCTCCTTCCCAACTCTCTATCACCTTACAACAACTTAAAACTACTCCTTAAAAACTTATAAAAATAATATGTTATTCTTAATCCATTTTAATGGCATGGAAATATAATCCGAGGAACCAGAAAAAAACGCATTTTCCTTGGTAAATAAAATATAATCAATGGACCCTTAAGGTTGTCTGTTTTGTTAATTTGAATTAAATCAATATTCGCTCTGGTTTTACATTGATCTCTCTGGATTACATCCATACGTATTACCAAACATTTCATTATATATATATATATATATATATATATATATATATATATATGATAATAGAAAAAGATAGAAAAGATAACATTAGAAAAATTCTAGAAGACCATGAAGACAAATGTGTTTTGCGCCTCAAAACACTCCCTCCAGATGGGCTTAATCACAACATAGATAGAATTAATATATAACCATAAATCAAACCCTACCCACATTTCTCACCTACACAAGACAGACATGCATGCGCAGGTGTTGAGGTTTCACACTTATACACAGATCCACACTAATATATACACTTACACACAGCATACACACTCCCGAAGAACTAAATGATAACATACACTTAACACAAACACATACCCTTCACAGGAACCAATAAAACTGTCAAAATGACCAATGGAATTCAGAGTCGCATGAATCTATCCAGCCTCTATCTTGAAAATAGCTTAAAAGAAGCCGTTCGATCAACACAAAGATTAGCCAAAATTAACGATAAAAAAAAACAAATGAAAACTACAGATAAAGTTCATTTTCTTTAGAAAGTCATTCATTCTTGTAGTTCACTGCTAATAACAAGCAGGATTTTTTCTCCTGATGATGACTATGCTGGCCGAAACTAGTCGAGGAACCTAATTGAAATAATAAAACCCAAAAATATTAATATACACCACGAAATTTTAATTTTTCAATATTTTTTATTAATCAAGATAGATAGATAGATAGATATGGCGTCTGGCAATTAGGAAACTTCTTTTTTTTGCGAAAATCAGAAGTTTAATCAAGGATTCTGTTGCCGGATTAACAATAAAACCTCGAAATTCGACTTAGAAAATATATTAATATTTAATGCATTTCTCTTTCAAATCTTCGTAATTTCACATTCTATGTTACTCTTCCTTGTCAATCTTTTCCTTAAAATGCTTGTTCCACTTGAAATATCAAACATTGATAGAAAGATTAAATACTTTATTTTAAAGAAAGATAACATTCTTTAAATTATAAGTAGTTGTCTAAGACTTTCGCCCCAGCCCCTCAACCTCCGACGTCTTACTCTCTTGGTTGAGGTGTCTACTCGGTCCTAACCGAACTTAAGGGAGTGACCGTAGGTCCCCTGAGCATCCGTAGATTATTCAACCGGTCCGCTGATTTCATCCTGCTTCCTGACCACGTTGTGTCTGTTTTGATCCAGAAAACAGAAGTGATGATCATCCATTCACGGTCGACTGAAGATGTAGACACGGCTGGAGAGTCTGTGCTAAGAAATTTAGAATGCACCAAATATATATATATATATATATATATATATATATATATATATATATATGCAGAAAACCGGACAAACAACTATTCAATGGCTGAATTGTTAATGTATTTTATATAGCAGAAAAGAATAGTATAGAAAAGAAACGGGTTACAGAAAAGAAAAGTAATTGACGTAAAAACGCATATAATGGATTCTGGACAGAGAGAGAGTGTGTGTTAACTTGTTGTTAAATCGTCTCAGAACAATATACGACTCTTGCGATGGTGGAATAAGATTTCTGTGCGCGGCTTAAAGTTTATAGTGGCGTTCCTCTTTAGCAGTAGTAACAGTAGTAGTAATATTCGTGGTAGCAGAAGCAGCGGTACTTATATCAACAGCACATGTTAACGGACGCTTCGTTCCAATCTCTGACGTCACGTTCTCTCCTTCTTGAGTCTCTCTCTTCCGTCTACGCTCGCCCGGGCCAACTTTCTCTCTCTTCTCTCTTCAAGATATTTCTCCCGTCTCAACGCTCGCCGGTCTCTCTCCCGTCTGCCTTTTGCAGCATAACTACGCGTTTATATAGAAAAAAATCCGGTTGGTTACAACTGAACTTTGGTCGCACGTGATTATCACAGGGTTTTGGTTGTTTCAACCAAAATCATGTGAATTCAAAAGTTCCTTCTAGTTTACTCAGCTCTATTTCAATTTTTAATCGATAAAAATTATTTCGGCCATTTCCATTCTCTTCTGATGACCCAGATGCTTCTGGCCTAGATCAAATTTCCACATCAGTAAACAAAATGCTCTGACTTAATTTCACTATTCAAAATCTATTCCAAGTTTTAATCAATAAAAATTATTTCGACTATTTTCCATTGTCTGCTAATGACCCCGTTTCAATGGGTACAGCTCGTGCCCTAAATCAGATTTCCCATCAGTAAACGAAATTGCTCTGATTTAATCCCACTAAAAAAATAAAATAAAATATATGTGTGTGTGTTTGTGTGTGTTTTTTTTTTCCAGACTCTCTCTCCGTCACAGTTGTTAGTCTTTTTACAATTAAAGAATGTAGCAAATTTAACTGATCGCAATATTTACTGAATCAGCAAATATCATATCATTAAAATATCAATTAAAAAAAAAATACGTTTTATGGGTACATATAACATCCTATAACATCCTATTGGTACATATAAATCATCACTCATCTGCGTCTCTGTTTTCGGGCAGAGTGCGACTCAGTTATGTCTCAGTCCGCAGAGAGAGACGCATCTGAGAAAAAAAATACTGAGAGGTACCCAGTCCCAGGGAACAACTGCTCGTGGCAGTACCCGCTCATTCAACTAGAGAGGGTGGATCAGTAGTCATATCGATGCCAGTGCAGCCGACGTTTGCGGTAGCTGGATAATTTAGGGCCCTGATCCGTGTGTACGCGCTCAGGTGTCCCATATTAAACCCGACCTTGTGTCACATCACGTCGTCGTAGGGAGACAGGTTAATTCCTATAGATATAAATGAAAATCGCCATTTTCATGTTAGATGACTGTTTTGCCTCCGTATTTGAATGTGATCGCATAAATTCACGTGTGTGTGAATATTTAGACATCACCATGTGCTGATTTATATCTGTAGACATTATATACTTATTATAGCTAAAAATACATTCCGACAAAAAACAAGCTTCTTCAAAAGACTTCATAATACCGCTTTGTTCTTATTGCGTTTCGTCTTTTTTCAATCGATATTTCACTATTAAAAACGTCTAAGACTTACTTTTGTTCTTTCAATCTATGCGTTTTCTGTCTCGTTCTCATCATTCAACATGATAGTAATGGCGTCACTCAGCAGCAGACGACATCTTCCTCATTAATGCAAGCCCAAAAAATGGCTGGTGAAGTACACTTTTGGACTTTCATATAATGAAGGGAATTGGTCAAAAGTTTTAAACTTTGGGAAACGATACAAAGTCTGAAGAGGCATCAAAGCTGCAACTAAATTCCTTCTTTACTGAAAAAGTTGGCACAAGACTCTTTCTCTCTTGTGATTTGTCCACATTAACTCAGCCCGAAAAGAAAGCCCATGAATAGCGACAAACGAGAAAAGTTGTATGAAAAGGAAACAATAAAAATTCCAATAATAATCCAAAGTTAGAACTCAACAAAGCAAAAGAAAAATATTTACAGCGTTTTTTTGAAGTGAGTGGTCAGTAATGGTCTACGCAGCAAGAGAGCTTGTGTTATTACTATTAATGAATACAGTATATAGCGTGCCGTGCTGAATTACGGTGCTCTGTATATACTTGACTATTAAATCTCAGACCAACTGTGAGTTCAAACATCCACTTTCATATGTCTACAAACTCATATATATATATATATATATATATATATATATATATATATATATATATATATATATATATATATACACGAGTGGGTGCTGAAAATATATATAAAGAAAGGGACTTGTAAATTTTCAATGATAGGAATACACCAATATATACATGCGTGTTAATTTACGCGTGTATTTCTATGTAGTTCATGAATGTGACGGCAGTCTTACAACGCGATCGATGATTTATACGCATAATTAAATCATGTCAAGAAAACATTCAGTCTCTCTTTCTGATTCTCTGAATATATGAATACATACATCTACACATATATATATATATGTGTGTGTGTGTGTGTGTGTGTAGCTGGCCACTCGTATTTGAGGATACCCGTCTACTAGGGCAGCTAGCCAATCCCTATTGCAGACGCTCGCTCAGGCACATTTATATCCAATATTTTTAATTTATATTATTTAAAAACAATTTTAATCATTTCACTCCGAGCGATCAAGGCAATAAAGCCACTAGGATGTAAGGGGTTACGGCGCTTAGCTCTTCTCCAACAGAGCTTCAGTCATTACTATGAGTGCATGATGTCAATTCAAAATTCAGAATAAAACAAAAATCATTAAGACAGATATTATTATTATTATTATCATTTAGTAGATCCTACCTGCGCTTTATACTGGAACTATGCTGAGCAGACCTTGATTGTGACTTAGACAACATATATATATATATATATATATATATATATATATATATATATATATATATATGTGTGTGTGTGTGTGTGTGTGTGTGTGTGTGTGTGTGCATACATATATAGAGAGAGAGATAACAAAAATCATAATTTTTTTGATAATGGCTTATGAAAGCTAATTTTCAAAAGGTGAGTTCCTGTCTTCCTTGAAAGCATTCAAACTTTTTACTTTTATCCAGTCTCGAACACTGGCATCTGGCATCAGGTAGACATTATGTATTAGCACTCCTACGAGTCATTTAATATAAATGTTTAAAAAATTGAGCTTAATTTGACGCGGAATCCAATGGTAACAAATGGACGAAAGAAGATTGTGTTTCGCTAATCTTTCGAAGTGAAAAAGCAAAGTTGATTTGAAAATCAGCATTCGAAAACGAGCTTCTTTACCTGGGTTTGAACACCAGCTAGCACCTGCAACTATCAACTAATCAAATACAAATTATTACACTGGGTCTAATCTTGAAAATATTTCAATTATTCTACGCAGTAGATGCTGACGTCAATTAATTTACTTTAGATAATTTCCAGAAACAAATTACTCACAGATCAGTAACCGTACCAATTATAAAAGACATCGCTTTTACTAGCGGGGCGGGGGGAGAACGAAAAGAAATTGCGACTGACTTTTAAAATCCTGGTGTCGAAGAAAAAAAACGCTATTTTTTATAAACGGGATTATTTTGTCGTGCGCTTAGCTCTTCTCCAGCAGAGCTTCAGTCATTACTATTAGCGCATGATGTCAATTCAAAATTCAGAATAAAACAAAGATCATTGACCGGTTTTATAGGCACTTCTTCGTTAGATCATAACGTCCATAAAAGTGAACTTTAACCGCAGAATCTTGCGAGTAAAAAGAATAATGATTCATCTTGATTCAAGATATTTAAGCAGAAATTGATCAATAGAATTCGAGAATGAGCGTAGGAACAAATGATTTAATGAATGAACAAAAGCAGTTCATGGCAATCAAATGCAATGC
The DNA here is from genome assembly GCA_903632075.3 of Acanthosepion pharaonis. Lineage (NCBI taxonomy): Eukaryota > Metazoa > Mollusca > Cephalopoda > Sepiida > Sepiidae > Acanthosepion > Acanthosepion pharaonis. The sequence goes on from CAHIKZ030005499.1 coordinate 2,273,273, forward strand.
TATCTTCATAATGATATTGCATTTAATTTGACTGTTCTAATTTGAAATCCTTTCTTTGAAAAAAAAATATTGTCTCTCTTGAACCGTTTACACAGAACAAAAAAAAAGAGATGATATTTTCTTAATTTTTTCATTTTTCCTAATTTATTCCGATTGCTGATCAGTGACTTTTGTGGTGCTATGGGTTGGTGTTCGAGATCAGGTAAATCCAGGTTTTTAATACTGCATCTAAAAACAAGCAGACTGCCTCCTAAGGAAACACCACTTCCTCCAATTTAACGTGTTCCATAAAATAAAATTAGGTAACATCATAATTGTGTACATGTACACTTAAGAATTGTCTTCTTGTAGACTTCCAGATTTAATCAAGCGAGAAAAACGTAGGTAACATTTTGCATATTTGACAGATATTATTAATTTTAGTAGAGCCATATTTATTTTTAAATTTATAAAATTATCGAGAATATTCGTCCTGGGTATGACGATAAACTACATCCAGTAGAAGGGTCTTTGATCGGGTGAGGTTTTGAGGAACGTGGAACGATCACTGTTGGTGTTCCCAGGTCTACCCTGATCCATGGTGGTAGCATCTGTTAAGTTCCCAGCTATAGGCAAATAGTTAACCTCAAAACAGGGCTCAAAACACTATGAAAGCATAAAATGGAATATTTATAGTGAAGGTGCCAGCAATACATTTGACTCTCTTTACAACTTCTTTACAAAAATACGTTAATGAAACCCGATCTACAAACTGATATCTTATAAAGAATACATATTCTGTTTACACGAACCTATCCTAAAAATCTTGTCGACATTAAATAACCGATTGAGGTTGATACGCCGTAAAACAAAATAAACCAAACCAATCAGTATATTAACTGTCTCCTAAAATCTTACCAATGTTATTGATTCTGAATGATATGCTGCGTTATACAAGATATATCCAATATTTTTATTTATGTTATTTAAAAACAATTTTAATCTTTTCACCCAAAGCAAGGCAAATAAAGCCAATAAGATGCAAGGGGTTACTGGGTGTTAGAGAATATGAAAAAAAACATTATTACGTAGAGAGAACAACAAAAGAACAGGAATTTAAAAGGTGATACGCATTTAAATTTTTGAAGATCAAAGTTGAGTGGAAAGCAAGAAGCCGGAAGCGACAAACCAGAAGTGTTAGAAAAGAAACTATTAGCATAGAACAATAAGGTTACATGCCGCCATTTCAACTCTAAAATGATGAGAATTTGCCGCCAATATAGTGTTGCGCTTAAATTCATAAAGTCTAGGTACCATAGAAGGAAGATCACCAGAACAGTTACCATGAAAGTATTTATAGAAAAGACACAGGGAAGCTACGTTACGGCAGTGGGAAAGCCGAGCTGCCAGGTCAGGACCAATGACATTGCAAATTCATCTTTAGTTTTTAACAAGGATATCTAAATATATTGCAGGAGCACTGCACCATACGTGGCAGCAATATTCAAAGTATGGACGAATAAAAGACATATAAATATGTAGAATAGATTCGAGTGAGAAAAATTGTCTAACACGACACGGTGAACCAAATATCCTAGCAGCAAACTTAACAATTGATTCAATATAATCTTTCAATTTCATGTCAGCGGAAAACGTTAGGCAGAGAAGGCGTAATGAGTTATTTACCTGGGGGTTAGTATCAACCATGCTGATGGAATGTAGAAAGGATTCAACTGATTAATAGAACTTACGTTTTGGAGGCGTTAAAATTAACAAGTCATCACTTGCCCCAGTTAACAATGTGTTAGTTTTTTTAGATCAGCTGCCAATGAGACCTTATCAAACCGACGGGAGTAAATAGTTGTGTCATCTACATAGATACCGAATTGAGAATTGATACCACCAGAAAGGTTGTTGGGTATATTAACTGCCTCTTAAAATCTTACCAATGTTATTGATCCTGGACGCTATGCTGAATTATAAAGGATATATCCAATATTTTTAGCAGAACGCTTTAAGTGCTATAGATGTTTTACTTCCAAAGTAGAGGAACTCGTCAGTCTAGTGAAAAACTTGGATAAATCCTCCTTTAGATAAAAGCCTAGAGATTAAATGCCAAAACAACAAACTCATGACGAGCAATGAGAAAAGATGAAATCGATGGTCAGGAACTTGAGTCAATTCAAATATGTTGACCAAATTTATCAGCGAAAAGGGCCCCAGAAAATAAATAATTTCAAGAGCAACTCAAACAATTGGTTGCTTTTGCAAAACTAAGAACCAAATGGAAAGACAAGAACATCTGCTTGAAATCAAAGATTTGCCTGTATTGGCCTTATCTGTCTTTCTGTACGTCTGTGAATCTTGGACATTAGCAGCAGAATTACAGTGAAGAATCTAAGAATTAGATATAAGATGCTACACAACAATCCTAGGAATATCCTACATAGACAGCATTATAAATGGCGTAGTGTGAGATACCATGAAACAAGGAACAATCCCATTAGAAGACCTCGTAGCAAACATTAAGAAGAGAAAGTTGAAATGGCATAGACATAAGAGCCAACTATCTTCCCACTGACATCCTACAAGGCACGCAACTGAAACATATGAAGGGGGCTGGTCAGGTGTTCAGCAGCGCAGCGATCATACCACCCACTCTGTCATAGATGTAGGATATTCTTAATATGATACTATAATATGTATTTCTATAATTTCAGTCATTTATTTGAGCTCAGATATCTAATGATGCAATAGCTGAAGAATCCAAACCTTAGCAATCAGACTCTACAGAAACATCCTAGGCATGTCCCATATAGACCACATCACAAATGCTGCAATGCAAGATGCCATCAGTCAAGAAACGGTTCCATTGGAAGACCTCTTAACCAACATCAAGAAAAGAAAGTTGAAATGATATGGTTATGTCATAAGCGCCAACAATCGTTTCACTGCCATCCTACAAGGTACCCTCTTAGGCAAAAGAAGAGACCGGCAAAGACGACATCACTGATGGATTGGAAGATTATTCACAGAAACTCAAATATTGACATACAATCGAGACATATGGAGAAAAATGTTAGGTGCTCAGCTGTGCAGCGACCCTGCGATCACACGTAGTCACGGGAATGATGATGGGAATTTGGCTGATATATTTATTTACATTTTACTATTGATTTAATTTCTTGTACGATTATCCTAAATAATATTCAAGCTATTGTCGTCGTATTCGTTGTTTTAATACAAGATTCTACTTCACATATTCCTTTACCTTTTAACGCTTCAATAATGTTCAGTAGTCGTAGGTAGAGAGATTAGCTTCTTAACCATTGCTTCGTTTCTAAGAATGAAAACAAACCAGTGTGCAGTGTAACAATGATATTATTTACAAGTGGCTATGCAGGGAAATTCGCCTAGAACATTTGTCGGTGAAACATAGGAGCGCAAATTAAACAATAGGATAAGTGATTACTTGAATATCGGCACTAAAATAAATTGACCTTCTGATTTTTTTTTTTTTTAATGATTGCCGTGTAATTGTACGTGTCACGATAATTTTCCTCGGTTTGTTTGTTGGTTATTTTTCCTCTATACGACAGACAGGCATGACTACTTACTATTGAATAGTTGCAATTATGCGGTTCATGGCAAAAAAAAAGTGGAAGAGAAAAGGATTAAAATTGCATTATCCTCAATTTAGCAAGGCTCTTTTGTTATCCATTTTTAAAACTTTGTCTATTTACGTCATAATTGCCATTCAACATAATACCGGTCCCTTCTATTAATTCCTAAGCTATCTTTCAACGACACATACACACACACACACACACACACACATATATATATATATATATATATATATATATATATATATATATATATAAAAGTGAACATATATGTCAATCGTCAGGCGACAGTCTGTTTCATGCTATATGCAATTGCCATCTAGACATTGAAACAGATCTAAGTGTTGACTTCTATGTTCACTTTTATATTTACACACGCTCTATCTCTGATATTGAGCACTTTATCCCATAAATATAGCACACCTTAAGACTATACATATATATATATATATATATATATATATATATATATATATATATATATATATATATGCGGTTTTATACTGCAACTATGCTGAGCAGACCTAAGTTACAGTTTCTGGGAAAGAGCGTGTTATCTAGCCTGATCAACAATTTGAAGACCAGCACGCCCAAGCCCTCGGCCACGATGACTTGTAACTTCATGCTAGCACAGCTATCAAGAGCCCAATTTAACTCACAAGGCTTGAGTCAAACCGTAGTATGGTTTTCAGGCAGTTTTCAAATGTGCCGCACGCTGAGATCGCCCCCCCCCACTTCGATAACACCTGGGAACATAATGAAATCGACCATGGTGTGATGCTCATAAATATGTTGGGTTGGTGCATAATTATCAGACGTTTTTTTTTTTTTTTAAACACTATTATGAAAAAAAGAAACATAAAAAATCAACAATAACATTTCTAAATGATTATTTCGGAGCATCTGATTATAGACACGCATTTTTATAACTTGAAAATAAAATATTATTTTTATTACAAAAAAAAGTAAACAAAACAGCAATTTTTATCAACAAATAAGTCACCTATAAAACGCCTGATAATTATGCACCAACCCAATACATTACGTTAATTAAAAGTCAAGGTAAATTATGGAAGATGCTAAGTAATGTAATTTAATACCTAATAAACAAAAGGGAGTTAAAGTTATTGCTTAAATATATATATATATATATATATATATATATATATATATATATATATATATATATATATATATATATATATATGATAAAAAGGCTTAAACACTAATATTCCATGGTCATAATTTATTCCTTTGGAATCGTAAATACGATCCAATTCATCAGACCTACAAATTCAAAAAAGAAAACAAAAAAAAACAATTTACGATTCCAATGGAATAAATTATGACCATGGAGTACTAGTGTTTAAGCCTTTTTATTATATCCTTACTCTGTCCTGAACATTGAGTTCTACCTGGATTCTTCCTTTTGGAATTATTTTTTATACATATATATATGCATGTGTATGCATGTATGTATATATATTTATATATTTTGCATATGTATGTGTATATTTACCACTAATATAATCAATCTCTCTCTCTCTCTCTCTCTCTATATATATATATATATATATATATATATATATATATATCAAAAGGAGAACGTTGGCGCATAGGAAAAAAGTAATCAGTGACAAACTTCTAAATACCGAATGAGGAGGGAAAATTGGAACACGATTAAAACAAATTTTAATTGTAAACAAATTGACGACTAAAAACAAATTAAAAGGTTCCAAAAAGAGTATAAAATAGAGAAAAAAATTTACAATTTCCCCTCCTCGTTCGGTATTTAGAATTATGCTATTGATTTTTTTTTTCTATACGCCAACGTTTTCCTTTTGATAAAGTGTTGGCCAAAAGTGTCTCCTGAAGGTAAAATGACGTCCTCTCTATTTAAGTCTCTCTCTCTCTATCTATCTCTCTCTCTCTCTCTCTCTCTATATATATATATATATATATATATATATATATATATATATATATATATATATAATAAAAAATATTAAAAAAAATTAAAAAAAATCTTCAGACACACTGGGTTGTAGATTAAAATTCTTTCGTTTTTCTTATAATTATTTCATTTAGATTCCTCGACTAGTTTCGGCCAAAATGGCCATCATCAGGAGAAGAAATATTTCTGCTTGCTGGTAGCAGTGAACTACAGAAATGAATGTCTTGCTGGAGAAAATGCACTTTTGTCTGTAGTTTTCATTTGTTTTTTTTTTATTTTTTTATCTTTTTAACATGAAGCTTTTAACATTCCTTGTGTTGGTCAAACAGTCTCTTTTAAGTTGTTATTTGAGATAAGACCTGGATGGATATATGCTTCTCTGAATTCCCGTGGTCATTTTGACAGTTTTATTGGACCTGGAGACGGGATGTGTCTCTGTTTAGTGTTTGTGTGTGTGTTATTTGGTTCTTAGGGAGTGAGTGAGTATGATATGTGTAAGCGTGTGTATTGTTGTGGGTGTGTGTTATCATTTTGGCTCATTAGGGGTGAGTGGGTATGATGTGTGTAAGTGTGTATATTCGTGTGGGTGTGTGTATAAGTGTGAGGCCTCCACACCTCCGTAAGTATGTCCGTCTTGTGTGGGTGAGAAATGTGGGTAGGTTTTGATTTGTTAAGTTATATATTAGTACTATCGATATTGTTAAATTTATGGTTTAGTCCGGCTGGATATTGTGTTTTTTAGACGTTGTATCCATTTATTTTCATGGGACTCTAAAATCTTTCTAATGTTATCTGCTCTGAACTTTTCTATTCACTCAATATATATATATATATATATATATATATATATATATATATATATATATATATATATATATAAGATTAAGATTAATGCAAATATAAAATGTGTCACTTAGCTTATTGGTGTTATTTTCAGCATCTTGACTCTATAGTTTCGTAGATGGGCTATCCAGCAATCATTCTGTTCACTCGTCAGGAGATATGGAAGACGCGCGCGGCACTTCTCAGTTAAACATGATGTCAAGCTGACAATCACGGTGAATTCATGGTTTTAATACAAACAAATCCTTGCTGTTCTCAGATAGTAAATTAATAAAAGTTTTTTTTATTGTGTATTAAAATACACCTATCTTTTAATTACATTAGTTTTTGTTCATCCCAACAACCTGTAATCTAAGAAAAAGAAAATCACTTCGCTGTTATATAAATTAAGAATCACTTCTTGGTTGTGTCGAACAGAATTCAAGTCTTAGTTGAACAGAAGAGTCATCACTTCTCAGTTACGTAAAAGAGGACTTTTAAATTGTATAGAACTTCTCAGATGGACAGGACATTAATCAGGACAGGACATTTAAAAGCATAGGAATCACTTCTCCGTTGTATAGAACAAGAATTACTTCTCACTTGTGTAGAACAGAAATCATCTCTTAGTTGAATAGAGAAAGAGTCAGTTCTCAATTATCTAGAACAGGATGCACTTCAAATTTGAATAGATCAGGAATCATTTCTCAATTGTATATAACAAGAATTAGTTCTCAGTTGTGTAGAACTTGAGTCATTCATGTCATTGAGTCGATTCATGTTGTATCGAAAAGCATTCTCTTCTCAGAAGTGCAGTCACTTCACAGATGTGTAGAACTGTATTCACTTCTTAGTTTTACAGATTACTTCTCAGCCTCATACAGTTCTTCTTAGTTGAACAAAAATAGGTATCACTTCTTAATGTATAGAACAACAATCAATTCTCAGTTGTCTAGAGGAGGATTCACTTCTGTGTTGAAAAGAACTGGTTTAACTTCTCAGTTGAGCAAAGCAGGTAGCATTTCACAGTTTTGAAGAACATGATTCACTTCTCCGTTTAACAAAAAACGTATTCACTTTTCATTTGTATAGGACATGAATCACTTCATCGTTTTCTAGAATAGGACTGAACACAACAGGAATTCATTCTCTGATGTACAGGCCATCATTCACTTCTCAACTGATAAGAACCTCATTCATTTGTCTAAAACAAGAATCATTTCTCTCCTTGGTTGAACAGGATTCATTTCTCAGAATAGTGTTGACGGCATTCACTTCTCAGTTACATAGAACAAGAATCACTTCTCAGTTCTACCGAACAACATTCGCTTCTCAGTGTATTTTAGAGGAATTACTTTTCAGTTGTGTAGAACAAGATTCAGTTCTCAATTCTACAGAGAAATAACCACTTCTCAATAGTGCAGAAGAGCATTCACTTCTTATATGAACATAAGATTAATCATTTGAACAAGACATCATTCACTTCACTGTGTAGAATAGGATTCACTTGTTACCTTAACAGAATATTCCATTCTCAGTTTTATAAAGATGGATCTATGTTTTGAAATCTAGTAAAGAAATCTTTTCGTCTTGTATCACGTTCAACTTTAGACTTTCGCTTATAAAAACTTTCGCTTTGGTTTTAGCTGAATTGGTGTAATTTAGCGAACATATTACCTACACATTCTGTCAAATGAACATGACTTCCGGGCAAAAGTGTATCTATAGAACCACATGATGTCTCTAAATATGACTTTTGAAATGGTAGATTTAATAGTTCTTTATTAGATTTTTTTTTTTCGAAATGACTTTGTCGATTTTGTTTCTCGTTGCATAATTGTAATATATTCGTTTTTATTTTTTAATGATAATATTTTCATTTTTATCGTATCTTTAATTAATGATTCCTTGATTATATATTAAATATTTGATTGTATTTCATAGATTTTTCCAGAGATGATGATGGGGTCATTTTAAATCATTTACAGGCGACAAGCGAGATAACTGTTCGATTAATGTTTGAACGTGCTAGCGAGCTATCTATCTATCTAGCTAGCTAGCTAGCTAGCTAGATATTTGAACAGTCTGACATAGATAAATAGATAATGTCCGACACATGATACAAAGTTGTTTTTATCAATAAATACAAAATCTAATAAACTATAAAAAAAAAATGAGGAAGGAACATAAGCGTAAATTGCGATTTGATATTATTGAGATAAGTCACAAGACAAATTCAGAAGGACGTGTACAAATGTTTCATAGATGATTCAAAAGCATTTGATAAAGTACAACACAGATCTGTTTGAACTGCTATGTAAAATTGATCTGATTTTATTTTGATCTGTTTAAGATATTAAAGTAGTCTACAACTTGTACTAGGAAAAGACTTTGGACTGTGACAAGTGAATTCTGTAAGCACACAAAAAAAGAAAAATGCGTCAGACAAGGATGTATCTTCTCGCCGGATTTATTCAAACTTTACAGCGAGCCAATCCTAAAAGAACTAGAAATCCTTCTAGGATTTATTATTGGTCGGTACTATCTTAGCAACATAAGATATGCAGACTATACTGTGTTAATGGCAGACGCAGGAACTAAATTGCAACCTGATCTGGCATCCCATCTACAGTCACTATCTCAAAGACGTTCTATGGCTTCCCGCTATCATTTTTACAAGTACTTCCATGACAACTGCTCCGACGAGCTAATTTCACTGGTTCCCAGTTCTATGGATTGGAGATGTCAAAATCAGAGAATTTAAATATATGGGAAGTGTTTTAAGAAAGGAAAATCTGACGCCGAAAATCCGAAGGCGCATTTAAATCGCAAAAGATGTTTTCCAAAAAGCTAAACAAAATATTAAGAAACAGGAAATTTCATTAAAAACAGAATACTAAACTGATATGTAATATCAGTTCTTCTACAGTGCTGTTCGATAAAAGTGACTCACCTGATTTTTTTTACTAAATGTTCTCTTCTCCGATGAAAGGAAAGTTGAGTTAAATTCAATGCTCCCTGTCACAAATCAAATGTTGCTCAACTGCTTTCTCGAGAGCCTGTACTTTATAATGCTCCATAAATTTTCTATGGGGTTGAGGTCAGGAGATTGGGGCAGCCATGTCATAACACTCACCTGCTTCTCATCAAGGTATTCCTTCATCAATTTTGATTTGTGACAGGGAGCATTATCCTGCATAAAAATGAGCTTGGTGGGGTCGATTTGCACCCTTTCAGCAGAAGGGAGCAGACAAGACTCTAAAATTCTCTTGTACTTGCTTGCTCCTGAGGGTCTTTTCAATAGGTTTTAAGAAACCAGTTCCATGAAAAGAAAAGCAACCCCAGAACATTATACTGAACGGATGGATGCTTGACAGTACTTACTGCTAAATTCAAAGAGCTTTCAAAGCTTCTTCTTCGGATTTTAGATCGCTTATCCTTTGAATTTAGCTCAACTTTCGTTTCATTGGAGAAGAACATTTAGTAAAAAAAAATCAGGTGGGTCACTTTTATCGAACAGCACTGAATGCTAGACAATTTCCTCATAGATGAAGTGGAAACTTAAGGCAACAGAATATTATTCTACAGAAGGATACTGAGAATATACTGGACAGAGCCTGTAATCAACAACTGATTCGTTTTCTACGGTTTATCAATACTTCTTGAGATAATAATGATTTAATGATACAAGTCAATTAATTAACCCATAGCTGGGGAGAGAAGAAGAGAATTCATACTTTTTTCAAGGGTATTTTGAATAAGTAAATATAACGATCCTGACTGGAATTGGAACCCGGCTCTCCAATTAACAACTCTGAGCCGTTATCCATTACACCACCGGCACATCCAAGCTTACAGCATCTGGTATTTCCAAACGGTCACCCATCAAGGTACTGACTAGGCTCATGTAATGAACAAGAAAGTTTTAAGAAAAACGAAAACAAAAAGGACATTTACTTAGAATCAGAAAGAGACTGTTAAAATCTCTAGGACACATAATGAGGAAAGGGTGCTTGGAGAATTTGACACTCACAGGATACACTGAAGTCAAAAGAGACGAAAGAAAACAGCGAGTAACCTACCTAACGAGCTTGTGTAAATAGATGGCAGAACAGTAAGTAGTAGGAGTAGTAATGGGACAGAGTAATAGCTACAAAGAACAGGAAGTTGAGGAGAGCCATGATTAGGAGAATAGTGAGAGTGATCAACCAGTTCAAAGCCACATTCACGCACATCAATCATTGAAACCAAAGACTTGTGTGCTGGCTAATAGTCCTGATAAAACAAGTCCCTTTCCGCCAAATGTGGTTTCTAGAGAACTCGTAACTAATTTCTTAAAAATCTTTTTCTCTAACGTCATGCCTTCATAGTCAGCCTATAAACTTTTCGGTCCACCCTCGTACATGTGATGAAAGTAACGGATATATTTGAATTTCTATGAAATTCATTTTTTTTTAGAAATTATATTTGATTTTTGAGATGAGGAATTGTCAATAAATTGATTTATTGAAACCCTCGTTCTGATTTTTAATGTTAGAGATGTTATTATAGACACGACATTTCGACCAAGTATCCGCTGGTCATCTTCAGGTATATGTTGTTATTTTTTCTTTGGCTGATAGGGGATTAGTTGATTATTGTGCCATTTATTTATGTCTGTGATGCTGTTTCTTATACGTTCCTAATGGATTCACTATTTGATTCAGGAATTGAACTTACGACCTCTGTGTGAGCGCAACAGACGATTAATCTCCATCCCAGTCTTTTAAATTCAAAGTTTTTGAAGTGTTTTTTGTCATCATAGAAAGTAAACATTTGTTAGAAGCTCGTTGCCGCTGTCACTTGATCCACAGTGAAAACTTATTATGAAAGACAGTTCCTTCTACGTACTTCCTTTTTACAAAAAAGCAACGACTAACTAAACAATATAAAAAATCAGTAAGTTCTACTGGCTCAGATCAAGAAATCCAAGAATCACCTGTTGATGGCCGACGAAAGAACAACCAGTCGAGAAAAAAGAAAATGAAATAACGTGGAATAATGATCAAATAACTTCCTTTTTTAAAAAATATCTTTCTTTCTGTTCGACACATTCTTTTTTTATTCGTTCCAATTTTGGAGTTTCTTTTTTTGAGCAGTTTTCTTTTTTTTAATTGCTTCTTTCTTTCCGTTTTCTTTCTGTCCTTATCATTCGTTATATTTTTTATTGATTCTTTTAATTTATTATTCATTTGAAAAAAAATCACTTTTTCGAGTTTTAATCTTTCTTTCTTCCTTTCTTTCAAAATGTTTTCATTTGCTTTTCGCCATCCCTCGAATCTTTATCTTTCCTTCACCAGAACTTTCTCCGCCCCTTATTTTATTATAATATTTCTTTCTTTCTTTCTTTCTTTCTTTCTTTCTTTCTTTCTTTCTTTTGTTTGTTTGTTTGTTTCTTTCTTTCTTTTGTTTGTTTGTTTGTTTCTTTTTTTTTGTTTGTTTGTTTCTTTCTTTCTTTTTCTTTTTTTTTTTTTTTTTTTTTGCTTCTTTTTTGCTTCTTTCTTTCTTTTGTTTGCTTCTTTCTTTCAAAGCGTTTTATTTTCGTTTGCTTTTCTCTGTCCCTCGAGGTTTCTTTATCTTTCCTTCATCAAGTTCTTGGCTTCGGTTTTTCTCCCACCCTTTCTTTATATATTCTTTCTTTCTTTATACATACTTTCTTTCTTTCTTTCTTTCTTTTTTCTTTCTTTCTTTCTTTCTTTCTTTCTTTCTTTCCAACCTGCCTCGCTCTGGCTAGCCAACGCACAAAATGCTTCGCCTCTATCGCATCTCGATACATATAATTACTTATCTCCGTCGATATTCCTGACTTTTTTACACTTTACCTCGATCCTTGCCAACAACCCATCGGAGACAAGTGCCCGGCCCGGAACAATTGATGATCCAGCAAGAATCGTTAAAAGTTTTGCACTAATGAGAAAAAACAAATAACAAAAGGAAACAACTTTTATACCGCCATTCTTTTAACCATCAACCATTTAAATACAGGACGAGTTGTCTGCACAAATGTCGACGAAGAAAAAGTGTAGTTGAATTTAAATAAATATATAAATACACTAGTTGACCTATACATTTTTGCCGGGATCAATGTTTACCAGATAAAAAAATTAACCTTCTGATACACTAGATATTTATGATATAACAAACTTTAGTCTAAATCTTGAAATGAAAAATTCTTCTTCTATGTGCTGTGTCTCTTCAAGATTTTGGCAATCATGGCTCTCCACAATTTCCTGTCATTTGTAGCTCTTAATAAATATTGTCTTTTAGTTGTCTCACCTAAACCCTGATTGGCCATCCATTAACTCAAGCTCTTTAAGTAGGTTATACCCACTAGATATCAACTTTATAAAAGTCTGTTTTTAGATAAATGGTATGAGGGCATGACGAAAGAGACAGCATTCTGCTTCGTCAACTATGTGCGATGACCCTTCAGGACGTGGGTAATCAAGGCTCTCGCCAACTTCCTGTCCTTTGTAGCTATTAGCATTGCCTCATTACTATTCCTTCTTCTCACTGTTTTGACATCTATTTACATAAGCTTGTTAGGTAGATTACTCGCTGTTTCCTTTCGTATTCTGTGAGTATCAAATTCTCCAAGCACTCTTTCCTCATATGTGTCCTAGAGATTTTAACTGTCTCTTTCTGATTCCTTTTTGTCTCCGTTTTTCTTAAAACTTCTTCGTTGATTACATGAGCCTCGTCAGTACCTAGATGGGTAACCACTTGGGAATACCAGGTGTTGTAAGCATGGATGTGCGGGTGGTGTAATGGATAATGGCTCAGAGTTGTAAATCGGAGAGTCGAGTTCCGATTTCAGTCAGGTTCGTTATATTCGCTAACACGCAAATACACTTGGGAAATGTATGAATCCACCTCTTTGTTCCCCAGCTATGGATTAATTAGTTGCTGTGGTGTCCTCCCTCTAAGAGTCTGTTAGACTCTTCCGGCTACTATAAGTTTAGTAGGAGAGAATTTTCGGGGAACAGTGAACAGGGAACAGGGAATAGATTGAGCTCTAGTTCATTTGATACACTCTCACTAGTCGTGTAATACTCTTCTGGTGTACTTACTATTTAATATATGATATATCTGCAAACCTGGTTTTTGTTATTACTTAACCATTTACTTGGTTACAACACTAGTAAGACTTGATCCCTAATTCATTATTATCTTAAAAACAATTCTTAAAGTTTAAAAATGGTAATGGATAATGCTCGATATTATTCCCCAACGTGTATTGTCTCCCAACTTGTAATAGTTCGGAATTGTTCCTCAACGCAAAAGAAAAATACTCGGCTGGCAACCAGTATCGCCGTGACGATGTCGTCATATCCGCTGTTGATGACTTTTTTGACCAACACGATGAACAGACTTCTTTGAACAGTCAGATTTACCTGGAAAGAAACAATGCAGTTATTAATAAGAAGAGTTAAAGAACTTTTCAGCCTCGTAATGGCGAGCATGTTAATAAATCTGAAATATTTTAAACGTGAGTTTAGGCTGAAACATTTTTTTGTGTGTAAATACTTGTCTCCTTTCTGCAATCTTTACATTGTGCAGAGAAAGTTGGTCACCAGCTGTAACGATCTAGTCTCTTCACTAGTGTTGCAATTACGAGCCTTATTTAGCTTTTCTTTTACGGTGACTTTGAACTAAACAAGACTTTGCCAATAAGTGGGCGGGATGCTCCGAAAGTAGTGCAACGCCCGAGATTTGGTTGGATGACATGTGAGGTTTAAAACTTTCTGCTAACAACCCATACTTCTTTTACATTGTAACAGATAACAGATGAGTGATAATCTCGCAAAATATGGTCTTCTTCTTCTTCTTCTTCATCTTCTTCAATGTGCCGTGCCCTTTCAGGACGTTAGCGATCATGGCTCTCCACAATTTCCTGTCTTTTGAAACTCTTAATAAATTACTCAATTTTCCTAGGTAGGTTATGCGTTGTTTTCCTCTGTTCCTCTTGTCTTCAGTCTGTCCTGTGAGTATCAGTTTTTCTAGCCGTCTTTCCTCTTTATGTGCCCTAGAAGTTTCAACTTTCTCTTCCTGAAGTGAAATATAAACGTCCTCTTTGTTTCCATTTTCTCTAAAGCTTCGGCGTTGCCCACATGTTCTGTCTACAGTATTCTTAGTATCCTTCTGTAGAACCACATTCCTACTGCTTCAAGTCTCTTTGTTTCATCTGAGAGGATATTGTCCAGCTTTCACTGCCATATAAGAGGACGGATATTACATAACAGTTCTGTACTCCTTTCTTTGTTTCTAACAACATTTTCTTGTTTCTTTCTTCCAAAATCTAAGCAAAGTATTAACTTTGCTTAGATTTTGGAAGACATATTTCACTATCTACCCCTATGCACGTTCAGAGTTCAGTGTCGTACTTTTTGTCCTCTCTTAAAACACTTCTCAGATATATAAATTATTGACTTTTTTATTTTCGTATCACCAATTTGAAATTTAGATGTTGGGATTTTTTCTTTTGCTAACAACCATGCATTCTGTCTTCTTGCAATTGACGCTTAGTCCTTTCTTCTTGCTTTCCTTTACTATCTTCTTTAAGAGTCTCTGCTATCAACTGTGTCATCTGTATATCTTATGTTGTTAAAATTATGGTCACCAGTAATGAATCCTGGTAAGACTTCTAATTCTCTCAGAATCGCCTAACTATATAGATTGAATACGTCTGGCGAGACGACACATCCTTGTCTTACACCACTTTCTATTTTTTTATATTTACTTACCATATTTGACGGCATATAAGACACAGTTTTTTTTTTACTAAAATATCTTTTAAAATTCCCCTGAATCTTATATGCCATATGTAAGCTTAAAATTCGCGATAATTGGCCGAAATTAGCTACCTGGCAACTCCTGTTAGCTTAGCCTTAAACATGAAGGAGCAAGGGAACACGTGGATGAAAATTTACATTTACAGGAAGAATAAAAAGACCCAGCATTGCACAAGTCAGCGAATGGGTGAAAGAAGTTTGTGATAATATTAGACCAGAAATTGTTGTGAAACCTTTTAAAAAGTGTGCCATTAGCAATGCTCTCAATGGAACGGAAGATGATACATTATTTAACTTCGATGATAGTAGTATTGAAAATATGTATCAGAATTTTGATATCGAAGACGACGAATTTTATGGATTTGAAGCTGAATAAAATTTTAATGGTAACTGTACTGTTTTGCCCAATTGTAATAATTGATTATTTTATTTTCTTACCTTTGGATACAATAAAGTTTTTATAGATTCGTGTTCTTTTTCCCTATTATTTTTCTTTTAATTGTAATCATGGCTTGTTTAACCGAAATAATACCTCATAAATAGACTGTACCATTTACTAATAATTTTACTAATTTTACTAATTACCAATTTTTTCTTGATTTTCCCTATTGACATTGGGGTGCGTCTTATACACCAGTGTCTTATATGCCGTCAAATACAGTATTTTTTTTTCTATCCATATACTGGAGGTTTGCTGCCAGTACATGTTCTGGATTATTCTAATATCTTTCCCAAATATGTTATCGTTACATACTGGAACAAAAGTAAACTAATTAATCAGTTATATAATATTGTATTTTAAAATATGAAATTGCCTTAACGAAACCTTTTATTTGAACAAGGAAGATTTTTAAAATCAACTTTATTAGTAGTGAATTCAGTTTTGTTTATTTTTCCGTCTGATTTTCTAGGATGAGGAGATATTGTTGTTTACATTCGTACTAATGTCACCATCTTCCGTACCTTACAAGCTTCTTCAGTGTTTTATTATACACTGCTTCAAAATAGATCTCTTTCTAATTCACTCTATATGTTGACCGGATGTGAACACTAAGAAATCAAAATCTAAAATAAAAATGTCCTCCGCGATTCTGTGCATCGCATCTGGCCCACCAAACAAATCACCTCAAAAAATATAAAATAAGTTTCTAAGTTTGTGGCTGTCATCAATGGATCCTGATTCTTTTTCTTGTCTAACGTCCCTTCCGATTTTTGTATATTAATTCATTTTCTATCCATATGCAGGCAGTTTGCTGTGAGTATATGTTCTGGATTATTCTAAGATCCTTCCCAAATATGTCATGGTTACATACTTACTGGTACAAAAGTAGATTAATTAATCAATTATATATTTTATTTTAAAATATGAATTTGCCTTAACGAAACCTTTTATTTGAACAAGGAATTTTTTTAAAAATTAACATTATTGAATTCTGTTTTATTTATTTATTTATTTTCCTGTCTGATTTTCTAGAATGAGGAGATATCTTTGTTTACATTCATACTAATGTCCCCATCTATATTATCGTCATAATGTTTCAGTCGTGCCTTCCTTACCTTCGTCAGTGTCTTTTGTACCCTACTTCAAAATAGATCTTACTGATTCATGTAAACGCTAAGAAAAATATTAAAGAATTCATCCTCTGCGCAGGGGCTCCGGGCATCACATCTGGTTCACAAAATAACCCCTCCCCCCAAATATAAAATATCTCATGTTAATAAGTTTGTTGCTGCCATTAATGAATCCTGATTCTTTTTCTCAGAATCGCCTCACTGTGTAGTTTGAATAATTCCGGTGAGAAGATACATACTGGTCTTACACCCCTTTCTACTTTTTTGTTTATATCTGCTGAACTGATTTTCTATACATATGCAGGGAGTTTCCTTCTAGTATTATTTCTAGATTATTCTAATATCCTTCCTATATATGTCAAGATTACATAGCAATTCCAACAGTAATTGACAGATATTATTATTATTTTTAGTAATGCATTATTTATTTGCATGTTGGGTTGTTCCTTTTGATAACAATTGCGTACCTGTTGAATTTTTCCGTGGACAAAAGTATTGAGAGGTGGAAAAAATTCCGCTAGCATAACATAAAAGAGCACTGAACTATTATTAATATTAAATCTCTTCTGCAGCAATGGATGCTGGGCAGTCTCTTCACAGCTGAAGAAGATACATGAAGATTCAGTGTTGTAATTCTATCGACTAATGTTGAGAATTCTGGGGAGAGAACACATGAACAAGGAAAAGATTTTAAAGAAAACAAGAATTACAAGGAAGATTATACTTACAACCAAAAATAGAAAGTTGAAGTAGGCCATATCACGTTGAAACACCGGTTCTCGTACCGGTTTTCAGTTAGTCCGAGGGCTGCAACTCCAACTGGAATTGTTGATGTGCCACATTTTGAGATTTCGATTTCAAGGTCCTTGTATTTTGATAGTTTTTTGAAGATCTTCAAAGATACATTACAGCCTACAGGGACTACCATGTCAGTACGAAGGCTCATCGAAGTTAATCAACGTCACTCCTGGTCAGTACCTAGATGGGTGACCGTTTGGGAATATCAGATGATGTAAGCTTGGATGTGCGGGTGGTGTAATGGATAACGGATCGGAATTGGAAATCGGAGAATCGTGTTCCAATTTCAGTCTTGTTCATTCTATTCACTTACGCGCAAAAACTCTTGAATCCACTTCTTCTCCCCCAAGCTATGGGTTAATTAGTAGGATTTGTATCAGTAAATCTAAAAATATTTTCTGTCTTTAAATAACCAGAAAAGGGTTGATAAGACGTAAAAGACAAATCAATCAATCAACAGCTGAAGCAGATGCAAGCGAAGCAGGACACGGCGGATACTACTTATCCATGGATTTGTGTAAATGAATGGCAGAATGGGGGCAAAAAGAGTTGAAACTTTCTGAAAGAAACAGACGACAGGAAGGGAGCTGTGATCGAACACGTTCTGACGGGACAAGGTACAGACAAAAAGAAGTCAACATTGGTAGTTAATGCTAGCTCGAAATTTACATCTTTATATACTTCCTGTCCTCGGCTGACGTAACCCACATCACGATGTGAGTTACGACAGACGAAATTTCTCGGATACATAATGAGAAAAGAGAACCTGGAGAATCTAAAACTCATAAGAACAGAAGCAGAGGAAACAGCGAGTAATATGCTTAACAAGTTTGTGTGAAAGGATGAACAAAGTGGGATGGTAAATTGTCAACGGGACGAAAGTAAATCGTCAAAAGTTATTTAGGAAGTTGTGGAGAGCCAACGCTCGCGCGTGTTGTGAAGGAACACGGCACGAAAAAATAAGTAATGGGACACGTTATTTTCGGAGCGCTATTCGTGTGTGTATTTATGTGTGTGACAGACATATAGAGGGTCTTTGGTGAAGTCACTATGCACTTATATTTTTATTAACAGACATGTTACAATATGAAATATAAGAGGAGAATATGAATGAAAATTATAAACTACGTTGAAAGTGATGCCCGTTAGTATCAATACAGGTTTGGATCCTTCTTGTTTTGTTTCGAAACACAGTTTTGTTGTTTAAAATGTCTTTTTAGTCTGTGAGGATATTGTTCAGCTTTCATATAAGAGGACTTCAAGTTTTGTATGGGAAGAGTTTTAATTTTTTGCTGACGGCCTTATGAGCAATTCCAAGACCAATATCTTTTTGTTGCGCTAACTTTCGTAATGATTTTCGTGAACTCTTTTTCACACTGTCAGAAATATCGGAGAGTTTCTCCTCCGATAGCTCTGTAGACCTTCCGCAACGTTTGTCATCGTCTGCTAATCCTGTTTCCGGAAATTTATCAACAAGCTTACGAACTACGCTGCGATATAGAACAAGTGTATTTGAAAATGGATCAGTATTGACCCAAGCTCTTTCGGCCACTTCTTTAGTCATTTTCAAGGAGGTTGTTATTAGGTGTTGCTAATTTCTAAAAAAAAATGTAAGAATGTTGGAAAAAACTAAATAAAAAATTCATCAAATTTTTATTGTCTGTCTTATTCAACGAAACATGTATAAAAGAAGCGTTGCTACCTCAAATAAATAAGTAAATACGTCTAGGGAGAATTCGGAAGAATGTTATTTTTTTTAATTTTCCAGAAAGATATCATGTTAACAAAGTATACAAATGTGTTACACGCCTTCTCTCTGACATGGAAAAAGAAATCTAGTGGATGTTAAAAAGGAAAAGTTTTCTTTACTCACAAATCCAGCGCCTCATTGACGTCACGAAAGAATTTCTTTTTAAAGCATCTCTCTAAAAACTGTGCTTTACACAAACTGGATTTAAATGACTGACTGTTAAGGTCAAACGTAGTACTTATTGGGGAAGAGAATTTAGTGAGTTGATTTTTTAGCGGCATATCAACATCTCTATGGGTTATTTAATGCCGAAATCTAAATATTTTGAGCACAATTTTATGGCTTCAACTAGATATATTTTGAACGCAATTGTATGCCTTCAACTACAGATAAAATATGTTGTTGATCATTTTACTTTTAAAATGTATTGTTGGTATTTTTATTATATTGTTTTTGTTTGGGAGGGTCACTATTTGGCCATAGCTGGGACCCCCCTAACAGGTGCTTCCTTGGGTCTGGATGTAAATGGGAACAACAGCAATTAAGAGGTGATTCTACGTTCCTCAAAATATTAAATCTCCCGATTAGGGACCTTGCAGCCGGATGTAGTTTATCGTCATAACCAGGAATAGGAAGGAAAGTTAACCTAACAGAGCGAATGAACGTGTGTGTGTGTGTGTGTGTGTGTGTGTAGAGCTAGCCTTCTTTGTATGTATGTGTGTGCAACACTTCATACGAAAGATTGGGAGAAACCTACACTTTGAGAAGAGTTTTTTTGCTGATTTTGATAGAATTATTCAGTCTGTATTTATTCAAGTAAGCCGAAGGTATTGCATGCTGGGTCCTTTATATGTTGTGTTCAATTTTACATATGGTTCGCTGAGAACTGAAGAGTCTACTGGATGGGAAACGAGACACGTCCTATCTTTCTTTTTGTGGCATAAAAGATAAAAAGGCTGAGAGTAACGTGGCGGTCTTGCATTGCACTACGGTCCAAAAATAGTCCCCTTTTGGAAACGTCTCAAGTGCCAAGTAAAAAAGAAAAAAAAGAAAGTAAGACTTTTTCGTCGATATAGTGTTTGTGACAACGTCATTTAACAGTCGTTAGCAGAATTTCTTTGGCAGGCAAGAGAGGTAATCCCACAGTATTATTGCTTGCTATATTCGTTGGGATTTAAAAGGTCTACTATAATGGAGTTAAGGAGATAAATTCGAAATCGGTGTGTGGAAACGATTGAACATTTATTATCTATGATATTTACTAAGCTTTGTGATACGATCTTGTGAAGCATTGCGCCCAGCTAGACCGTTGCAAAATGCTGAAGATAAGACTTGAAATATTAAAAGTTAAGAAAAACAAATGGAAATAAGGAAGAAAGAAAGCAAGAACTGAACGCAGAGGCAAAGAAAGAGAAGATGTAAAAATAAATTCAAACTCTTTAGGAAGATACATACACAAGAAAAATGAAACAGCAGAATACAGAAATTTAAAATATATAAATTGATATTTGTTCTTAATTTTTCTTAATTTTTTTTTCTTGAACTCAAACAATAAATGTTTTTAAGAGCAAGACACATTGTCTGTCTGTGTGTTTGTTTGTCAACGTTTGATTGCCAAGGGAGACAATTCTCACTAAAGAAATCGGAGTATATAAATAAATATTCCTTTTTTTCTTATTGTTGTTGTCATATATATCAGTATGTTCTATTTTAAATATTTTTAATAAAAATAAAATAATCTGCTCGGACTACTCACTGTTGCTAGGGATATTATTAAAAATAAAATAATCTGCTCGGACTACTCACTGTTGCTAGGGATATTATTAAAAATAAAATAATCTGCTCGGACTACTCACTGTTGCTAAGGATATTATTAAAAATAAAATAATCTGCTCGGACTACTCACTGTTGCTAGGGATATTATTAAAAATAAAATAATCTGCTCGGACTACTCACTGTTGCTAGGGATATTATTAAAAATAAAATAAATTAAATTTTAAAAGTCTCTCCTTTTAACAGTTTACAGAGTTGTATTTGTTGTTCACATTTAATTTTTGCTTATATAAAAATAATAATAATAATTATTATTATTACTATTATTATTATTATTATTATTTACGAATAGATAATTTTAGACCATGGAGTCGACAAAGTGATGGAGTCGTTGCGGGAATATATCTATCCAAACACCTTCCAGAGCTATCCGTAGCTGAACTGTGAAGTCTCTTCAATAGAATTGAAACCTGATCAGGGGTGAGAGACAATTAATTATTTGGAAGTCAAACAAGTGTTCCCGGAAACGAATTCCATGCATACTAGGCTACCCTTGTAAGATAAAACATCACTAGCACGAATCATCATCATCATCATCAGTCATTTACTCAGCATTTTGCAGACTGTGGATCAGCATGAGATATTCTTCTCTACAAAGTTCGATGACCAACAGAAGAGTCAAGTCGAGTCCATAAGTAGACATTATCAAGTATGCTTCTCTTACCGGCTAACTTTCCTTCCAGGCATAACTTAACACCATGAGTTGATCTTTTGATATGACCATACAGTTGAAGTACTCTTGACTTGATAACTGATTTGGTAATGTTGATAAAGATATGACCGCTGAGGCGTTCGTTAATCATAAGTTTTATTATGTGGTTCTGGAATGTAGCAAGCTTTTGAAGTTAACACTATCGAGATTACTGTCGTTTGATTATAGCTTATGAACGAGATATACAAACTCCATAACATAGTGATTTGCTTTCCAAGGAAAATGAAAAACAAATGACATCATATATTATGAAATGGACTAAGTCCGACAATCATTTTAATATATTTTCTATTTATACGTTATTTTTATAGATAAAAATATCTAAGTATATGTTCTGTTTATAATAAACAGTATTGACTACATTTACCGGCCTGAATGTCCTAGAAATTTCATAGAAAATACGTATCCTCCGACAGGAATCGAACTGTTCCAATGGAGGAATGTTTGCTTAGAGAAAAGAGTAAGTAAAGTTCGTTAGGATAGATGTGATCAATTTATACGTGATGGACAGACATGTTATTGACCTGTAATTTTTCGAATCATATGTTTCACCCATTTTTGGAAGTAGATATGTAATAACTTCAGCGATCCATTATGGGACTTAATTGGGATTATTAATAAGCATTGATAGAGTTTGTGCAAGGATTTTATGGATTGATGACAGATTATAGAGCCAAAAATTGGGTACCTTGTCATTTCCTGGGGATTTCCATTTTAGAGATTTCGTTAGAGCTTGCCTAACACTATTCATTGTTATATTTTCCCATTCTTGAAGAGGTTTATCCAACATTCGTTCTTCGTTGGATCCATTCTGCATTAGGGTTATTATTCCTTTGAGCAGCTTCAAAATTTCTGCACTTTTTCAATAGATGGTGGCTTTTTGACATGTATAACTGCTTTACCAATTTCCCTGTAAAATTTCTTAAGGTCTGTTTAGAATATTCTATTTTGGCGATAGAACCTACAACGCTTTTCGTATCACCTTGTTCTCTGTGTCTTTAACTACAGTTTATGTTTTAGCATTTCCTTTATTGCTGTTGGAAGAGTTTGTTGACCTGGATGACGGCCAATCCGGCATGTGTATTTGTTCGTAATCAGTGAGATTTGTAATTTTGCGTTTTATCCTCAACCGCCAAGGTGTAATTTTATTCAAGTTATCAACTTTAGAACGACTGTCGACCAAGACAAAAGACCTCGTTCTGCTCATGAGATGGGTGGGGATATATTCAAATGTCAAAGATTCAAAAGTTCATCATCTAGTACTGCATTCAGTCGGGTAGTATAAGGACATGGAAATGGTACAGAATATAAATAACATTTAACTTACCATAAGTCGTAGTGACCTGTACCAGATGAAATGTCAGAGGTGGACATACTTTTACATTGAGGGTTATCACAAAAAAAATTCAAATTTAGCGGAAGGGTCACTAAAGAATTCATTAAACAAAGGAAAAGAAACAAAGAAAAAACAAAATAGATTAGATTTGGGGTAATTCCTCAACTTCCAAGCACCCAAAATTAAAATTTTTACTTAAAGAAAAAAGTCAGACAAAAAGCAGAACTTTGTCGGATTAGTCCACCTGTCCATATGCGAACGGGGGAAAGAGTGAGAGAGATTTTTTTTTAAATCACTCGATACTATCCTTACACACACACACACACACACACACACATATATATATATATATATATATATATGGACAAAGATACATTATACCGAGTTAAAAAGTATCGAAGGTTCCACTGGAAGTATGAAAAAGAAAACAAAGTTTTAAAATATAGATAATCAAAAATAAAAGAGTAAAAGACAAATAAAATGAAAAAAATTAAAGTTAAATAAAATCAAAGAGACTTAAAATGAAATTAAAGAAAAAAAAGATGTAATTTCAAATTGTGTAAAATTTAGCGTAGCTTACATGTTGAAAAGGCGAACACAGAATGCCGACAAATGTTCAACTTTCCGACGCCAATGAGAGTGATACTTACCATGTTTTATAAGGTAGATCAGCTCCTCCCTCACCAAAGTATTCATTAAACAAAGGATAAGAAACAACAAAATAGATTTTACATTTATTATTATATTATAACTGTTGTTGTTATTCTTGTTTTGCCTTATATAACGATTTACTAAGCGTAGCTTGGATGCGATACAATGGCCGAAAGTATGAAGCATTCGGTGATAATCGAACTCACTGCTCACTCGTAAATGACCAAGCAAGACGAGCTTGCAAACCCTTTTATGCAATGTCCAAGTTTCCTTGAAATGCATATTCAGAATTATTCATACCCATACCTTACACAAAGGAAATGGCAGCTGTACATGTAGGTATTCGAGTTTAATCTCTTACATTAAAGAGTTCCTCACTTCCTTTAAAACGAACGTAAACAAGGTTAGTATGGTATCGTGGAGGTTAAAGATTGTGATTGACTACAAGGAAGTGAGAGGCTGCAAAGCCATAAAAAGGGCAATTTCAACTACTGGTTAGACAAGAAATTCAAGAATTGCCACACAGAATCAAAAGAGAGTAATTTAATGTATCACGAGATGTAAAAAAATATTCTTCAAATATGGCAAAAATAATCTAACGATCACCATCAAGAATCATTTGATCTTTCTCATATACTCTTGTATAAGCCGACTTTAATGAAATCCCTGAATTTTGGGGGCATGAATTTTAAGCACTCCAGAAAAAAAATTACCTGTATAGTGCAACCGGTCACTGAACTTCTTCTAAAATATTGCCTATGTATAAGTGCGAGCCCCTATATTTGGCGTAAAAACTCATCATAATAATCACAATAACTCGCACTATTAGTCAGTTATGTGCCATGCATGATACACAATTAGACGATCATGTATTTTTCGATACATGACTGACGAGGCAGATGTTTTCCTGCAGTAGGTTGCCATTCCTTTCTGCGGTAGACCAGTTGCCATCCAAGGCTATAGAACTCGGTCTGTCCTGCTATTTGCCCATTGCTGTGGAGAGAAGAGAATTCATACCTATTCCAAGAGTATTAGCACGTTAAGGAATGTAATGGATTCGACTGGAATTCCTCGATCCGAGCCGCTATCCATTACTCCACCGTATTTCAGTAAACACTGAATTTTGCACAATGCTTCAAACCAGGTATATGTAACCTCGTCTCGCTTTTGAGAAACGAGATTTGGGTAAAGATTCAAGCTTTTGCGAAACGAGATTTGGGTAAAGATTCAAGCTTTTGGCCATGAATATTTTTTAGTCTGATGAGGCAAAAATTAAACTTAGAGCAGAGAGTCTTTGCCTTTTACTAGTGAAAAAAAGAGTTGGTTAAGTTTTCAACGCAAAGAAAACTGTTCCAACAGTCAAGCTTGATAACGCCAGTACTGTCTCAGTGAAAATGTTTCTCACTTCCGTGAGATTGGTAGCCTAATTAAAATAGATGTGATAATGAAAAACGAAACGAAAATTCAGATTTTCTTTTTTACCGAACCCTCATTCTGCCAAAATACTTGTATAAGAAGATCATTGAACCCTTCCAACAAAACACTGACTCAAAACATGTCACAAGCTCGCCAGGAAAATATGGTTCAAAGCTAATACTATCAAAGTTTTAAAGCAACCAAATCAAAGACAATACCTAACTGAAAATTTGTGGAAAGTACTGACTACATTAGAAATAACGAGAAGACATTTCAGACATGGAAAAGGACATGGAAACGTTAACAAATGTGGGTTGGACTAAAGTAATTGCTAAAACTTGAAATTCTAATGAAGCTGAAACGATATATTGAAACATGTAAAATGAAAATAAAGTTTTTCCTACTTGTTTCTAATTCAATCATAAAATAGTATCGAAGCGAAATTTTAACAGATCCCTAACTGAAACTTTTTCGATCTGCAATTTAGAAAACATGAACAAGGCTGAAAATAATAAATATATTAATACCAAGAATAAAAGACCAAGAAGAAAAAAAAAAAGAAAAAATTCAAGAACTCTGGAAAAAATCTCTACTGCAAAGGAATCTCTTAAAGTGAAAGTAGTTGCATTTTTACAGCACTGTTCAAAACTGGCATGAAAGGAATGGTGACTCGAAAGAGATTGTTTCTCAAATATAAAGATATTCAGGCGAGACAAACTCTTGCAAATCATCAGTGGCGCTACAGATATCAGAATATATTGAAACCAATATAGAATTTTGAAATCAAAATTCAGTTGAAAACATCATGAGATCTAAGCTTTAAAATCCCTACAGGAAAATTCATATTCTCAGAATTCTGTTTGAAAAATAATCACGCCTTTATTGAGTTAAAGAAAGAGGAAGAATAGAAAGACAAACAAGAAATAAGAGTAAAACCAAATGGGAATATTTATGGGGAGATAACTGAAAGAAAGAAACGTGAGGAAAAGTTATTACATGAAAGTAAAGACATCTAAAAAGAACGAAAAATGTTGAGGAAAAGAAAGTTTAATAATAATAATAATTATAATAATAATAATAATGATAATAATAATAATAATAAATGATCAAGAAGAAGAAAACAAGAAGGAAAGCGACAGGAAAAAAGATGAAGAGAAAGTGACGATAATAATAAATATTAAATTAAAAGAGAATGCTAAGAAGATGCAGATGAAAAGGAAGATGGAGATCATGACACCGCTCTTTTAAAAGATTGCTATGATGAGAATAAGGACGAAGTTGAAATGTTTTTGTTTTTTTAAATACGACAAGGAAGAAAAAAAAATGGAAAAAAGTTTCAGTTGCACCTATTTATTTTTTTATCTGTCTCTTTTTTTTTTTTTTTTGTCTCGTTTCTTAACAAGCAACGACGGAAAATGAACACCTTAATGACGCAGCAATCAGTCGATTGTTAACAAAACTAATTCAGATCACTCTGATGTCTGAGGAAATTTAACTCTTTTGAGTAGGAATGAGGGGAAGAGCAGGCCCAAAAAAAACAACTTAACGGAAAATGGGAAAGAAAAAAAAAATAACCAAAGTAAAGAAAGGAATGGAGGTCAAGAAGGAAAGTCATGATTCTTATAATTCAACTTTTCAACGTTTAAAAGTCATATATATATATATATATATATATATATATATATATATATATATATATATATATATATATATATATATATATATATATATATATATATAATATCGTAGAGTCAAATCAGAGTTGTATGTAAGTGTGTGCATATGTCTGCATACATGCTGAATGTTCACGAACTTCACGGCTTACGGCCATATTACGTTGAAACCGCGGTTCTCGTACGATCACCGAAGTTAAGCAGACGTCGAGCCTGGTCAGTACCTAGATGGGTGACCGCTTGGGAATACCAGGAGCTGTAAGCTTGGATGTGTGGGTGGTGCAATGGATAACGGTTCGGAACTAAAATTCGGAGAGTCGAGTTCCAATTCAAGTCGGTTTCATTGTATTCACTGACATGCAAATATCCTTTGGAAAGGTATGAAGCCATTTCTTCTATTCTTCTCCAGCAATGGGTTAATTAGCAGAACTTGTAATAAATCATTATTATCTCGCCCCCCCGAAAAAAAAAATTCTTTCAACCTAAAAACATTTTTTGGGTTTAAACAAAACGGTTGATAAAGCGTAAAAAAAAACAAATCAATCCACAGTGTGCACACGTGTGTTTGTGTGCGCATGTGCTTACACGTATATACACATCAACGAACTATATATATATATATATATATATATATATATATGTGTGTGTGTGTGTGTGTGTGTGTGAAAATATATAGAAAATAGGAAGGAACTGGTTAGGTAAATAATCCGAAGTCCCTTAGTATTTAATTATTATTTTTAAAAAATAGTGCTCGATACAAAAGTAGAGCATAAATATAATTATTTATTTAAAAATATGATTCCAAATCGCGACATAAGAAGTCCCATGTTTCAAAACAAGAGCCAAAAACTTCAATATAATTATTTAAATTAAATTGAGTTAAAATAAGTTAAAATAAGCTCTGTTCCATCTTCAAGCGAAATTTTTTTGGGAATAACGTGTTTCTGAAATTTACGTGTTTTAAATCAAAATTTCCATGGTAACACCTAGGGCGAATTGTTTGAGTTGGATAGGCGGGTGTTGGGTGTTAATAATAAGTATCAGTATAGAGTTACTTTCGTAGATGTCAAATCATGGAAAGGTGGGGGTGTCTAAATTTGAAACGGAAGATGTATTAACCCTCGTCTAGTTTGCATGTCTATGGAGATTTATTTATTTTTTTATTTTATTTTTTATGAAAGGGATTTGTGCATATATAAAAAAAAAACAAAAAACAAAAAAACTGTCATAACGTTTGTTTTTTGACGACTTCATAAAGGGTTATCTTTTTTTAGGGTATTTAAACTATTTATTTCGGCTATGGATTATGAAGGGTGTTATATTGTATGCATGTTTTTAGTTAATTATTCAAATCATGAATCTGATGAGTGGGCTATGGATTAAACAAGTTATTATATTGTATGCTAGTTTTTAGCTAATAATTCAAACCAAAAATCTGATGATGCCTACAAAAAAACCGTTAACTCGTGTTTATTATTATTTAGAAGCTTAATTATGTGCAATTTCTCGTGGAGGCATAAAGGGCATGGGTCATCCCAAGTTTTACATGTTCTGGCCTTGTTAATAATTTTCCATTTAACCCTAGGTGTCCTATTAGTTTCCTTCAGATGCCAAAAATATTTAGATAGGGAAGTCTGATTTCTTTTGTTTATATTATTGAAAAAACACTTATGCTGCCTCCATCTATCTTTAAAATCATTCTTCGTGGACCCAATGTATATCTTATTAGTGCTAGGGCTCTCAGTGGATGATATAGTACATTGGTATACCACAGATTTAATGCAGCATTTATTTTCTAATGGGCAGTCTTCTAGGTTTCTACAGTTACATAATTTTTCCCTTTTATTGTCTGATTTAAGTGCAGGGTTTTTATTAATACTGTTTAGGCATGGGGGTTTGTTCAAGATCTTATTATTGTGTTTTTTTTATTATACGTTCAAGATTTTCAGAGCAGCTGTAACTCAATTTTAGGGTGTTCTTATTGAATATATTACTAAGCTTACTATTGGTGGGGAAGTATTTATCAATTAGGTTTAAGAATTTTTGTCCTAGTTTAATATTAACCCTTTGGTTGAACGGATGGGTGTACCAAATGATTTTTCTTTTCCTGTTTTTTTTTTCCTATGGCCAGTGCAATTGTCTCTATAGTTAATGTTAGCATTTTTTATAACCACTATTTTTTTTAGGCAGTGTTATAGAAGCCATTGTGTTGTTGGAATATTTCCTTGTTAGCGGAGTTAATGCTAATTCTATTTTCTATTGATGAGGGTATATGTTTAATTATGGATGGAGGGTGGTTTGACTTCGGGTGGATATATAAAGGGTTAGCATTAGGTTTACTATAAGGTTGGTATGTGTTGCCAGGTAAGTCTAGAGTTACGTCGAGGAAGTTTACCCTTTTTAAATTAGAAGAGACAATTATCTTTCAGTTTAGTTTTTTAAATTCACTAAATATAATTTTTCTGATTTTTTCAATCTTAAAACTAGTAGAACTCATCACCACCATGAGCCCGTCATCTCTATACAGTCCGATGTCCTTAATATCAATTTTGCGGTGTGCCGTTAAGTTGTACAGTATCAGAAGACCAACAAGGTCAGAAGCAACTCAGCGCAAAGAAATCGGTTCTCATTCATAATGGGGACCAATGGATAAAAAACAATAACGACCTGTTTGACATCACTATGGGATCATTAGACTCTGCAGAGTCTTCTGACCTTGTTGGTCTTCTGATACTGTACAACTTAACGGCACACCGCGAAATTGATATTAAGGACATCGGACTGTATAGAGATGACGGGCTCATGGTGGTGATGAGTTCTACTAGTTTAAAGATTGAAAAAATCAGAAAAATTATATTTAGTGAATTTAAAAATGAATTTTTTCTTTCTTTTCTCACACTTCTTGCGTGTGGAAATCTCTTTCGGTTTCTTGGTTTCCCGTCAACTTTCATTTATAAAAATTTAAATGCAATATCAACCGTTATCTTCTGTCTTAATTTCTGTTCTTTAATTGTCCGCTTTGAAAGGATATGAGAAAAAGAAAACATTATTAATAATGTTTTCTTTTTCTCATATCCTTTCAAATTCAGTAACTCTTTATTACCTTGCTTGGGGTGAAATGATTTAAAAAAAAAAAAAAAAGAGTTTTTATTATATGTAACAAGTCCAGAAAACAATCCCTTGCACATTATGTGTTGTAGAGATCTACCTTGACATTTTTTTTTTATTTACTAATGCTTCAGATTATAATGATGTACTCATGTATTAACAATATCAATTTTATTTTTGAAACAAAGATTATCAGAAAGGAAACGTGGACATTCTGGAATTATCACAAATGTCTTGTGGTCCGAGAGGAATCTCTCTTCGTCACTATTAAGCGTCGGACGATGACTTAGTCTGGCAACGTCACACTGAATAACAGCGTCTGCAAGACCATCATGCAAGGCACTGTTGATGGCGGACACAAGTTGGGATGGCAACGCAAGAGCTGGTCGGACAACATAAAAGAATGGACGCGCATGACAATGACGGAATTCCTGGGTGTTACAGGGGGAGATTGTCTGTTTCTTTTGTCCTTAGGTCCCCACCACCACCACCGGCAATTGAAGCAGTCGATGGACTGATAATGATGATGATGATTTCTAGAAAGACTTAAAAAAAGAATAATGGAACATTAGACAGTGCGTCATATCATAAAAGTGTGTATAACAAGTACAAGTAAAAACTTGAGTTCTGGAGAAACGTTTGACATTAATAAACGGAGTGGCCGGAAACCCTAATAAACGCACCCACTTTCTTCTACCAGAGTAAGCTGACATGGTTTCTGGGTACACAACATTAATTGAGTTGAACAACCAATATAGAGGTGGTCATAGGAAAAATCATGAAAAAGTCAGCTTGAGGCTATCAAGCTTGAGGTATTGTCTTTGTGGCTTCTTAATGTTCGCGCCAAAGTTGAGAGTTATTGAGAATTAATACCGCTTGAAATCAAAGGGAGAGGCTGTTGAAACTATGACGATATCGGCCATGGAAACATTTTTCGTTTATACATGTGGTTAAAACTGTTGTCTCCCTCCTTCTCTCATTTGACCTCTCTTTGACCTCTCTTTGATTATTACTGACAACATTCAAGTCTCATTGGTATCATAATTCATCATAATGGCCACAGATGCAACGATGATGAAACGCCTCAGATCTCAAATGTCTGACGGTTTTGCAATTTTCCTAGTTAAGATGCATAAAATGCAATTAATTTGCATATCTCTCTTACCTAAACATCGGCAAGATTAGGCGATGGTATAGGTTTTGTTGTGGGTAATACAGCGTGCACCGAGTTAATTACAAGGAATCGTGATTTCAGTCGATTGAAAAACCTTATTTTATTCGCAGGTTGGGAGTGGTGAGATGCTAATATCCGTTATTCGGGACTGACATGTACGGACACGAAAGTTAACTGCATGAAACTATTAAGAACACAATCTTTTCAGATGCAACACGTTGTGTCACCGTAAGGTTAAATAGAATAAATATGACGTTGACGAATATGATTGGCTTAAAAATTAAGCCTCGTTGGGTTTGCTTTTCCGGTTTAATTATGAGTTTTACTATTCCTCGATGAAAGCAAAAGACATGGCGAAAAGAGTAATTTACTTGATTTTATTTATATAGATTTGCAAACTGAAATAGATAGATAGATAGATAGATAGATAGATAGATAGATAGATAGATAGATAGATAATGTAACGTCTTCAGATCATAGTCTGAAATCACTTGAGGCATGCAGTATTGATTTCTGTGTCCATATTGTATATATATATATATATATATATATATATATATATATATATATATTATAAATTAATTGATTTAGAATATGTTTTTTTCGCTACACAGTTCTAACCATGATTCAAATTTTTGAAATATGGTTAGAACTGTGTAGCGAAAAAAAACATATTTTAAATCAATTAATTTATAATATTAATGCTCTGTAAATTTACACAGAGCACTATTTTGTAAAAATAAAAATATCTATAAGAACACTGGATTATATATCTTACTGTTCTTTCTTTTTTTTTATATATATATATATATATATATATATATATATATATATATCTGTATGTATGCGTGTGTCTTAGTTGTGTAAGGTGCTGCAACGTATTGCAGATAATTATACTTTAGAAGTACTGGTAGATAGATAGATTATGAGGATTATTTAGAAACAGACATATTCGTTGTTTCGTCTTATCCGGAAAACATTAAAGTCTATTTTTGCTCTTAATTGATACGCATTTTAATGTGGAAGGCTTGGTTTCTGTAATATACCTGTCAGAAATACCACGTCAAATAATTTATCGACATTCCATTTCACTGCCGTTTTTATTTAAACATAATAAATCAAGAATACAAACAAAAATGCGGAAAATATAAGAACAAACATCTATCCCACGGAAAGGAAAGCATTTTTCTTTCTTTCTATTACAACCTCACACAGTCGTGGATTACTTTTTCTAATATAATTTTTCTAAACTTTTTCCCAAATAGACACCCTGGATTTTATATATCGATGTAATTTTTAACTTTTTTCCATAAGTTCTTGATGAATGTTTGGTTAAGTGATTTTCCGGCCATCGTAGCCTCTCATTGTTATTGTGTTATTTGCAGATTCTAACCAGTCTAGCAATGTCTTTCAGTTTGTTATCAATCTGACAAAAAATGGGGCAAAGCTATTTGGTTTGAGGTGTATGGTAGCCTAACCTTATCTAAGATTTCAAAATAATACTCTATTTATACTGTTTACAGTGTTCAGACTATTGTCCTCAACTTTATGACCCAAAGCGTTGAATGACGTAATCCAGGGACTTGACACAAATAGTTTTGAGTTCCACACCACAGCAGAGGTGAACAACAAAAACTTGAAGTTAAATTACTAAGGAGAAATAACTGAAACTGAGATATTCAGAAAAGGCATGGTACGTGGAACTAAAACAATCTACCCCAGTGAACGAAATAAAGGGTTCGGCTCGGAATTCCAACGTATATCACCTGAAGAAGTCCAGGGCGTACAACGGTCGAAACGTTGCGAATAAGACAATAAAGCTAAGGACAATAGTTACAATACCTCAGAAATATAGACAAATATATACTCTATATCATTCTTTTAATTCGATATAATAGATCGGCATTATCTCCATATATAAAACCCCCACACCATAGGGGAGGGTCCTCCTGCGTGTTTTAACCGTTGTTATTTGTACAATAATGTTCGCCCTCTACAAGGCCTAAATGTCACATGAGGTAGAATGTTAGAGAGTAAAACGTTAAAAGACACAGTTTATGAAAATATGTGGGAAGACAATGGTTAACCCTAGACTTGAACATGTTAAGATTATAGTAATCAGAAATACATCCTACAAATATGTGGGAAGACAATGGTTAACCCTAGACTTGAACATGTTAAGATTATAGTAATCAGAAATACATCCTACAAATATGTGGGAAGACAATGATTAACCCTAGACTTGAACATGTTAAGATTATAGTAATCAGAAATACATCCTACAAATATGTGGGAAGACAATGGTTAACCCTAGACTTGAACATGTTAAGATTATAGTAATCAGAAATACATCCTACAAATATGTGGGAAGACAATGGTTAACCCTAGACTTGAACATGTTAAGATTATAGTAATCAGAAATACATCCTCTGTTCGGTTGGATCTTACATTTCACCAATGTAATAAGAAGGGAATGAGGTTGGTTTATTACAATGGAGATTACATTGGCGGCTCTTAACCGTAAAGGTTAGAACTACCGAAGATGCGGAATGTAGTTCATCTATTCCCTTTCTCGCGATAGAGTAGCGAGAGGCTTGCAGGGGGGGGATAATTCATCGCCTATAAGGCTGCGGCGACGTTTTTGAACTCTATTGAAGGCTGGGCAGCTCATTCCATATATGACAACAGTACAGTCGAACCACGCCACTTAGCGCTTCGACTTTTGTGGCTTCACTCTATCACGGCTTTTTTTTTTTTTTTTAGGTTCCGGAATGCACTTGATGGAACGATGGAACCCTACACTCAGATGAAAAGACAGCGCCAGCAACTGTCTATCACGATGCTTTTCAGCCGCGCACTCACCCACCGCCTAGGTCTCGTATAGCTTCAGCAGAAGAAAACGATGCACCACCCGAAGACTCTTCTACTGAAGTCGAGCTTTAGAGGAGCAGTAGCCTTTGTTGTGCAGTACATCTCTTCATCGCTTCATCATTGAACAAGTTGCATTATTTTCCTAAGCTTACACTAACCTAGGAAAATAATGCAACTTGTTTGATGTACACGTAAGAACTTTGTTTGTGATTTTAATGTACAATAATAATATGATGATGATTGTAAAGTCTAATATGTCTTATTTTCTCTTATTTTGTCTAATATATTAGGTAAAGAGGAGTTATTTTATGTCTAGAGAGCAAGTATAATGTCAAAAACCGTATTTAGAAGGTCGTGAACAGTCTATGCTCTAACTACGAAAATATTCAATTTATAAATAAAGAATCCTACTTCACGGAAATTCACTTAACGTGGTAAGGTCAGGAAGCGCGATAAACGAGTCACGACTGGACTCCATTTTTGATCTGGCTTTTGAAAATTAAATTTAGACGATAGCAGGAGGATTCAGGATATATATATATATATATATATATATATATGTGTGTGTGTGTGTGTGTGTGTGTGTGTGTGTGTGTGTGTGTGTGTGTGTGGCTGCATTACGGAGTGATTAAAACGTTCGATTTATCAGGAATATGAATCCATGATAATATCGCTTTCGAAAGCTTCTGAAAAACCATACACCTGCTTGACAGAAGCGTTGGAACTGAATTAGACCAGCCGGTGTAGTTCTGCCGATGGTTTGCGTGAAGTCGCATGTAATCTTGACGAGGATTTGAGTGTAGTGACCTTTGTTCAAACTGTTCATCACGCAAGAAACCGTAACTAATGTCCGCTCAGTATAAACGACAGGTACGTTGTGTGATGAGCAAACACAGATGTGATTGAACAGGTGGTCAAGACAGCACGAACTGGATAGCCGCCCTAGCAAACAGGCATTGTATATATATATATATATATATATATATATATATATATATATATATATATAAAGCTGTTAATGGTCAGAATTGACCGAAATCGCCTGAAGATAGCGAAAGGTTGATTTCAAGTTACCTCCCTTGTAAAGAGGTAAAAAATATTTTGAATTTACAATGTTACCACATAATACATCCATATATATATATATATATATATATATATATATATATATATATACATGGAGGACGAACATATACACACATACTGGCATAAACAAATACACTAGACGAACCACAGGCACGCACACACACACACACAAACACGCACATACAATAGATAGATAGAGAGAGAGAGAGAGAGAGAGAGATTTCCTTGTAGCACACACACACACAATACGCAAGGAAGGAATGAAAAGATAGATGGCCACATAAAAAGATAAGAACAAAGTCATCCTCCTTTCTTTGTCTTTCTCTGGACAAATTTAATTTTTTATTACCCCTAAAGCAAAGGAACATTTTTCGGACAGTCTAAGATGGATTCGTATAACAACTACTACAAACAAAAGACAATAGTCAAAAGATCTAACATAGAAGGAAAAAAATTAATTCCTTTAAATAATGTGAAAATAACCTGTCTTCGCCTGATGAAGATAACAATACTCGAAACGCATGTAGCAAAATATATAGAATAAAGTATATAAAAAATCCACATTATAATCAAAAACGCTTGCGTTTTTTTTTTCTCTCTTTAAAATATACACTTTTCTCTCGTTGGAACAACAATAATTCCTCCCTTATATATATATATATATATATATATATATATATGTGTGTGTGTGTGTGTAATTCACCCCCAAGAAAGGCGATAATGCCACTAAGACGCAAGGGACTACTGGGAATAAAAGAGAATGAGAAGGCTTTAGAAGGGACCAGAAAGCCAATCCCAACAGAACAACGGATAAGCCCCCACACTCCTCCTCCTCTTCAAATGACCGACACTTTAAACGTTATTTTTAGTCGATACCCATATTTGAGTAGACGCTCTCCTTATTTTTTTAAACTGTATTTTATTTTCGCCTACCAGCCTGAACATTCGAGAAATTTTATTAACGGAAAAAGGATTATGAAATGAACTGCCATTTTCCATTAATAATTTCTTAACTTACTTAATTCAGACATTAAAGATTTACGAAGATTGTAAGTTTAAAATGTCTTTTTTCTCGACGAGGATGAGATTCGAACTCACGCGGGGATACCCCAATGGATTAGCAGTCCATCGCCTTAACCACTCGGCCACCTCGTCCTCACATTGACTAAATTCTCTTAATACTAAATTATTGATTTACAAAAACTCTTCATTATAAATGCTTGGCGTATTTTTCGCTTCCATTTATTCAAATTTAGCATAAAATTTTTACCTATCAGTAGGAGTTTATGAAAACAAGAAAAAGTAAAACTGATTAACGACAATGATGACTGCAGCGAGTGTTGTACGGACATATCACTGAAAGTAACTTGGCAACTCGATTGATTCATATTATTTTCATTATGAAATGAACTGCCATTTTCCATTAATAATTTCTTAACTTACTTAATTCAGACATTAAAGATTTACGAAGATTGTAAGTTTAAAATGTCGTTTCTCGACGAGGATGAGATTCGAACTCACGCGGGGATACCCCAATGGATTAGCAGTCCATCGCCTTAACCACTCGGCCACCTCGTCCTCACATTGACTAAATTCTCTTAATACTAAATTATTGATTTACAAAAACTCTTCATTATAAATGCTTGGCGTATTTTTCGCTTCCATTTATTCAAATTTAGCATAAATTTTTTACCTATCAGTAGGAGTTTATGAAAACAAGAAAAAAGTAAAACTGATTAACGACAATGATGACTGCAGCGAGTGTTGTACGGACATATCACTGAAAGTAACTTGGCAACTCGATTGATTCATATTATTTTCATTATGAAATGAACTGCCATTTTCCATTAATAATTTCTTAACTTACTTAATTCAGACATTAAAGATTTACGAAGATTGTAAGTTTAAAATGTCGTTTCTCGACGAGGATGAGATTCGAACTCACGCGGGGATACCCCAATGGATTAGCAGTCCATCGCCTTAACCACTCGGCCACCTCGTCCTCACATTGACTAAATTCTCTTAATACTAAATTATTGATTTACAAAAACTCTTCATTATAAATGCTTGGCGTATTTTTCGCTTCCATTTATTCAAATTTAGCATAAATTTTTACCTATCAGTAGGAGTTTATGAAAACAAGAAAAAGTAAAACTGATTAACGACAATGATGACTGCAGCGAGTGTTGTACGGACATATCACTGAAAGTAACTTGGCAACTCGATTGATTCATATTATTTTCATTATGAAATGAACTGCCATTTTCCATTAATAATTTCTTAACTTACTTAATTCAGACATTAAAGATTTACGAAGATTGTAAGTTTAAAATGTCGTTTCTCGACGAGGATGAGATTCGAACTCACGCGGGGATACCCCAATGGATTAGCAGTCCATCGCCTTAACCACTCGGCCACCTCGTCCTCACATTGACTAAATTCTCTTAATACTAAATTATTGATTTACAAAAACTCTTCATTATAAATGCTTGGCGTATTTTTCGCTTCCATTTATTCAAATTTAGCATAAATTTTTTACCTATCAGTAGGAGTTTATGAAAACAAGAAAAAGTAAAACTGATTAACGACAATGATGACTGCAGCGAGTGTTGTACGGACATATCACTGAAAGTAACTTGGCAACTCGATTGATTCATATTATTTTCATTATGAAATGAACTGCCATTTTCCATTAATAATTTCTTAACTTACTTAATTCAGACATTAAAGATTTACGAAGATTGTAAGTTTAAAATGTCGTTTCTCGACGAGGATGAGATTCGAACTCACGCGGGGATACCCCAATGGATTAGCAGTCCATCGCCTTAACCACTCGGCCACCTCGTCCTCACATTGACTAAATTCTCTTAATACTAAATTATTGATTTACAAAAACTCTTCATTATAAATGCTTGGCGTATTTTTCGCTTCCATTTATTCAAATTTAGCATAAATTTTTTACCTATCAGTAGGAGTTTATGAAAACAAGAAAAAGTAAAACTGATTAACGACAATGATGACTGCAGCGAGTGTTGTACGGACATATCACTGAAAGTAACTTGGCAACTCGATTGATTCATATTATTTTCATTATGAAATGAACTGCCATTTTCCATTAATAATTTCTTAACTTACTTAATTCAGACATTAAAGATTTACGAAGATTGTAAGTTTAAAATGTCGTTTCTCGACGAGGATGAGATTCGAACTCACGCGGGGATACCCCAATGGATTAGCAGTCCATCGCCTTAACCACTCGGCCACCTCGTCCTCACATTGACTAAATTCTCTTAATACTAAAATTGATTTACAAAAATTTATAAAAACTCATTTATTCAAATTTAGCATAAAATGTTTATTAAAACTGATTAACGACAATGATGACTTTTTCGGACATTCCATTTATTCATAAATTTGAAATGAAAATTAATTTTTAACCTATCAGACATTAAAGATTTACGAAGATTTAGTTTAAAAACAAGAAACTCACGGGGATAAAATTGATTAACGACAATGATAAATTCTCTTAATGCTAAATTATTGCAAAAACTCTTCATTATAAATGTTGTACGGACATAAATTTTTTCATCTGAAAACAAGAAAAGTAAAACTGATTAACGACAATGATGACTGCAGCGAGTGTTGTACGGACATATCACTGAAAGTAACTTGGCAACTCGATTGATTCATATTATTTTCATTATGAAATGAACTGCCATTTTCCATTAATAATTTCTTAACTTACTTAATTCAGACATTAAAGATTTACGAAGATTGTAAGTTTAAAATGTCGTTTCTCGACGAGGATGAGATTCGAACTCACGCGGGGATACCCCAATGGATTAGCAGTCCATCGCCTTAACCACTCGGCCACCTCGTCCTCACATTGACTAAATTCTCTTAATACTAAATTATTGATTTACAAAAACTCTTCATTATAAATGCTTGGCGTATTTTTCGCTTCCATTTATTCAAATTTAGCATAAATTTTTACCTATCAGTAGGAGTTTATGAAAACAAGAAAAAGTAAAACTGATTAACGACAATGATGACTGCAGCGAGTGTTGTACGGACATATCACTGAAAGTAACTTGGCAACTCGATTGATTCATATTATTTTCATTATGAAATGAACTGCCATTTTCCATTAATAATTTCTTAACTTACTTAATTCAGACATTAAAGATTTACGAAGATTGTAAGTTTAAAATGTCGTTTCTCGACGAGGATGAGATTCGAACTCACGCGGGGATACCCCAATGGATTAGCAGTCCATCGCCTTAACCACTCGGCCACCTCGTCCTCACATTGACTAAATTCTCTTAATACTAAATTATTGATTTACAAAAACTCTTCATTATAAATGCTTGGCGTATTTTTTCGCTTCCATTTATTCAAATTTAGCATAAATTTTTTACCTATCAGTAGGAGTTTATGAAAACAAGAAAAAGTAAAACTGATTAACGACAATGATGACTGCAGCGAGTGTTGTACGGACATATCACTGAAAGTAACTTGGCAACTCGATTGATTCATATTATTTTCATTATGAAATGAACTGCCATTTTCCATTAATAATTTCTTAACTTACTTAATTCAGACATTAAAGATTTACGAAGATTGTAAGTTTAAAATGTCGTTTCTCGACGAGGATGAGATTCGAACTCACGCGGGGATACCCCAATGGATTAGCAGTCCATCGCCTTAACCACTCGGCCACCTCGTCCTCACATTGACTAAATTCTCTTAATACTAAATTATTGATTTACAAAAACTCTTCATTATAAATGCTTGGCGTATTTTTCGCTTCCATTTATTCAAATTTAGCATAAATTTTTTACCTATCAGTAGGAGTTTATGAAAACAAGAAAAGTAAAACTGATTAACGACAATGATGACTGCAGCGAGTGTTGTACGGACATATCACTGAAAGTAACTTGGCAACTCGATTGATTCATATTATTTTCATTATGAAATGAACTGCCATTTTCCATTAATAATTTCTTAACTTACTTAATTCAGACATTAAAGATTTACGAAGATTGTAAGTTTAAAATGTCGTTTCTCGACGAGGATGAGATTCGAACTCACGCGGGGATACCCCAATGGATTAGCAGTCCATCGCCTTAACCACTCGGCCACCTCGTCCTCACATTGACTAAATTCTCTTAATACTAAATTATTGATTTACAAAAACTCTTCATTATAAATGCTTGGCGTATTTTTCGCTTCCATTTATTCAAATTTAGCATAAATTTTTACCTATCAGTAGGAGTTTATGAAAACAAGAAAAAGTAAAACTGATTAACGACAATGATGACTGCAGCGAGTGTTGTACGGACATATCACTGAAAGTAACTTGGCAACTCGATTGATTCATATTATTTTCATTATGAAATGAACTGCCATTTTCCATTAATAATTTCTTAACTTACTTAATTCAGACATTAAAGATTTACGAAGATTGTAAGTTTAAAATGTCGTTTCTCGACGAGGATGAGATTCGAACTCACGCGGGGATACCCCAATGGATTAGCAGTCCATCGCCTTAACCACTCGGCCACCTCGTCCTCACATTGACTAAATTCTCTTAATACTAAATTATTGATTTACAAAAACTCTTCATTATAAATGCTTGGCGTATTTTTCGCTTCCATTTATTCAAATTTAGCATAAATTTTTACCTATCAGTAGGAGTTTATGAAAACAAGAAAAAGTAAAACTGATTAACGACAATGATGACTGCAGCGAGTGTTGTACGGACATATCACTGAAAGTAACTTGGCAACTCGATTGATTCATATTATTTTCATTATGAAATGAACTGCCATTTTCCATTAATAATTTCTTAACTTACTTAATTCAGACATTAAAGATTTACGAAGATTGTAAGTTTAAAATGTCGTTTCTCGACGAGGATGAGATTCGAACTCACGCGGGGATACCCCAATGGATTAGCAGTCCATCGCCTTAACCACTCGGCCACCTCGTCCTCACATTGACTAAATTCTCTTAATACTAAATTATTGATTTACAAAAACTCTTCATTATAAATGCTTGGCGTATTTTTCGCTTCCATTTATTCAAATTTAGCATAAATTTTTACCTATCAGTAGGAGTTTATGAAAACAAGAAAAAGTAAAACTGATTAACGACAATGATGACTGCAGCGAGTGTTGTACGGACATATCACTGAAAGTAACTTGGCAACTCGATTGATTCATATTATTTTCATTATGAAATGAACTGCCATTTTCCATTAATAATTTCTTAACTTACTTAATTCAGACATTAAAGATTTACGAAGATTGTAAGTTTAAAATGTCGTTTCTCGACGAGGATGAGATTCGAACTCACCGGGGATACCCCAATGGATTAGCAGTCCATCGCCTTAACCACTCGGCCACCTCGTCCTCACATTGACTAAATTCTCTTAATACTAAATTATTGATTTACAAAACTCTTCATTATAAATGCTGTATTTTTCGCTTCCATTTATTCAAATTTAGCATAAATTTTTACCTATCAGTAGGAGTTTATGAAAACAAGAAAAAGTAAAACTGATTAACGACAATGATGACTGCAGCGAGTGTTGTACGGACATATCACTGAAAGTAACTTGGCAACTCGATTGATTCATATTATTTTCATTATGAAATGAACTGCCATTTTCCATTAATAATTTCTTAACTTACTTAATTCAGACATTAAAGATTTACGAAGATTGTAAGTTTAAAATGTCGTTTCTCGACGAGGATGAGATTCGAACTCACGCGGGGATACCCCAATGGATTAGCAGTCCATCGCCTTAACCACTCGGCCACCTCGTCCTCACATTGACTAAATTCTCTTAATACTAAATTATTGATTTACAAAAACTCTTCATTATAAATGCTTGGCGTATTTTTCGCTTCCATTTATTCAAATTTAGCATAAATTTTTACCTATCAGTAGGAGTTTATGAAAACAAGAAAAAGTAAAACTGATTAACGACAATGATGACTGCAGCGAGTGTTGTACGGACATATCACTGAAAGTAACTTGGCAACTCGATTGATTCATATTATTTTCATTATGAAATGAACTGCCATTTTCCATTAATAATTTCTTAACTTACTTAATTCAGACATTAAAGATTTACGAAGATTGTAAGTTTAAAATGTCGTTTCTCGACGAGGATGAGATTCGAACTCACGCGGGGATACCCCAATGGATTAGCAGTCCATCGCCTTAACCACTCGGCCACCTCGTCCTCACATTGACTAAATTCTCTTAATACTAAATTATTGATTTACAAAAACTCTTCATTATAAATGCTTGGCGTATTTTTCGCTTCCATTTATTCAAATTTAGCATAAATTTTTTACCTATCAGTAGGAGTTTATGAAAACAAGAAAAGTAAAACTGATTAACGACAATGATGACTGCAGCGAGTGTTGTACGGACATATCACTGAAAGTAACTTGGCAACTCGATTGATTCATATTATTTTCATTATGAAATGAACTGCCATTTTCCATTAATAATTTCTTAACTTACTTAATTCAGACATTAAAGATTTACGAAGATTGTAAGTTTAAAATGTCGTTTCTCGACGAGGATGAGATTCGAACTCACGCGGGGATACCCCAATGGATTAGCAGTCCATCGCCTTAACCACTCGGCCACCTCGTCCTCACATTGACTAAATTCTCTTAATACTAAATTATTGATTTACAAAAACTCTTCATTATAAATGCTTGGCGTATTTTTTCGCTTCCATTTATTCAAATTTAGCATAAATTTTTTACCTATCAGTAGGAGTTTATGAAAACAAGAAAAAGTAAAACTGATTAACGACAATGATGACTGCAGCGAGTGT
Organism: Acanthosepion pharaonis; assembly: GCA_903632075.3. Classification (NCBI taxonomy): domain Eukaryota; kingdom Metazoa; phylum Mollusca; class Cephalopoda; order Sepiida; family Sepiidae; genus Acanthosepion; species Acanthosepion pharaonis. The sequence continues at coordinate 2,316,326 of CAHIKZ030005499.1, forward strand.
TGTACGGACATATCACTGAAAGTAACTTGGCAACTCGATTGATTCATATTATTTTCATTATGAAATGAACTGCCATTTTCCATTAATAATTTCTTAACTTACTTAATTCAGACATTAAAGATTTACGAAGATTGTAAGTTTAAAATGTCGTTTCTCGACGAGGATGAGATTCGAACTCACGCGGGGATACCCCAATGGATTAGCAGTCCATCGCCTTAACCACTCGGCCACCTCGTCCTCACATTGACTAAATTCTCTTAATACTAAATTATTGATTTACAAAAACTCTTCATTATAAATGCTTGGCGTATTTTTCGCTTCCATTTATTCAAATTTAGCATAAATTTTTACCTATCAGTAGGAGTTTATGAAAACAAGAAAAAGTAAAACTGATTAACGACAATGATGACTGCAGCGAGTGTTGTACGGACATATCACTGAAAGTAACTTGGCAACTCGATTGATTCATATTATTTTCATTATGAAATGAACTGCCATTTTCCATTAATAATTTCTTAACTTACTTAATTCAGACATTAAAGATTTACGAAGATTGTAAGTTTAAAATGTCGTTTCTCGACGAGGATGAGATTCGAACTCACGCGGGGATACCCCAATGGATTAGCAGTCCATCGCCTTAACCACTCGGCCACCTCGTCCTCACATTGACTAAATTCTCTTAATACTAAATTATTGATTTACAAAAACTCTTCATTATAAATGCTTGGCGTATTTTTTTCGCTTCCATTTATTCAAATTTAGCATAAATTTTTTACCTATCAGTAGGAGTTTATGAAAACAAGAAAAAGTAAAACTGATTAACGACAATGATGACTGCAGCGAGTGTTGTACGGACATATCACTGAAAGTAACTTGGCAACTCGATTGATTCATATTATTTTCATTATGAAATGAACTGCCATTTTCCATTAATAATTTCTTAACTTACTTAATTCAGACATTAAAGATTTACGAAGATTGTAAGTTTAAAATGTCGTTTCTCGACGAGGATGAGATTCGAACTCACGCGGGGATACCCCAATGGATTAGCAGTCCATCGCCTTAACCACTCGGCCACCTCGTCCTCACATTGACTAAATTCTCTTAATACTAAATTATTGATTTACAAAAACTCTTCATTATAAATGCTTGGCGTATTTTTTCGCTTTCGCTTCCATTTATTCAAATTTAGCATAAATTTTTTACCTATCAGTAGGAGTTTATGAAAACAAAAAAAAGTAAAACTGATTAACGACAATGATGACTGCAGCGAGTGTTGTACGGACATATCACTGAAAGTAACTTGGCAACTCGATTGATTCATATTATTTTCATTATGAAATGAACTGCCATTTTCCATTAATAATTTCTTAACTTACTTAATTCAGACATTAAAGATTTACGAAGATTGTAAGTTTAAAATGTCGTTTCTCGACGAGGATGAGATTCGAACTCACGCGGGGATACCCCAATGGATTAGCAGTCCATCGCCTTAACCACTCGGCCACCTCGTCCTCACATTGACTAAATTCTCTTAATACTAAATTATTGATTTACAAAAACTCTTCATTATAAATGCTTGGCGTATTTTTCGCTTCCATTTATTCAAATTTAGCATAAATTTTTTACCTATCAGTAGGAGTTTATGAAAACAAGAAAAAGTAAAACTGATTAACGACAATGATGACTGCAGCGAGTGTTGTACGGACATATCACTGAAAGTAACTTGGCAACTCGATTGATTCATATTATTTTCATTATGAAATGAACTGCCATTTTCCATTAATAATTTCTTAACTTACTTAATTCAGACATTAAAGATTTACGAAGATTGTAAGTTTAAAATGTCGTTTCTCGACGAGGATGAGATTCGAACTCACGCGGGGATACCCCAATGGATTAGCAGTCCATCGCCTTAACCACTCGGCCACCTCGTCCTCACATTGACTAAATTCTCTTAATACTAAATTATTGATTTACAAAAACTCTTCATTATAAATGCTTGGCGTATTTTTCGCTTCCATTTATTCAAATTTAGCATAAATTTTTACCTATCAGTAGGAGTTTATGAAAACAACAAAAAAGTAAAACTGATTAACGACAATGATGACTGCAGCGAGTGTTGTACGGACATATCACTGAAAGTAACTTGGCAACTCGATTGATTCATATTATTTTGATTCATATTATTTTCATTATGAAATGAACTGCCATTTTCCATTAATAATTTCTTAACTTACTTAATTCAGACATTAAAGATTTACGAAGATTGTAAGTTTAAAATGTCGTTTCTCGACGAGGATGAGATTCGAACTCACGCGGGGATACCCCAATGGATTAGCAGTCCATCGCCTTAACCACTCGGCCACCTCGTCCTCACATTGACTAAATTCTCTTAATACTAAATTATTGATTTACGAAGATTGTAAAAAACTCTTCATTATAAATGCTTGGCGTATTTTTTTCGCTTCCATTTATTCAAATTTAGCATAAATTTTTTACCTATCAGTAGGAGTTTATGAAAACAAGAAAAAGTAAAACTGATTAACGACAATGATGACTGCAGCGAGTGTTGTACGGACATATCACTGAAAGTAACTTGGCAACTCGATTGATTCATATTATTTTCATTATGAAATGAACTGCCATTTTCCATTAATAATTTCTTAACTTACTTAATTCAGACATTAAAGATTTACGAAGATTGTAAGTTTAAAATGTCGTTTCTCGACGAGGATGAGATTCGAACTCACGCGGGGATACCCCAATGGATTAGTCCAGTCCATCGCCTTAACCACTCGGCCACCTCGTCCTCACATTGACTAAATTCTCTTAATACTAAATTATTGATTTACAAAAACTCTTCATTATAAATGCTTGGCGTATTTTTCGCTTCCATTTATTCAAATTTAGCATAAATTTTTTACCTATCAGTAGGAGTTTATGAAAACAAGAAAAGTAAAACTGATTAACGACAATGATGACTGCAGCGAGTGTTGTACGGACATATCACTGAAAGTAACTTGGCAACTCGATTGATTCATATTATTTTCATTATGAAATGAACTGCCATTTTCCATTAATAATTTCTTAACTTACTTAATTCAGACATTAAAGATTTACGAAGATTGTAAGTTTAAAATGTCGTTTCTCGACGAGGATGAGATTCGAACTCACGCGGGGATACCCCAATGGATTAGCAGTCCATCGCCTTAACCACTCGGCCACCTCGTCCTCACATTGACTAAATTCTCTTAATACTAAATTATTGATTTACAAAAACTCTTCATTATAAATGCTTGGCGTATTTTTCGCTTCCATTTATTCAAATTTAGCATAAATTTTTTACCTATCAGTAGGAGTTTATGAAAACAAGAAAAAGTAAAACTGATTAACGACAATGATGACTGCAGCGAGTGTTGTACGGACATATCACTGAAAGTAACTTGGCAACTCGATTGATTCATATTATTTTCATTATGAAATGAACTGCCATTTTCCATCAATAATTTCTTAACTTACTAAATTCAGACATGAATGATTTACAAAGATTGTAAGTTTAAAAAGGCGTTCCTCGACGAGAATGAGATTCGAACTATGGCGGGGATACCCAATGGATTGGCAGCCCATCGCCTTAACCACTCAGCCACCTCGTCCTCACGTTGCATAAATTCACTTAATACTAAATTATTGATTTACAAAAACTCTTCATTTTTCGCTTCCATTTATTCAAATTTAGCATAAATTTTTACCTATCAGTAGGAGTTTATGAAAACAAGAAAAAAGTAAAACTGATTAACGACAATGATGACTGCAGCGAGTGTTGTCGGACATATCACTGAAAGTAACTTGGCAACTCGATTGATTCATATTATTTTAAATGAAATGAACTGCCATTTTTTCCATTAATAATTTCTTAATTTTACTTAATTCAGACATTAAAGATTTACGAAGATTGTAAGTTTAAAATGTCGTTTCTCGACGAGGATGAGATTCGAACTCACGCGGGGATACCCCAATGGATTAAGTCCATCGCCTTAACCACTCGGCCACCTCGTCCTCACATTGACTAAATTCTTTAATACTAAATTATTGATTTACAAAAACTCTTCATTATAAATTCGTATTTTTCGCTTCCATTTATTCAAATTTAGCATAAATTTTTTACCTATCAGTAGGAGTTTTATGAAAACAAGAAAAAGTAAAACTGATTAACGACAATGAAAAGTGTTGTACGGACAAACTGAAAGTAACTTGGCAACTCGATTGATTCATATTATTTTCATTGAAATGAACTGCCATTTTCCACAATGATTGACATTAAAGCGAAGATTGTAAGTTTAAAATGTCGTTTCTCGACGAGGATGAGATTCGAACTCACGCGGGGAATGGATTAACAGTCCATCGGCTTAACCACTCGGCCACCTCGATTGACTAAATTCATAATACTATTGATTTCAAAATTCATTATAAATGAACTGCCATTTTTCAAATTTAGCATAAATTTTTTACCTATTAAGTTTATGAAAACAAGAAAAAGTAAAACTGATTAACGACAATGATGACTAATTCGGACATATCACTGAAAGTAATTTAACTCGATTGATTCATATTATTTTCATTTGAAAAATGCCATTTTCATTAATAATTTCTTCGACGAGGATTTGAAGATTGTAAGTTTAAAATGTCGTTTCTCGACGAGGATGAGATTCGAACTCCGCGGGGATACCCCAATGGATTAGCAGTCCATCGCCTTAACCACTCGGCCACCTCGTCCTCACATTGACTAAATTCTCTTAATACTAAATTATTGATTTACAAAAACTCTTCATTATAAATGCTTGGCGTATTTTTCGCTTCCATTTATTCAAATTTAGCATAAATTTTTTACCTATCAGTAGGAGTTTATGAAAACAAGAAAAAGTAAAACTGATTAACGACAATGATGACTGCAGCGAGTGTTGTACGGACATATCACTGAAAGTAACTTGGCAACTCGATTGATTCATATTATTTTCATTATGAAATGAACTGCCATTTTCCATTAATAATTTCTTAACTTACTTAATTCAGACATTAAAGATTTACGAAGATTGTAAGTTTAAAATGTCGTTTCTCGACGAGGATGAGATTCGAACTCACGCGGGGATACCCCAATGGATTAGCAGTCCATCGCCTTAACCACTCGGCCACCTCGTCCTCACATTGACTAAATTCTCTTAATACTAAATTATTGATTTACAAAAACTCTTCATTATAAATGCTTGGCGTATTTTTCGCTTCCATTTATTCAAATTTAGCATAAATTTTTACCTATCAGTAGGAGTTTATGAAAACAAGAAAAAGTAAAACTGATTAACGACAATGATGACTGCAGCGAGTGTTGTACGGACATATCACTGAAAGTAACTTGGCAACTCGATTGATTCATATTATTTTCATTATGAAATGAACTGCCATTTTCCATTAATAATTTCTTAACTTACTTAATTCAGACATTAAAGATTTACGAAGATTGTAAGTTTAAAATGTCGTTTCTCGACGAGGATGAGATTCGAACTCACGCGGGGATACCCCAATGGATTAGCAGTCCATCGCCTTAACCACTCGGCCACCTCGTCCTCACATTGACTAAATTCTCTTAATACTAAATTATTGATTTACAAAAACTCTTCATTATAAATGCTTGGCGTATTTTTTCGCTTCCATTTATTCAAATTTAGCATAAATTTTTACCTATCAGTAGGAGTTTATGAAAACAAGAAAAAAAAGTAAAACTGATTAACGACAATGATGACTGCAGCGAGTGTTGTACGGACATATCACTGAAAGTAACTTGGCAACTCGATTGATTCATATTATTATTTTCATTATGAAATGAACTGCCATTTTCCATTAATAATTTCTTAACTTACTTAATTCAGACATTAAAGATTTACGAAGATTGTAAGTTTAAAATGTCGTTTCTCGACGAGGATGAGATTCGAACTCACGCGGGGATACCCCAATGGATTAGCAGTCCATCGCCTTAACCACTCGGCCACCTCGTCCTCACATTGACTAAATTCTCTTAATACTAAATTATTGATTTACAAAAACTCTTCATTATAAATGCTTGGCGTATTTTTCGCTTCCATTTATTCAAATTTAGCATAAATTTTTACCTATCAGTAGGAGTTTATGAAAACAAGAAAAAGTAAAACTGATTAACGACAATGATGACTGCAGCGAGTGTTGTACGGACATATCACTGAAAGTAACTTGGCAACTCGATTGATTCATATTATTTTCATTATGAAATGAACTGCCATTTTCCATTAATAATTTCTTAACTTACTTAATTCAGACATTAAAGATTTACGAAGATTGTAAGTTTAAAATGTCGTTTCTCGACGAGGATGAGATTCGAACTCACGCGGGGGATACCCCAATGGATTAGCAGTCCATCGCCTTAACCACTCGGCCACCTCGTCCTCACATTGACTAAATTCTCTTAATACTAAATTATTGATTTACAAAAACTCTTCATTATAAATGCTTGGCGTATTTTTCGCTTCCATTTATTCAAATTTAGCATAAATTTTTTACCTATCAGTAGGAGTTTATGAAAACAAAAAAAGTAAAACTGATTAACGACAATGATGACTGCAGCGAGTGTTGTACGGACATATCACTGAAAGTAACTTGGCAACTCGATTGATTCATATTATTTTCATTATGAAATGAACTGCCATTTTCCATTAATAATTTCTTAACTTACTTAATTCAGACATTAAAGATTTACGAAGATTGTAAGTTTAAAATGTCGTTTCTCGACGAGGATGAGATTCGAACTCACGCGGGGATACCCCAATGGATTAGCAGTCCATCGCCTTAACCACTCGGCCACCTCGTCCTCACATTGACTAAATTCTCTTAATACTAAATTATTGATTTACAAAAACTCTTCATTATAAATGCTTGGCGTATTTTTCGCTTCCATTTATTAAAATTTAGCATAAAATTTTTACCTATCAGTAGGAGTTTATGAAAACAAGAAAAGTAAAACTGATTAACGACAATGATGACTGCAGCGAGTGTTGTACGGACATATCACTGAAAGTAACTTGGCAACTCGATTGATTCATATTATTTTCATTATGAAATGAACTGCCATTTTCCATTAATAATTTCTTAACTTACTTAATTCAGACATTAAAGATTTACGAAGATTGTAAGTTTAAAATGTCGTTTCTCGACGAGGATGAGATTCGAACTCACGCGGGGATACCCCAATGGATTAGCAGTCCATCGCCTTAACCACTCGGCCACCTCGTCCTCACATTGACTAAATTCTCTTAATACTAAATTATTGATTTACAAAAACTCTTCATTATAAATGCTTGGCGTATTTTTCGCTTCCATTTATTCAAATTTAGCATAAATTTTTTACCTATCAGTAGGAGTTTATGAAAACAAGAAAAAGTAAAACTGATTAACGACAATGATGACTGCAGCGAGTGTTGTACGGACATATCACTGAAAGTAACTTGGCAACTCGATTGATTCATATTATTTTCATTATGAAATGAACTGCCATTTTCCATTAATAATTTCTTAACTTACTTAATTCAGACATTAAAGATTTACGAAGATTGTAAGTTTAAAATGTCGTTTCTCGACGAGGATGAGATTCGAACTCACGCGGGGATACCCCAATGGATTAGCAGTCCATCGCCTTAACCACTCGGCCACCTCGTCCTCACATTGACTAAATTCTCTTAATACTAAATTATTGATTTACAAAAACTCTTCATTATAAATGCTTGGCGTATTTTTTCGCTTCCATTTATTCAAATTTAGCATAAATTTTTACCTATCAGTAGGAGTTTATGAAAACAAGAAAAAAAAGTAAAACTGATTAACGACAATGATGACTGCAGCGAGTGTTGTACGGACATATCACTGAAAGTAACTTGGCAACTCGATTGATTCATATTATTTTCATTATGAAATGAACTGCCATTTTCCATTAATAATTTCTTAACTTACTTAATTCAGACATTAAAGATTTACGAAGATTGTAAGTTTAAAATGTCGTTTCTCGACGAGGATGAGATTCGAACTCACGCGGGGATACCCCAATGGATTAGCAGTCCATCGCCTTAACCACTCGGCCACCTCGTCCTCACATTGACTAAATTCTCTTAATACTAAATTATTGATTTACAAAAACTCTTCATTATAAATGCTTGGCGTATTTTTCGCTTCCATTTATTCAAATTTAGCATAAATTTTTACCTATCAGTAGGAGTTTATGAAAACAAGAAAAAGTAAAACTGATTAACGACAATGATGACTGCAGCGAGTGTTGTACGGACATATCACTGAAAGTAACTTGGCAACTCGATTGATTCATATTATTTTCATTATGAAATGAACTGCCATTTTCCATTAATAATTTCTTAACTTACTTAATTCAGACATTAAAGATTTACGAAGATTGTAAGTTTAAAATGTCGTTTCTCGACGAGGATGAGATTCGAACTCACGCGGGGATACCCCAATGGATTAGCAGTCCATCGCCTTAACCACTCGGCCACCTCGTCCTCACATTGACTAAATTCTCTTAATACTAAATTATTGATTTACAAAAACTCTTCATTATAAATGCTTGGCGTATTTTTCGCTTCCATTTATTCAAATTTAGCATAAATTTTTTACCTATCAGTAGGAGTTTATGAAAACAAGAAAAAGTAAAACTGATTAACGACAATGATGACTGCACGGACATATCACGAGTGTTGTACGGACATATCATTGAAAGTAACTTGGCAACTCGATTGATTCATATTATTTTCATTATGAAATGAACTGCCATTTTCCATTAATAATTTCTTAACGAAGATTGTAAGTTTAAAATGACGTTTACTTCTTAACGATTTCAGACATTAAAGATTTACGAAGATTTAAGTTTGAAAAATGTCGTTTCTCGACGAGGATGATGATTCGAACTCACGCGGGGATACCCCAATGGATTAGCAGTCCATCGCCTTAACCACTCGGCCACCTCGTCCTCACATTGACTAAATTCTCTTAATACTAAATTATTGATTTACAAAAACTCTTCATTATAAATGCTTGGCGTATTTTTCGCTTCCATTTATTCAAATTTAGCATAAATTTTTACCTATCAGTAGGAGTTTATGAAAACAAGAAAAGTAAAACTGATTAACGACAATGATGACTGCAGCGAGTGTTGTACGGACATATCACTGAAAGTAACTTGGCAACTCGATTGATTCATATTATTTTCATTATGAAATGAACTGCCATTTTCCATTAATAATTTCTTAATTTTTACTTAATTCAGACATTAAAGATTTACGAAGATTGTAAGTTTAAAATGTCGTTTCTCGACGAGGATGAGATTCGAACTCACGCGGGGATACCCCAATGGATTAGCAGTCCATCGCCTTAACCACTCGGCCACCTCGTCCTCACATTGACTAAATTCTCTTAATACTAAATTATTGATTTACAAAAACTCTTCATTATAAATGCTTGGCGTATTTTTCGCTTCCATTTATTCAAATTTAGCATAAATTTTTTACCTATCAGTAGGAGTTTATGAAAACAAGAAAAAGTAAAACTGATTAACGACAATGATGACTGCAGCGAGTGTTGTACGGACATATCACTGAAAGTAACTTGGCAACTCGATTGATTCATATTATTTTCATTATGAAATGAACTGCCATTTTCCATTAATAATTTCTTAACTTACTTAATTCAGACATTAAAGATTTACGAAGATTGTAAGTTTAAAATGTCGTTTCTCGACGAGGATGAGATTCGAACTCACGCGGGGATACCCCAATGGATTAGCAGTCCATCGCCTTAACCACTCGGCCACCTCGTCCTCACATTGACTAAATTCTCTTAATACTAAATTATTGATTTACAAAAACTCTTCATTATAAATGCTTGGCGTATTTTTCGCTTCCATTTATTCAAATTTAGCATAAATTTTTTACCTATCAGTAGGAGTTTATGAAAACAAGAAAAAGTAAAACTGATTAACGACAATGATGACTGCAGCGAGTGTTGTACGGACATATCACTGAAAGTAACTTGGCAACTCGATTGATTCATATTATTTTCATTATGAAATGAACTGCCATTTTCCATTAATAATTTCTTAACTTACTTAATTCAGACATTAAAGATTTACGAAGATTGTAAGTTTAAAATGTCGTTTCTCGACGAGGATGAGATTCGAACTCACGCGGGGATACCCCAATGGATTAGCAGTCCATCGCCTTAACCACTCGGCCACCTCGTCCTCACATTGACTAAATTCTCTTAATACTAAATTATTGATTTACAAAAACTCTTCATTATAAATGCTTGGCGTATTTTTCGCTTCCATGCTTGGCGTATTTTTCCTTCCATATTATTCAAATTTAGCATAAATTTTTTACCTATCAGTAGGAGTTTATGAAAACAAGAAAAAGTAAAACTGATTAACGACAATGATGACTGCAGCGAGTGTTGTACGGACATATCACTGAAAGTAACTTGGCAACTCGATTGATTCATATTATTTTCATTATGAAATGAACTGCCATTTTCCATTAATAATTTCTTAACTTACTTAATTCAGACATTAAAGATTTACGAAGATTGTAAGTTTAAAATGTCGTTTCTCGACGAGGATGAGATTCGAACTTTCCGGGATACCCCAATGGATTAGCAGTCCATCGCCTTAACCACTCGGCCACCTCGTCCTCACATTGACTAAATTCTCTTAATACTAAATTATTGATTTACAAAAACTCTTCATTATAAATGCTTGGCGTAGCTTCCATTTATTCAAATTTAGCATAAATTTTTTTCTATCAGTAGGAGTTTATGAAAACAAGAAAAGTAAAACTGATTAACGACAATGATGACTGCAGCGAGTGTTGTACGGACATATCACTGAAAGTAACTTGGCAACTCGATTGATTCATATTATTTTCATTATGAAATGAACTGCCATTTTCCATTAATAATTTCTTAACTTACTTAATTCAGACATTAAAGATTTACGAAGATTGTAAGTTTAAAATGTCGTTTCTCGACGAGGATGAGATTCGAACTCACCGGGGATACCCCAATGGATTAGCAGCCATCGCCTTAACCACTCGGGCCACCTCGTCCTCACATTGACTAAATTCTCTTAATACTAAATTATTGATTTACAAAAACTCTTCATTATAAATGCTTGGCGTATTTTTCGCTTCCATTTATTCAAATTTAGCATAAATTTTTACCTATCAGTAGGAGTTTATGAAAACAAGAAAAAGTAAAACTGATTAACGACAATGATGACTGCAGCGAGTGTTGTACGGACATATCACTGAAAGTAACTTGGCAACTCGATTGATTCATATTATTTTCATTATGAAATGAACTGCCATTTTCCATTAATAATTTCTTAACTTACTTAATTCAGACATTAAAGATTTACGAAGATTGTAAGTTTAAAATGTCGTTTCTCGACGAGGATGAGATTCGAACTCACGCGGGGATACCCCAATGGATTAGCAGTCCATCGCCTTAACCACTCGGCCACCTCGTCCTCACATTGACTAAATTCTCTTAATACTAAATTATTGATTTACAAAAACTCTTCATTATAAATGCTTGGCGTATTTTTCGCTTCCATTTATTCAAATTTAGCATAAATTTTTTACCTATCAGTAGGAGTTTATGAAAACAAGAAAAAGTAAAACTGATTAACGACAATGATGACTGCAGCGAGTGTTGTACGGACATATCACTGAAAGTAACTTGGCAACTCGATTGATTTCATATTATTTTCATTATGAAATGAACTGCCATTTTCCATTAATAATTTCTTAACTTACTTAATTCAGACATTAAAGATTTACGAAGATTGTAAGTTTAAAATGTCGTTTCTCGACGAGGATGAGATTCGAACTCACGCGGGGATACCCCAATGGATTAGCAGTCCATCGCCTTAACCACTCGGCCACCTCGTCCTCACATTGACTAAATTCTCTTAATACTAAATTATTGATTTACAAAAACTCTTCATTATAAATGCTTGGCGTATTTTTTCGCTTCCATTTATTCAAATTTAGCATAAATTTTTTACCTATCAGTAGGAGTTTATGAAAACAAGAAAAAGTAAAACTGATTAACGACAATGATGACTGCAGCGAGTGTTGTACGGACATATCACTGAAAGTAACTTGGCAACTCGATTGATTCATATTATTTTCATTATGAAATGAACTGCCATTTTCCATTAATAATTTCTTAACTTACTTAATTCAGACATTAAAGATTTACGAAGATTGTAAGTTTAAAATGTCGTTTCTCGACGAGGATGAGATTCGAACTCACGCGGGGATACCCCAATGGATTAGCAGTCCATCGCCTTAACCACTCGGCCACCTCGTCCTCACATTGACTAAATTCTCTTAATACTAAATTATTGATTTACAAAAACTCTTCATTATAAATGCTTGGCGTATTTTTCGCTTCCATTTATTCAAATTTAGCATAAATTTTTACCTATCAGTAGGAGTTTATGAAAACAAGAAAAAGTAAAACTGATTAACGACAATGATGACTGCAGCGAGTGTTGTACGGACATATCACTGAAAGTAACTTGGCAACTCGATTGATTCATATTATTTTCATTATGAAATGAACTGCCATTTTCCATTAATAATTTCTTAACTTACTTAATTCAGACATTAAAGATTTACGAAGATTGTAAGTTTAAAATGTCGTTTCTCGACGAGGATGAGATTCGAACTCACGCGGGGATACCCCAATGGATTAGCAGTCCATCGCCTTAACCACTCGGCCACCTCGTCCTCACATTGACTAAATTCTCTTAATACTAAATTATTGATTTACAAAAACTCTTCATTATAAATGCTTGGCGTATTTTTCGCTTCCATTTATTCAAATTTAGCATAAATTTTTTACCTATCAGTAGGAGTTTATGAAAACAAGAAAAAGTAAAACTGATTAACGACAATGATGACTGCAGCGAGTGTTGTACGGACATATCACTGAAAGTAACTTGGCAACTCGATTGATTCATATTATTTTCATTATGAAATGAACTGCCATTTTCCATTAATAATTTCTTAACTTACTTAATTCAGACATTAAAGATTTACGAAGATTGTAAGTTTAAAATGTCGTTTCTCGACGAGGATGAGATTCGAACTCACGCGGGGATACCCCAATGGATTAGCAGTCCATCGCCTTAACCACTCGGCCACCTCGTCCTCTAACATTGATTTACAAAAACTTCATTATAAAAATTCTCTTAATACTAAATTATTGATTTACAAGAAAAAAAAACTGATTCTTCATTATAAATGCTTGATTGATTCATATTATTTTTTTGCCATTTTCCATTTATTCAAATTTAGCATAAATTTTTACCTATCATGGTAGGAGTTTATGTCCTCACATTGACTAAAAACTAAAAGATTTACAAAAACTCTTCATTATAAAAAATGAAAACAAGAAAAAGTAAAACTGATTAACGACAATGATGACTGCAGCGAGTGTTGTACGGACATATCACTGAAAGTAACTTGGCAACTCGATTGATTCATATTATTTTCATTATGAAATGAACTGCCATTTTCCATTAATAATTTCTTAACTTACTTAATTCAGACATTAAAGATTTACGAAGATTGTAAGTTTAAAATGTCGTTTCTCGACGAGGATGAGATTCGAACTCACGCGGGGATACCCCAATGGATTAGCAGTCCATCGCCTTAACCACTCGGCCACCTCGTCCTCACATTGACTAAATTCTCTTAATACTAAATTATTGATTTACAAAAACTCTTCATTATAAATGCTTGGCGTATTTTTCGCTTCCATTTATTCAAATTTAGCATAAATTTTTACCTATCAGTAGGAGTTTATGAAAACAAGAAAAAGTAAAACTGATTAACGACAATGATGACTGCAGCGACTGTTGTACGGACATATCACTGAAAGTAACTTGGCAACTCGATTGATTCATATTATTTTCATTATGAAATGAACTGCCATTTTCCATTAATAATTTCTTAACTTACTTAATTCAGACATTAAAGATTTACGAAGATTGTAAGTTTAAAATGTCGTTTCTCGACGAGGATGAGATTCGAACTCACGCGGGGATACCCCAATGGATTAGCAGTCCATCGCCTTAACCACTCGGCCACCTCGTCCTCACATTAAATAAATTCTCTTAATACTAAATTATTGATTTAGTAAAAAAAACTCTTCATTATAAATGCTTGGCGTATTTTTTTTCGCTTCCATTTATTCAAATTTAGCATAAAGTTTTTTTACCTATCAGTATTTAGCATAAATTTTTTACCTATCAGTATGGAGTTTATGAAAACAAAAAAAAAAAGTAAAACTGATTAACGACAATGATGACTGCAGCGAGTGTTGTACGGACATATCACTGAAAGTAACTTGGCAACTCGATTGATTCATATTATTTTCATTATGAAATGAACTGCCATTTTCCATTAATAATTTCTTAACTTACTTAATTCAGACATTAAAGATTTACGAAGATTGTAAGTTTAAAATGTCGTTTCTCGACGAGGATGAGATTCGAACTCACGCGGGGATACCCCAATGGATTAGCAGTCCATCGCCTTAACCACTCGGCCACCTCGTCCTCACATTGACTAAATTCTCTTAATACTAAATTATTGATTTACAAAAACTCTTCATTATAAATGCTTGGCGTATTTTTCGCTTCCATTTATTCAAATTTAGCATAAATTTTTTACCTATCAGTAGGAGTTTATGAAAACAAGAAAAAGTAAAACTGATTAACGACAATGATGACTGCAGCGAGTGTTGTACGGACATATCACTGAAAGTAACTTGGCAACTCGATTGATTCATATTATTTTCATTATGAAATGAACTGCCATTTTCCATTAATAATTTCTTAACTGATTAACGACAACTTAATTCAGACATTAAAGATTTATTTTCATTATGAAATGAACTGCCATTTTCCATTAATAATTTCTTAACTTACTTAATTCAGACATTAAAGATTTACGAAGATTGTAAGTTTAAAATGTCGTTTCTCGACGAGGATGAGATTCGAACTCACGCGGGGATACCCCAATGGATTAGCAGTCCATCGCCTTAACCACTCGGCCACCTCGTCCTCACATTGACTAAATTCTCTTAATACTAAATTATTGATTTACAAAAACTCTTCATTATAAATGCTTGGCGTATTTTTCGCTTCCATTTATTCAAATTTAGCATAAATTTTTTACCTATCAGTAGGAGTTTATGAAAACAAGAAAAAGTAAAACTGATTAACGACAATGATGACTGCAGCGAGTGTTGTACGGACATATCACTGAAAGTAACTTGGCAACTCGATTGATTCATATTATTTTCATTATGAAATGAACTGCCATTTTCCATTAATAATTTCTTAACTTACTTAATTCAGACATTAAAGATTTACGAAGATTGTAAGTTTAAAATGTCGTTTCTCGACGAGGATGAGATTCGAACTCACGCAGGGGGATACCCCAATGGATTAGCAGTCCATCGCCTTAACCACTCGGCCACCTCGTCCTCACATTGACTAAATTCTCTTAATACTAAATTATTGATTTACAAAAACTCTTCATTATAAATGCTTGGCGTATTTTTCGCTTCCATTTATTCAAATTTAGCATAAATTTTTACCTATCAGTAGGAGTTTATGAAAACAAGAAAAAGTAAAACTGATTAACGACAATGATGACTGCAGCGAGTGTTGTACGGACATATCACTGAAAGTAACTTGGCAACTCGATTGATTCATATTATTTTCATTATGAAATGAACTGCCATTTTCCATTAATAATTTCTTAACTTACTTAATTCAGACATTAAAGATTTACGAAGATTGTAAGTTTAAAATGTCGTTTCTCGACGAGGATGAGATTCGAACTCACGCGGGGATACCCCAATGGATTAGCAGTCCATCGATTTTAACCACTCGGCCACCTCGTCCTCACATTGACTAAATTCTCTTAATACTAAATTATTGATTTACTGAAAAAACTCTTCATTATAAATGCTTGGCGTATTTTTCGCTTCCATTTATTCAAATTTAGCATAAATTTTTTACCTATCAGTAGGAGTTTATGAAAACAAGAAAAAGTAAAACTGATTAACGACAATGATGACTGCAGCGAGATGTTGTACGGACATATCACTGAAAGTAACTTGGCAACTCGATTGATTCATATTATTTTCATTATGAAATGAACTGCCATTTTCCATTAATAATTTCTTAACTTACTTAATTCAGACATTAAAGATTTACGAAGATTGTAAGTTTAAAATGTCGTTTCTCGACGAGGATGAGATTCGAACTCACGCGGGGATACCCCAATGGATTAGCAGTCCATCGCCTTAACCACTCGGCCACCTCGTCCTCACATTGATTCTAATTCTCTTAATACTAAATTATTGATTTACCTATTGGTCTCTGCTTTTAGATGCCGATGTGTAGTTAAGATAAAATATCGTCTTTTCGTTTCATTTATAAGGCATTATATTTTGTAAGCTTAGCTTCGTATGGCACGATGCCAAATCAATGGAAAAGGAAAGAAACAAAAAAACATTTGATTTGTTTACCGGCCATGAAAATCAGCATTCAACATCTTTGTTGTTTACTGGTTTCGAACGTCAAAATAGGAAATACGCATCTGTTTCGGTCACGAGGCAGGCTTACTTATTTATTAAGCTTATCTTACAAATTTGTTTTTTATTGATTTGATTTTACGACTTATCAACCATTTGTGAGTTATTTAAAGCTGAAACATATTTTTGGATTGTAAGAATAATTCTTTTATTTGTGCGAGTGAATCAGATTTTTGAGGATAACAATGATTTTTACAAATAGAGGTCCTACTATTTAACCCATAGCTGGGGAGGAGATGGATTTCTGCCTTTCCCAATGATATTAGCGCGTAAGTGATTGCATTATCTTACAAGGGCAGATTGGATAGGATGAAAAGGTAAGATTATGTGCTATTTAATCAATACGCCATGTTCCTTCAGGATGTAAACTATTATGGCTTTCCACAGATTCCGTTTCTTCATTATCCGTGAACAGGAAAAGATATTGGAATGGTTTTCCATTGCCTCCTTGATAGTTTTAAATTCAAAGTTGTCGTTTTCTTAGACGAGCGGCCATCTAAAATTAGAGAATATGATCTACTCTGCTATTTAACCCATGACTTTTCTGATGGTAAATTACGGAAAATTCACGAGAGTGCCGCTATCAAGTTTTCTGAAAATATAAAACTGCGCTCAGACATTTTTTCATATATCTCTGTTCCTGAAAGCTAACATACATGACTAGAAAAATATTAAAAAATTAAAAGAAAACTGTTAAATCCTTAACCTAATGTTATTTAAAACATATAACACATAAATTAATCCCAAACTAAAATAATTTAAATATCAATTTGCATAAAAAAATTTCAAGTACATCTTTTACTCATTTTCGTTAGACAATAGCAGTATAACCCGTCTTTGACCTAATCTTTCATTACTGGGAATTTTTACCGTTCAGTTGGAGCAGTTTATGTTTAAAGTCAACCCACCCGAAAATCAATATTAGTAACAACAATTGGATACCACTGGGACACATCCCCAAATGGGGGTTTAACAATTTGAATGAGGGGTAGCTCTGAAACGGGCCGTTTTTACTATCTCAATCTTGTTTCAGCCTCACGCACAGCAGCAGTTGAAGAGGCGTTTCTCCTCAACCATCGAGTCCCTTGATCATCATTTTCAGCCTCGCGCACAGAAGCGTTCAGGTTATGCTCTTCTGGAAAGCCGATGGCTACGTTGATCTTCGGACTCAGTGGCTCCGATTGAAGCATTCCGAGAGGCATTTTGAGACAGGCGAACTGAACATTCTAAAGACGATACGTTATCTCTTATTCGCATGGCGGACCTGGCGGACCTGGCGGCAACTGTTTTGCGACCCAGGCAAGTTCTTTTTCTTTGGTGGCATATCTTAGGCAAGTATGAATTGTGAAATGGAATGCGAAACAAGAAGAGAACGCTGTAAAAGTACAAGGATCACTAAGCTCGAATAACTTTAGGAAAAGTTGGAAAAACAAATGTTGAGTAATAAAAAAGCAAGCTTACTTATTTCTATGTTGAATGCAATGTAAAAACTAGCAGGACAATAAAAAAAAATTAAATTGGGAACGGCTATAAATGACAATGAAAGTAACACCTTAAAACTGTAGTAGTAGGCGTTATGCAACGGAAAAGGTAACGTCACTTGAGAGAGATTGAACGCTTGGCCGAGAGAAGGGGAATGTGTAATTTGGACTCAACACCGGAACGACACCGAAACGACATCTGCTCACACACACATACAAACACACACACATACAAAAACACACACATACAATCACATACACACACGCATTTTGAGAATTATAGATATAGATAATATTATTGTAATAATTTAAACTATTTATTTTTATTAAAGTTTTTATGAAAGATATATATCCAAGAACAGATAGTAAATAGTAAAACGTTGCTGAGAGTTATAACGGACAGGAAGTAGTGGAGAGCCATTGTTGCCAACAATCTGGACTCAAAACCGACACTGAAGAATTATCTATCAAACAAAAAAATTCATCGAAATCGGATGAAAACTGGAAATGCATAAACAACATCCAATCACAAACACATAAACACACATACATACACACATTTTGAGAATTATAGATATAGATTAAACTTAGCGTCCTCCATAACTTATTGAGACTTTTCAGTTAACCTAATGAGCGTTTCTTAATTGTAAAAATGTTGAAAAACTAACATTTTTGCTCTTGTCTATAAATACTTGTTTCAGGTGTTATGTTATATCGTTTTGTTTACTTCGTTTTGTTTTATTTTTACTATTGATTCAAAATAGTCAATTTTCTCTATTGTCTTTCAACTATTTTTAACAACTAGAATAATAAAAAAAATGTTCTCAAATAATTGATTTTGAATATATACTTTTAACTGATTCTTTATTTATTGTTTTGCTTCTATTATTGTCATTAAACAAAGTAACATTTGATGTCGAACTGTTCACTCCGACATCCAGTGTAAAATATATATGTGTGTATATGGTAAATATATATGTGTGTCTATGCTAAATGTGTGTATGTTTCTATGTGCGTACATCTGATGGTCGCTCCTTGTCGTGATGGAGAGGATTGCGTGGTTCAATGACTCTGAAGAACGATGCCGTCGGGAGTTCTAAACTCCTGGTAAGGTCACTCTTAGTGACAAGGTCGAAGAGGAGGACCCAGACTAAGCGTGACCAACTCCAAATAGTCTAACCGTGGAACAATCGGATGATAATTACAACAAATCTCAATGGTTGAGCGGATAAAGAGGGCTATGCATGACGGACATACTACAGAAGGCGGCATTCGAAATTATAACAGAGACACCGCCAATCCTTTGCAGTTTCATAACTAGATTCTGGATTCCATATATGTCGCAGAGGAATGTCATGAAATCATGTGTGTGCGTCACTTCCTAGCAAGTTGAGGTCCACCTTAAACAAATTCACGCTATTGGCACTTTCTTCTACTCTGATTTTTCTTTCATATTCAATCAACTCTTGCAAAGCCAAATGACGATAGGGAATGAATAACGGGAGCAGGTTTTGATGAAACTGGAAGATTCTTATCCTAAACCTGCACGTTGGCGCCGAATTAAGTCCCCAACGCCATCATCATAAAGGAAGCAATCAGCAAAGAAGAGATTAAATCCTTGGATACGAGATAAAGCCGACGACGATAAATGCTTGTTACGAAATTAATGAATAAATAAACGCAACAGACTAAGGTTGAATTTGAACTCGGATCGCTGATTCCACATTTTGTGCTGGTAACCGTTACTCTACATGAACGTTCAAGATATCACATAATTCTCCCTTATTTAGAGTAGTCGTTCATTCAGCAACATTTGCCATAAACCCAGCACTGTTTCAGAAAGCTTGGCGGATAATTTGTATTTATGTATAATGAAGAAAAATATATGGAAAAACAAAAATCCGAATATGCAAATATGCTGTTTTAATGTTATTTCAATGTCGACGTCAGACGTTTCGGTCTAGTAGACCTTCTTCAGGACATAGTTATTAAAACATAATTAACATTATTTTAGGAATACGTTTTCACAACATCGCCCACGTGACGCCGACGTGATCATATTGTGAAACGGAACGCTGATCTTAAAAATTTAAGTTATTCTGTTTTGATTAGTCTTACATGACATCGATAATTTTAGCGCATTTTTTTCCTGTATGACACACATTAATTTGAAAAATCTTGCAAAAATAAAAATAATTGTCGGATTTTAGTGAAACTTTCAGAAACTATTCACAAATGATGGAACTTATTATAAATATTTTTTTTTTAGTAAAGTTATGGCAGAATTTTTTTTTTTTTTTTTCATATGTATTACCCCCTCTAACTAATTGTACGAAAACTCTATAATTTCAATTTTGAGGAGATTAATGATTATATTAGTTAAAACAGCAGTGCAGCACTTGTATCTTAATTTTTTTTAATAGTATTTATAATTTCTCCAGATACCATCAACAAACTTATGGTACAGTACTTAAAGAAAAAAAATTGTAATGGCGAAAGTTTTTTTTTTACTTTAAATATTACAAGGTACTACTTAAGTAGGTCCGCTTAAAAAAAATGATATGTCCATTCTGTCCTTCCGTATGAGAACTCGAATCTCACGTCAGCTGTCAATAATTTATAGACGTCATCACTCAGCACTCTGTCAATGGACGGCGACGTTAAGATCGGCTCTTTTATCTTAAAAACCATTTTCTGCGAAGAAAGTAAGTAAAAGTTTCTTTCAAAATATTTTAAATAAACTTCAAATTTTCTAAATTTCTTCGAATAAATTTTGAAATACGTATAATTAATTTTTAAACGAAGAATTTAACTTATTTTTAAAATTTTAAAAAATATGGCTGATATCGAGCTTTTGGTCATTATTTTGAAATCAAGATTTTTAACTAAAATTTCGGACATGCTAAGAATGAGTAAAAAAATTCAAAAATTACTCAAAAAAATACTTTAGTGTTTCTTCTCAATAATGAAATATACATTTGTCATGAAAAAAATTTTTTTCATTAATTTTCAGACCGTTCTTGTCATGCTATCGATTTTCATGATTTTAATGAAGATACCTTACTCTTATGTCTATCGTCTTTTCATGTTGACTTGAATATCGTCTAATGTTAATTACTACTAGACCGAAACGTCTGACGTCGACATTGAAATAACATTAAAACAGCATATTTGCATATTCGGATTTTTGTTTTTCCATATATTTTTCTTCATACTGTCGGATCTATATCCATATATTTGCTTACATTTATGTATAATGTAAAGATGCGGCCTTCGGCTGGACCGACTTTTATTAGTTGATTCAAAGAAATCCCAGATAAGAAGCACCGTATTTAACGGCACATAAGGCATACATTTTTTTATTAAAAATATCCTTTAAAATTCCCCTGCGTCTTATGTGCCATATAATTCGCGATAGTCGCCGAAATTAGATGACGCATTATTTAACGGCGATGATAGTATTGAAAATGAGTATCAGAGTTTTGATAACGAAGACGACGAATTTTATGGATTTGAAGATGAAAAAAATTTTAATGGTAACTGTACTGTTTTGCCCAATTGTAATAATTGCTTGATTTTTATTTTGTTTTCTTACCTTTGGATACAATAAAAATTTTATTGGTCCGTGTTCTTTGTTCGTATTATTTTTCGTTTAATTGTAATCATGGCTTGTTTAACTAAAATAATACCTAATAAATATAGCCTAGGCTGTACCATTTACTAATAATTTTACTATTTTTTTCTTCATTTGCCCTGCTGAAATTGAGGTGCGTCTTATACACCTGTGCGTCTTATATGCCATCAATTATGCTAACTACTGAGAAACAGAAAGAGAGGTAGAAACCTTGAATCATGATATATAAACAATGGATGGGAACGTAATCATCTTCCGGTGATTAAAATCTAGGAGTAAAAATTTAAATTTAAGAAATTTATGATCTGTAGTTAAAAAAAAAAAAATGATCTCATTGGCGTCTGTACGTAAAAAGAGTCTCGTGTGGAAGCTATATATTGTTTTTTAAGCTGGAAAAAAATTAACGCAGAATCACGGCGTTTATAGGACGTGAGTTGGAGAAAATAAGATGGAGTGTACGAAAGACGGTGAGAGAAGAGCAATTTAGTCTACAAAAAAGCTAAAAATATGAAGTGTACGAACGACGGTGAGAAGAGTAATTTAGTCTACAAAAAAGCTAAAAATATGGAGTGTACGAAAGACGGTGAGAGAAGAGAAAGTTAGTTTACAAACAGCAAAACAATACAACAAATACAACATCTACATTTTGTCACTCAGAATTAACATCTACTAAGGAATTTTAAGACAGTCTTTCGAATTTAAACTACAAGCTATTTCGGCATATACGTATAAAGCGCCGTGACGGTATGGAGGGGAATCGAAAAGTAACTGTCGATATGGTGAAAACATTTAGTGGCGAAGGTGATTTGATGGCCTAGTTGGCAAAAATGAAATTGGTAACGAGACTGCAAAAAATCCACGACCTCGCAAGTTTTATGTCCCTGTTTTTAGGAGACGCCCTGGCCTTATATCTCCAGTTGACCGATGAAGATCAACTGGATACAAAGAAAATAGAGGCTAAGTTAAAAACAGCCTTTACGGACGGAGTTTTTTCTGCATATGCGATGGAGAGGCGAAGCCGTTGATGTGTATGCAACGAAAATACAACGACTGGCGGAATTAGCAGGGTTTGAAGGAAGTGGACAAGAGCAGATCGTGAAGCTCACGTTTGTCAATGGGTTTCCGGAAAGTATTTCGGTGCCACTACAGCAGTTGCCAAATGTGGAGAAACTAGAACTCAGTGAAATAATGTCAACTGCCAGGGTGCTTACATCCACTCGGAGACCAGAAGTAGTAGCGATTGCAGAACGAGAACCTAAACAGCGTGATGGAAGACCAAGAATGATCAAACCGTTTAGTGGCAAATGTTATAACTGCAAGGGTCCTCATTTGTTGAGAGACTGTAGAGAACCAATCAAGGTGACCTGTTATGGATGCGGCGAGCAGGGACATTATGTAAAACACTGCCCACAGGGAAAAGAACAGGGGGCAACCGGTGCGCCGGCGGTTACCCCTTCAAATCAGCAATGGCGCAAACCAGAACACTACCAACAATAGAAGCGCTGATAGAAGGCATGAGAGCTAAGGCCCTAATTGATACTGTACAGACGGTGGTTAGAAGCTGCGATCGTTGTCAATCAATCGACCCGTCGCCAAATGTTCACGAATTAGGAGAGATCCAAGTAGACACCAATTGAACCAGATTATCTATCGATGTGACGCATTATAGAGGTGAAACGTATTTGACTATAGTTGATTGTGGCCCTGGCCGGTTCGCCATTTGGAGGGAGATTCGAACAGCAACGGCAGACATCATTGCGAAGGAGCTGGAGGAAATTTTGTTCGAGCGTGGACCAGTTGAAGAGATACTCATGGACAATGAGGCAGCGTTCCGTTCGGAAGTTTTTCGGTCAATGTTGGATAAGTGGAACACTAGGCAATATTATAGAGCAGCCTACAGGCCTAGTGGAAATGGTATCGTAGAACGAAACCACCGAACTATAAAAGTCATTGTCGAGTGAGGAGGGATATCGCCTGCAGAAGCAGTTTGTTGGTATAATATGTCGCCTAAATCTGGCCAACGTGAAGACACTGTGCCACACAGAGCAGTTTACACATACCAATGGAGATGTCTCCATTGGTATGTGTAAACTGCTCTGTGTGTTGGATCATGTTTAACACGCTCTGACGGCCCTGAGTCTATACGGATTGGAGAGGAGGTTTGGGTCAAGCTAACTGGAGCCCGCTGCACGACAAAATGGACAAGAGGAATGGTTACCGGGGCACAGTCGCGCAACAATGTTCAGGTGGACGGTATGCCAAGGCATATTCTTGACCTAAGAGTGATTCAAGAGGATTTAGAGAATGAAGGAGAAAATTGGAGAAGTTCTCATGAGGATCAGCCCCAAACACTGCAGAAATCGCAAAGAGAGCGACACCCGCCCAGATGGAAGGATGATTATATAACGTGAGATGTGATCATGAGATCAGGGGGGCGTGTAGTTAAAAAAAAAAAAGATCTCATTGGCGTCTGTACGTAAAAAGAGTCTCGTGTGGAAGCTATATATTGTTTTTTAAGCTGGAAAAAAATTAACGCAGAATGACGGCGTTCATAGGACGTGAGTTGAAGAAAAATAAGATGAAGTGTACGAAAGACGGTGAGAGAAGAGGAAGTTAGTTTACAAACAGCAAAACAATACAACAAATACAACATCTATATTTTGTCACTCAGAATTAACATCTACTAAGGAATTTTAAGACAGTATTTCGAATTTAAACTACATGATCAACCGAGTTTCAAAATCTTTTTCCTATGTTATTCTTGTTGGATATGATTTGGGGATCTTACTGTACGTGAATACAACAGAAGTTACCTATTCCGAGCGTCTGATGATCGGTTTATTTCCGTGAAACTTTTTGTAACACGCGCGCATGGTACGTTTTAAGTAAGATTCCCCAAAACAATATTTACATTATATGTGACTCTATATAAAAAGTCATTGATGTATTTAAAAAAAAAAATCACCGCTAGCCTACATTGAGCTGAAATATATTTCAGTTGAATGATTAACAGTTTATGTATATGCGTGTGCGTTCATATAAAACACAGACGCACGGGGCAAGAGAAAAAATAAAATTTTACAGAATGCAAAACAAGAAATGACAACAAGTCATAAAAGATGAAGATTAGATCGGATAGAAAACGATTGCATTCGACAGTCTTTAGCGAAAGGTGGGTAAAAGAAGCGAGCTTGCTTCGTGTGAACAGGGGCTAGCCTTGATTTTTTCTCTTCTAGGTCAACCTATTGCACATCGGGTGGCTTCCTGTGGAACCCTCCCCTTCGTTAGGTTAGACAAGCTTCAGTGTACCTAGTTAATGTGAGTAAGTGTTGTTCCTGGCCTGCATCCCGGCCGTTCTTTGGTTATGATCCAAGTCAAGATTCCCAACCTCCCCAGTTTGTTTTGACCCCCCACCCTTTCATCTCTACTGGGTCAGTTTTATATTTTCCCATTCCAGCCTAATATTTTATACTTTTTCCCACTCCCTTAGCGAGAGCGTCTCTTGATTTTGTCCCCTGGGCAAAATACAGCGGTCTCTCTGTTTTATGGGTTGGACGGTCCCTACTAACATCAATTATGTTTAGTTTGTATTTGTGTTTATTTTAAGTTTATTATTGGGTTCATTTCCCTCCCCTCTCATTTTATCATTATTAGAATTGTATATATATATCATGTGATATCTCGTGCAAGATATAATAAACAAAGTAAACCCGAGTGTTGGTTTTTCAATAATAATTTTATAATCGGATGTAGGTATGTCAAAATACAGAGATAGGTGTTAACAAACGAAGACCTTTTTCGACTGTCCGCTGTGGTCGTACTTAATCGGCAACCAGTCCGTCCATTATCGTGAATGGGGAAGTTGGGTTATATCATCACAACATATCATCATTAAAATTTTTATGGCATGGGGCGCGATTTTGGTAGGTCTCCCTTGAGAGCACGTGGTATTATGGTGGTTGAAGGGTTGTTTGGTGATAGACGAGTTCTTTTGGTGAATGGGTAAAATGTAATGTACGAATGGGTCGCGAATCTGATTAGCTAGGTATAAGATAGTTAGTGTTGACCAACCTCTACCCCTCCCCTTTATTGGCCTCGTGCCACAATTTGTACTTTTTGTATGAATAAATACCAGTCAGTAAAAGTAAAAATATTATATTTATTTATGATTTTTCATATATATATATATATATGTATATATATATATGTATATATATATATATATATATATATATATATATATGTATATATATATATATATATATATATATATATGTATATATATACATATATATATATATATATATATATATATATATATATATATATATATATATATATATAGTATATATGTATATTTATATGTATACATATATATATGTTATATATATATCTTATTTTTTTTTATATATGTATATATATTGTCATATATATGTATATATATATATGTATATATATATCTGTATATATATATATATATATATTCTTATATATATATGTATATATATAAAAATATATATATATGTATATATATATGTATATATATATATGTATATATATATATGTATATATATATATGTATATATATATATGTATATATATATATGTATATATATATGTATATATATATATATATATATATATATATATATATATATATATATATATATATATATATATATATATATATGTATATATATATATATATATATTCTAATATATATATATATGTATATATATATATATATATATATATATATATATATATATATATATGTATATATATATATATATATATATATATATATATATATATATATATATATATATATATATATATATATATATATATATATATATTATATATATATATATAATTCTGTAACCTCCGTTAGCCCGTCCATCATACCCTCTAAAATAGCCATACATTGACCGATCGAAACCAGATAAGAGGGTACAAATAAAGTTTATTCCTAAACCATTCGAATATTCTTTCGAATAGAGAAGAATCTAGTTTCCAGTTCGCCCTGCATTTGTAAGAACTATAGACAAATCCCAAGGCCAAACGCTTCAAAAAGTTGGAATTTGGCTCCAAAAAGAAATAATCACGCATGTTGAGTTATATGTTGCATACAAATAAATCCTAAAAAATTATTCTCCGCTGTTAAAAAGGGAGAAGGAAATAAAAGAAATTTTCTTAAAAATATTGTTTACCCTGAAGTGCTAGAAAATTAAATTGAATTAAAGAAATTATTAAACGAGAAGTAGTGTTTTTATCAAAGTATTTTTCCAAACAAATCAGCTCATTCAAATTTCATCGATTAGTTTTCGAAATTGAACGAAACGTAGAGTTTGTAAATCTCAACAAAAAATGTTAGCAATAACTTCAATAATACGAAATACTGCGAAGATGTATTGCAAAAAAATTCTACTATTCCAAAAATCACTTTTTGCATTGTAGTCAAAATTTTAAATTATTTATCGAAATTCGTTAATTATATCAGATAGTTTTCAGACTAAGTATACATCTCTTTATTTTTGAATTTTTTGTAAATATAAGGGCCTAATACCAAGTGTACTTTTTAATTTTTTTCTCAGAAAGAGCTTCCAGACTATACATTTATTTTTGCATGCGAAATATAGATATAAGCCCGAAATCATTCACCTGTCAAAATTATTTTCCTTCCGCTATATTTCTCTTCGGGTACATTTCAAAATCACCCGAAGCAAAATTATATTCAAGGTATCTGTTTTCCTGGGAGAAATAAATAAAACCCAGGATAATCTTTCATTTGTTATACTTGCTTCTATTAGCCAAGTTCTTTGGGAGTTTTTTTATTTATTTATTTATTTATTTTTTAAGTATCTAGTGTTCATTTTTCAATTCGTGGTACGGTAAAATAGTTGCTTTCTCCTTATTCCAAACGAGAAGGAAATCATCATTTTGTGTTCAAAAACAAAAATAGTTATATCAATATTTTTTTACTTATCCTTCTTGCCAGTTTAACTTACTTATAAAATTCAAGTCACTTTCAAAATTTTCCCATTCCCGGTTTTTTGAACAAAAGTAGAAGTTTATCCCTTGTTTCCTGTTTAGGATTGAGTTTCAAGTTCCTTCTAAAATCTACTTCAACTCTATACTTCTAATGTCTCCGCCTAAACTCTGAAATTTTATTTACTATTTAGTTATTTTATCCTCAACAGGAGTACATAGTTTCGCCTATCCGGATCACAGCCTCTTGTATTTTAAAAAGTAGTAAAGGTTTATCCCTTGTTTCCTGTTTAGGATTTGGTTTCCAGCTAAAGTTATCTTATTCAGTTCCAGTATACCCTTGCTTCTTATGGGCATTATCGCCTTGCTTGGGGCGAATTGATTTTTCAAAACAAACTTATAAATCTAATTCTATTATTACAGAGTGTAGATTGTAGATTTTGATTATTTGTAAAATCCACACTAGTCATAATGTCACGTAAGAAACAAAGGTCAAGTTATTTCTGAAAAAGACATTTAAATGTCTTCATCAGATTAGAATCAGAGAAACATGCCAATGATTAGTCTCTGAAGAGGGTGATTAATTCGACGGCTCAGGGAAAAATAAACACCAACGGTACTAGATTAGACACATATAGGTCTAGTCTATGAGCGTAGTGGATTTATTATTGCAATTGGTGAAAGCCATAGAAATATATAGTTCTATTGCTTTCGCCAATTGCATAAATAAATCCACCACGTTCATATGATCCGACTAAAAACTATACGGCTGGAATTCTGCAGAATGTGCTCACTAACTTTAGCGTGCAAGCGTTCTATTACTCACAGCCAAACAAGAGTTCTATAAAAAAAGGGGGGGGCTTCAAATCTACTTATATCACGACAATTTCTTCATTTTACTGGGTTCTCTTAGAACTGTCTTCACGGAAGTTCGTTAGAATTTTTGGTCAACAATGCCCACACTGTAACCCAACTCCGTCAGAGAAACGATTTCGATCCTCACTGTGCACTAGACGGTGTTAAATCAATAATCATACGTCTATGCGTCGTTAATATCGGTTTAGAAAGAAAGATTCTTTTCTTATTTCCCATCCTTGGCATGGGTTTATTTCTCTGTATATACGCACACGCGCGTGTGCAAACGAACACAGAAACACGCAAGGTAAGTCGGTGTCTCCCTAAAATGTTCAGGAAATTTTAGCAGATTGAGTATTCATCCGTCAAATTACTCAACGTTTTTTTGTGTCTCACTAGACATTTCATACATTTCTCTAAACCAACAGAAATTTAAAAACAATGAGATTTTATCGTTTTCCTTTGAAGAGGCCATTATGCGCCTAAATTTCCCAGCAGCACAATATCATAGATAGATAGATTTAAGCAAAAGATTTGTCACTTAGCTGATTGATGTTACCTTCAGCATCCCGACTTCAGAGTTTCGTAGACGGAACCTCCGTGAATTACACCGTCAGAAGGTATCAACAACTGATTGCTTATATTTCTCGATTTTTTCTTTCTTATATGAACTTTTCATTAGTGTATTTTTTCATAGTGTATGTGTGCGTGTGTCCGTTCACGCGCGTGCGCCCATAAATACTACAAAAACTTCAAAAGAAACCCAACACGCAAACACATAAACCCAAAAAGTGATCGAAGTAAAATAATTAAAATAATGCTAGAAATAATTAAGTCAGAACTAATGACGAAGTTAGGTGTAAACCAGTGGACAAAACACAAAAACAATCATTGACTGGTTCCACAATCCCCACCCCAGAAAAAAAAGACAATTTATATAACTAGATATAGAAGATTTTTACCCTTCTATAAGCGAACACAACGCCTTAGCTCAAGAAAAAACAAAAATAAGCACAAACGAAGTAAAAATCATTAAACACCCCCCCAAATCACTATTATTCGATAACAAAGACGCGTGAAAAAAGAAGGAACCTTCGATATTACAATGGGAAGTTTTGATAGTACATTCTGCGAGTTTACATGTATACGTGAAGTAGGTAAAATAATCTATAAAAAAATACATAGGTCTCTACAAAAAACCGTAACAGACAAAAAAAACAGAGAAAACCAGATAAATAATCATCAAAAATTTTCAAAAATATGGAATTCGACATAAGCATGAAAACAAACCTAAAATAAGCAGATGTTATTGATGTTACACTTTTCAGTTGCCGATTTGCATTTTATTTATTTTCGGAATGACTAGCGGGTCAGCTTTTTTTTTTAAAACTAAATAGAATCATTTGATTCGTTAATTATTCTGTCTGAACAAACACATACGTGACTAGACCGGCCAACTTGAAGCCGATTTTCATTTTAGTTTAGAAACTTTGTGCAAGTGTTTTTTTTTGTTTTTTGTTCCTTGGTTTTTTTAATTGTTTATAGACAACAACGTTGGTAGGAGTTTTTTTTTTCTTTTTCTTTTGGAACAATTTTTTTTTAAATTCTATTTCTCCATATGGCCGATAAGAAATGACCTGGAGCCCAGTACCGCAGACGAAGACCAAGATTGAATGAGAAAACAAAACTGTAGATATCGTAAATAACAACGGCGAATCTTTATATATCAATAATCAAACAAAAAACCGCGCACAAATGGATATTTACACAAATATATGAAAAGTTTCTGGAGAAATGTTATTCGGAAGTTTTAAATTTGGTTTTTAAATTTTACTTCAAGACAGAATGCATTGTTATTAGCAAAAGGATGGGCCCAAAATGCAAATGACAAATCGTGGATACCAACGTCAACCAAGCACAAAAATTTATATATTTGGTAAGTATTCTAATAGAAGATGGAAAATGCGATATTGAAATCCGAAAACACATTGGGATAGCCAATGATGCATTCCAAACGCTAAACATTGTATTAAGAGATAGAAAACCTTCGTTAGAGACAAAGAAAAGACTACTGTATTTTTCCGTGATATCTGTTCTACTGTATGGCAGTGAATGCTGGACAATTTCTTCAAAGATGTCGAAGAGACTTGAAGCAACAGAACCGTGGTTCTACAGAAAGTTGCTGAGGATACGATGGACCGAACATGTGAGTAACGACGAGATTTTAGAGAAAAGGAAAACAAAAAAAAACTTCTACTTAAGACCAGGAAGAGACAGTTGAAATTTCTGGGGCAAATAATGGGGAAGGAAAGCTTGGAAAATCTGATACTCACAGGGAGATATTGGGGAAAAGAGGGATAGAAGAAAACAACGTATAACATATTTGACGAGCTTAAGATAATTGATGGCGGAACCGGGTTTAGAAATAATGGAAAAAAAACAGAATTTATTTAGAGCTGTAAGGGACAGGAAATTGTGGAGAGCCATGATCTCGCACATCCTGAGTGGTCATGGCACATGAAGAAGAAGAATTCTCAATTTTTTTTTTTTTTTATTAGTAAATGACTACAAAATTTCAGATAGAGTAACTGATAAATTCATGCTGATTAATAAGAAATTCTCTCCACGTACATAATTAGCACGTCGCTATCATTTACTCCAGAGCTGTCAGAGATGTCCGATTCTGGACAATGTGTTCGTTTATAAGGAGAGCGTAGAAAAAATGATAATGTGTAGGAGAAAAAATGCTGGGAAAAATATCTTTGATTTCTACGCAAGAAGAAAAGTCATATCTTTGATTTCTACGTAAGAAAAAGTCGTAATATTTATTTATTTTAAATTTCCTTTTTCGGAGAGGATATACTGGATGAAGGTAATACATTGATGGGAGTCTTATTAGGTGTTTCGTGTAAAAATTCTGTGAAACAACTTTTTTATTTATTTCTTCCAATAATCTATGGCTGATAAAAAAAACTACTTTCTGTGGCCCAGTATTTCAAACAAAGACAGGAACTTGTAAGTAGTTAGTCTTATTTAAAGTTAGAAAATATTTTTGACAGACAAATTGGTTTGGCATCAATATCAACTCAGCATACCCAGGCAGCTTGAATAAGTGACAATGAAAACGAAACGTGAGATTATGATGTGCCTAAATTTGATTGATTGGTTGTTTTTACGGATTGTCAACTTTTCGCGTGTTATTTTGTTATAGAGTAGTTTTCACAGTGGAGGCTTGTATTTCACTCAGTCGGTCCTAAATTAGGTTCGATGTACAAACGTTAGGAACTTGAAATATAGTTAATGACGCAGCAATCTAGTTGTGGGGCTCATACTTTAATGTCCGACATCGACTGACTCACACAACTCACTGAGCTCTCCTGGCGACTGCTACTACTACTACTTATTATCTGTGGAAGAGTCTATTTACAATAGAATAGGTACGTTCCGCTATAACATATTTAAAGCAAGAAAATATTTTTAGATTGTAAGAATTTTTTTGGATATAATAATGGTTTACTGATACAAGTCTTACTAATTAACCCATAGCTTGGGGAGAAGAGTTGGATTCATACCTTTGCCGAGAGTATTTGCACGTAAGTGCAAAGACGTCTGTATCACGAAGGTGATACAAACGAACGACTGGAACAAGAAGTCGGCTCTCCAATTTCTAATTGCCAACCGTTAATCATTACACCACCCGCACATCCAAGCTTACAGTATTCCCAAGCGGTCACCCATTTAGGTACTGATCAGGTTTGCTTAACTTTAGTGATAGGACGAGAACTAGTGCTTCAATGTGATATAGCCGTAAGCCTGAAAGGAAAGCGAAAAGAGAAAATAAACGAAATACAAATGATGATATCGTGCCAGAACTAAATGACAGTGAGCCTTCCAAATAGCATCATTTTTTCACTGATTATTTGCGTCTCCTTCCAGCATAATATAAGCTACAACATAATTGTATCACATGATTTTCCCCAAAGACTAGAAAACTTTGTTTTATTTGGGGAGGTGAATTCGTTTAACTTTTTCTTTTTTTCTTTTTTTTTTTTTTTTTTTTTTTGCTGTAAGTCGTGCAGCAAGAAAAATGTGTATCATCCGGACAAAAAACAAGTTCCAAAAATTGAAAAACTCTTGCAGCAATTATTTTTTGATATGAAAGAATACTGAGCGTTTACAAAACTTTTAAGGCGTAAACTTGTGGCGTATTCAGGTTATCTTGTCGAATAAGCCTTCACCGGTTTATGAAAGAAGAAACAACTCCTTTGCTGATTTTCTTTTTCGGTCCAACTTGTGGACAGAAGCTATTTCGATATTGCTAGCTTTGTTCTTTTTATTTACCTCGTCTTC
This sequence comes from Acanthosepion pharaonis, assembly GCA_903632075.3. Classification (NCBI taxonomy): domain Eukaryota; kingdom Metazoa; phylum Mollusca; class Cephalopoda; order Sepiida; family Sepiidae; genus Acanthosepion; species Acanthosepion pharaonis. The sequence goes on from CAHIKZ030005499.1 coordinate 2,349,399, forward strand.
TGACCATGCTTGGTTGGAAATAGACGTGTGTTTGTTGTCCAGATTTTCCGGAAAGATCGAATGCACTTTAAGAAAGGCTGATGGCAAAAAAATAGATCGATAGAACTCTTGACTAGGAAAACCAAACTGCCACGTGATACTCTAGAAGTGCATTGATTGGTCTATGGTAGCCAATCAATCTCTGTCTTGGCTGACATTGAATACGTTCACGTAACACTTGCCAGTTTTCTTTCTTTTATTTATTTATTTATTTTGTTATTTTTATTTATTTATTTATTTTGTTAAATTTCCTTTACTTTTTTTGTTAAGTTTCTTTAATTTGTTTTTGTATTTTTCAGTTACTTGATTTTATTTTGGTTATATCATAAACTTTAATTGCACGTATCCAGTGGTAAAAAATATTGATATTATAAACCAGCTGAAAATTAAAACCGAACGATACTGGTAGTTTGCGATGTTTGTTTTGGTAAAAGTGCTTGGCATGCACAATTTGCTATTACTTGGTATAAATGAATATACAGTAAGTAAATATAAATTAATACAGTGCTGACAATGGAAATGTTTTAAAGTTTATAAAATGCCTAAAGTTTATTGATTCTATTATGAATGAACATTTGCATAAAGCCACAATATTTCAGTACCTAGAAAAATATATTCAAAGTAGGCTTCTGCAACTTATAGTCATTACTATAAAGCAGTCAATTTTAACATTTACAAATTTAACCAAATAGTATTCAATTATTGTGGACTAACAATGATTTTACGTTTTATTGGTGCAATCAAATTATTAGATAATGAGTTTTATCATAAGAGAACAATTCTTCAGATTCGCTCCACTAAAAGAGACTACAGATACCTTTATTGCAGAAATTCCTTTCGAACATTTTCGGAAAATAGGATTACCGATTGAATATCTCTCTGATATTATAATAATGAGAGTAATATAAATATCAAAGAAAGTGGCTAAAAAAGGAGAACCTTGGATATAAATCCACATCTCTTTCTTTTGCCGTGAAATGTATACGGTTTAAAATTATTAATCAATAATGCTAATAAGGGTTGTGTGGAAGCAACTAATTTCTTCAGGTTGGTACAACAAATCTACATTTGTCTACATAACTAAGCGATGACAAATTCTAGCAAGCCTTAATTCAGTTAATTCATTAACTGTTAAATTGTGTTGGTAGAGAAATAACTAAATAGAAATAAATAACGACTAGAATGCCATCGTTTCACTATCTTTAAATAGAGACGGATAATAAAAATCGCCAGGCAAACAAAGCCATAGTTCAACCAAACAATCATATAGCTTTCACAATCATGATGTAAGAAAAGAAATAAAGAAATAGTAACAAGGAGATCATATTTTTACAATCTCTAAAAATAGATAGTTCGAACGACCAATCAGAAAGCTTTCCCAATCAGGATATAAGGCCGCGAACCGCGAATGAGAAACGAGCGGATTTTTCAAAGCGGATGGATTTATAGATGTGTATGTAAACAGATGGAAAATCAACTAAGACCAAAGTCGATAATTTTTTTTTCTTTTCTCCGATGCTGGGATCATCATAACATACCCAGAGATGAAATACATTTACACGATTAGCTGGCGCCCTTACACAGCTAAAATATCATTGCTACATTGAAAACAAACATACCTTCCTTCGCCACATTCTCAAGCGGTGTCTACTATATTTGAACACGTACACACATACATATATATTACTTCCTTCCGGACTCTTTCTCTGTCTTTCTATCTCTCTCATGTACGAGGACTTTTAAATTTGAACTCTTGACACTTCAACTTTCACCTTATCTTTCTGTATTATTATATTCTGTATAAAACAATTATTTTGCATTTATCAACATTTTGTGCATTTTCTTTTAATCATTATACAAGACAATATAGACCCAAGTCAATTATTCCGATATATTGTGTAAACGGATGTTGTTGTAAGAGAAACAACTCATCCATATCTGTCTATATTTCTGAGATGAGGTATTGTAACTATTTACACTATTTACATTGTTCAGACTATTGTCCTTATCTTTGTTGTCATTTTCACGACGTTACGGCCGTTATACTCTCCAGCCTTCTTCGGGTGATATACGTTGGAATTTCGAACTGAGCCCTTTATTTCATCCACGGGAGTAGATCCTTCTAGTTCCACGTGCCATGCCTTTTCTGGGTATCTCAGTTTCAGTTATTTCCCTTTAGTAACTCAACTTTTTGTTCAGCTCTACTATGGCCAGATGTTGAACTCACATCACTTTGGTTCAAGTCACTGGATTATTTTTACCAACTATTTTATTTACTGGGCCATAACATAAAAACCTCCTAATCACCATAAATAGAGATATGTGATGACACATGATTAAAGTTTTCATCTGGAAATACTTGCAAAATCGATGCTAAGTTTGTGGTATTTCTTATTACAGTTATGACATGGGACAAGTCAATACTACAACAAGTAAGCAACTAAAAATAAAGGAAGCTTATTTATATTCGGCGACAACTGCAGATGACAACGAATTATCTTGTGGACTGCGGGTATAATGAAAGATTTCAACGTTTTGACAGATGTTGCTGAGATTGCAAAGGAATTGGAGATATTACCAAACTTTGAGAAAAAAAGAACAAGTTACAAGCATGAAAAAGCTTTTCTCTGGGGCCAAAGAAGCAATACAAAATCAAAAGCAGAAATTCAAAGTTGTTTTCTGTTATCCAGACCATACAATCTATTGAAAAGATATTCTGGTGCAACAATATAATTCAGTATTTGACTTTATATATCAGGAATAGAGCATATACAGATATAAAAGTGGACACTGTGGTCAACACCGAGCTTGAACGCAATTCTCAGGCCATCTGAAGATTGCCCTCGTATTGACCACATTGTCCACTTTTATATTTGCATTCCTGATATTCAACAAAAGAGCTCAATGTCAGAGATGGTATTTATCAATCCACCCACGGGGATCGAATGTGGCACAAGGCCTTTTTAATGTGGGTATCTCTGAGCCCGTAGGCCCAGCCAAAAATAAATAACCATCCAAACCCGCCGAGGCGGGCCAGTTCCGTCAACCTCCCCCAACGAAACCCTACCCTTCGGCAGAGCTTCGTCTGGGTTCCTCTCTGCAAGCAGAGAGTTCGACAGACACCCGACCCGGCAGCTCACAAAGCGCAGATACTACACTTTGATCCTAGCCACCGGGCCGAGCGGGTATTCTTTTTATAGATGTCAGAGATATAGTGTACTTAAAAAATAAAATAAATAGAGCATACCTTAAAACATTATTTTTATCAAATATATATAGAGAAAGTGATATATATATATATATATATATATATATATATATATATATATATATATATATATATATATAAAATAGACAACCTTAAGTTTCCATGACTATAATTTATTTCCCCAGAAAATATATTTTTCCTGGTCCATCAGGTCACATCTCTAGTTACTCTAGATATTAGATTCAGGTCGATGCCTTCAAATCACTGAAATATCATCCCCTAGATATCTGAGTAAATAAATTATAGTCATGGAAACTTAAGGTTGTCTATTTTTTAATTATTTAATTAATATTTGCTCTGTTTTTACATTGAGCTCTCTGGATCACATCCTCTTTGGAATTATCCAAACGGATTAACAAACCCTTCATTACCTTAATATATATATATATATATATATATATTGGAAAAGGTATGAATCCTCTTCTTCTCCGTCCAGCTATGGGTAAATACCAGGACAGACTGGGTTCTATAGCCTAGGATGGCAACTGGTCTAGGAGAATGACAGCTCTGAATTCAAAACCTGCGGAGAGTCGTTTGGGGACCTTGTGGCCCGTAGTGTGCCAGGTCTCTGTATTCGGCAGTTCAAAAAGTGTGGTTGGTTCTGCACAAAGCCTTCACCACTATAATCAAATCATATGTGCTTGTGTCTGGCTGTCAGTTCCTAAGAGCTGAGTTGCTGACACTCATACATCGTATACGACGGGAGATTCCACTATATATATATATAGAGAGAGGGGGGGATTTTCAATTTTGGAGATGACTACACAGTTGAATTTTTTTTAATCATTCTACCCCCAAGCAAGGGAATTGAGTGTGAGAGAGTGAGAAAAACACTTTCAAGGAGAGAGAACATTAAAAGAACAAGAATTAAGACTACAGAAGATAATGACTGACATTGCATTTAAAGTTATGAAGATCAAAGTTGTTTGGAAGGCAAGTAACTGAAAGAGACGTCCATAAGCGAGAAGTGCAATAGAAGAAACTATTAGCATAAAACTTACGGTTACATCTCGCCAATTTCACCTGTAAAAAGATGAGACCTTGCCACCAATCTAATATTGTGCTTAAACTCATAAGGCCTAGATACCACAGAACAATTACCATGAAAGTTCATCAGAACAATTACCATGAAAATATTTATGGAAAAGATACAGGGAAGTTACATTACGGCGGTGGGGAAAGTGATTGAAGCCGAGATGCGAGGTCAGAACCAATAACATTGCGGAATACAAGAGCCATCACAAAATATAATAAACAATAATGAGAGAAATCTGAACCCATTTCTGAAATCTCTTCTGAAATAGATGAAAGATATTAGGTGAAATTCTTTACTCTTTAATTCCTAAGGAAGGAAAGATGTGTCAACTGCTGAGACAGTCCACGCTGCTGACATGGGAAGCAATTACCTTCGCCATCCTCCACCCGACATTGGAGGAAGGCTAGAACCTGAACCAAAATTTAATCCTCCAACACGTCGCTGAGGTAGAAGACTTCTGTCATCATAACTGTACTTGCCTCCATATTTTGTTATGTTGGGATATATTAATGTCCGGAAAAATAAAAAAAAAATTCCTGGAATGATGGACAATCGCCACGGCCATCATGTTGCCCTGTGATACATACACCATAAGTAAGTAAATAAATAAATTATAATCATCTGAAATAGCCCCTTTCTACCTTCCATCATGGCTGATGCATTTCTCCAGGAGAGTGATTCGTTGCATCTTCCTGGGCTAATATTCTCCGTTGACATGCAGTGAAAAGATTATACTGATTCAATTTCTTGATCTGCTGCTAGGAAAGTTGGTTCAGTGTGTCGTGCTAGAAAATTTTTCACGTTAGGATCTATCTTACATATCTATGAGTCTAACATTCGTCCAGGCTTTGAATATTGTGCCACATATGGTCTGGTGTTCCTGCTATATATTTAGAGATTCTTGATAACATCCAAAGAAGAATCAGCAATATTATTGGTCGTGACCTGGCATCTCGGATTCAGTCACTTTCCCATCTCTGCAATGTCGCTTCCTTGTGACTTTTCTATAAATACTTTCATAGTAATTGTTGTTTTGAACTTTCCTCTTTGGGTGTCTAGGCTTCGTGAATTTAATGAAGATTTTTTTTGAAGATTGGCAACAAGGTCTTGTTAATTTACAGTTGAATTGGTTAGATTCAACCGTAAGTTCTATGCAGACAATTTATTCTCTCGCACTTCTCGCTTATTGAACTCTCTTCCGGTTTCTTGCTTTCCAGTGAGCTTCCATCTTTAAAAACTTAAATGCAATATCTCTCATTATCTACTGTCTTCTTGATTCCTCTTCTTCTAGCGTTTTCGCTCCTTAATTCTTTTTTCTTATTGTTATATAGGAATAAAGTGTCGCTGCCGACACTTGAGTTTGAACATAGATCGCCAGTGAGCAAACACAGGCGATCCCATTATTGAATTAAGTGAATCACGTGATCATGTGAAAACGTATAAGTAGAAAGTAGCGTGACGCCTAATGATCGCCATTTCAAGTCTATCCTCTATTACTGTACGGGTCGCTATTTCTGCTCTATTCTCTATTACTGTACGGGTCGCTATTATCTACTCTATTCACTATACTATTTCTCTACTCGGTTCACTATACGGTGATTACTATTTGAGTGAGTATTATCGGTCAAGTACTATTAGTGCGAGTGATATTCAAATGCGTCTGACACCCGCATTGTTCAACGGCGTTACTATAGTTGTATCTGCGATTACAAAGTCTCTACTACAACGAGCATTACGAAAATGACAACGAGTATTCGTTGACATTACAAAACTTATTCTTTCACCCTCAGTAACCTCTTGCATCTTAGTGGCTTTATTGTCTTGCTTGAAGTGAAATGGTTAATATATATATATATATATATATATATATATATATATATATACGTAATGTTTATTTTATATATGCGATGGGGGTATTTACGAAACAGGAAAACGATGAGACAGCAATAATATATAGTAAAGAAAAAACAAAATGGAGAAATACGTAAGGACAACAAGAATTTAGAAACATTATTAATTTTTTTCTTCATTATGTGCCCTGGAAATTTCATCTGCATCTTCCTGATGCTAAGTTTAAGTGTCCCTTTTGTTTTCATTATCTCTAGAATTTGGTCCATGGTATTTTCAGCATCTTTCTGTAGAAACACATTTCTGTTGCTTTAAGTCATCTGTGAGGAGAATTTCCAGCATTCACTGCCATTTAGGAGGACCGATATTACATAACATTTCAGTACTCCTTTCTTTGTTTCTAATGAATTTTTCTTCTTTTCTTCGCTTAGCTTTCGGAAGGCTTCTTTTTCTATCCCAATACGCCTTCGGATTTCATTGTCACACTTTCCGTGCTCTCTTAAAACGCTTCCCACATAACATTGCTGTAAGGATCCTTATCACGCTTTCGTTATCAGTGACAAATGATGGATGTAGATTATCAAGCTTTACGAAAAACGCACATGCGCTCTACAATGTTGGAAAAGAGACAAATTGGTTTGGCAACTATATCACCTGAATATGCCCACGTATAAGCACTTGATCTGATTGAATTAGAGACAATAGAAAAGACACATGAGATTCTGATGTACCTAAACTTGATTGATTGGTTTTTATGGCTTATCAACCTTTCGCAGGTTATTTAAAGCCAGAAAATATTTTTGGATTTTTTTTAAACATAATAATGGTTTACTGTTACACGTCATACTAATTAACCCATAGCTGACGGAGAAAAGGTTGATTTATACCATTCCCAAGAGTGCGTAAGTGAACATAACGAACCCGATTGGAATTGGAACTCGGCTTTCTGATTTCCAAGTCCGAGCCGTTACATCACACGCACATCTAAGCTTACAGCACCTGATATTCCCAAGCGGACACCCTTCTAAATACTGACCAGGCTCGACGTTACTTAACTTCAGTGGTCATGCAGAACTGGTTGTTCAAAGTGATATGGCCGGAAGCCGATATGCCTAAAAATCATATTTATATGAAACGTTCATTACTTTGCCTGTAATCAAAATACTGGTACTCATTAATATAATTTCAAATGAAGGGTCTGTAATGTAATCGATCCTGATCTGGTCTCTCGACTTGTCTGCCAACACAACCTGGCTTCCCTGTCATTTCTACAAATATTTTCATGGAAATTATCCTGATGAGCTCTCCTCATTGTTACTTTTGTACTAGGATTGTTCATTGTCATAGACCAGCTCAAGTCTCGCGAAGTGCCGGACGTGATTTTGTCGCTTACCCAGTGGAATGTACATTTGTAATTTTTGTGTTTGAAGAAATGTCAATTTTACGTTAAGTTTATCTTTAATCTTTCTTACGTTTTTTGTGAAAGTTTTCCGAAATTTCTTTTTTTCTGAGTCGTTTTTTTATTATTATTATTATTTTCTTTGATTTCTGGCGTTTACACATTTCTTTCCGGGTCCCGCTCAGAGACCTAAGGTTAGAAATGGCATCATGACACTTTCCACTGACAAAAAAATATATCTATATATTACATAGATAAAGCCCTTCGTAAAGTGTGGGCTGTACTTGTCAGAACCATATTTTGTATCTCCTTGAGGCATGGACTTCCAGGAATCTTCAATTAGTCTACTGTAATCTTTTCCAACCAGTCCTAGGGCTCCAACTACAACAGGGATTGTTGATGTTCCCATATGCCACATTTTCGAGATTTCTATTTCAAGGTCCTTGTATTTTGACAGCTTTTTTAATATCTTTAAAGATATATTGCAGTCAGCAGGAACTGCCATATCAATAAGGAGGCACTTTTTTTTGTTTGTGGGCGGTTGGCTTTGATTGCTCTGTCAGTGTGTGTTGTGTAGTCCCATAGAATTGTAACAGGTCCTATCTCCGTAACCGGGTCTGGGTGGTGTTCATACCATTTTCTTTCAGTTTACTTCCCGTAGAAGTTGCAGATTTTCCACTGCAGATATTGGCCCACTCTGTCATGCCGGGTTTTATATTCAGTGGGTGCCAATATCGTGCAACCTGATACAAGATGATCAATCGTTTCTGGATATTTATCACAGAATCTGCATTTTGGGCTGACACAATATTTTAGTATATGTGCTTGATAATTTTTAGTTAGCAAGAATTGGCCCTGTGCAGCAAGGATAAAACCTTCAGTTTCAGCTTTCAACCCTGTACTATGTAGCCACTGATGGGTACAGGTTTTGTCTACGTCAGCTTGTTTGGTACGGGCAGAGTATTGGACATGAAGCTGTTTTCTTGCCATCGCTTCTGTATCTGGTCGGTTGCATTCGTCTTTGCTGTCTTTTTTAAGTATTTTGCAGTTTCAGCCGGTGCTGTATTTGCACCTCTACGCCCATTTGAAACTCCATTTATTATTATTATTATTTTCTTGCGAGTGTAACATCTTGTTTCAATGGTCTATTAATTTTATTTTATTTTTTGTGTAAATTTTATTTAATTTTCAGTTTTATTTTATTTTTCAACCCCCGCCCCTAAACTAAATTTTTTATCGTATAACGTTTCTTTCTGCTTAATCTTTTGGCTTTAATTTTCTACTTGTTACTTCGTTCATTGATTTTTGTATCCAGATTTTGATTTTTACTCGCAAGCCAAGTTTAATTTTTTTTCTAGTCTACCATTCCTTTTTGAATTCTTTATTGCTTAATCTGTTTTTTTATTATTATTTTCATGTTATTTTATTATCCTACACGTGTCTCTTACTTTTTTTTAAATTTTCCTTTTGTAGTATTTTTTCATTGTTTTATCTTGCTGTTTTAAATTTTACAAAAAGGGAAAATTTTTACGTCTTAGTAAATTTATGCTTTTAGTTTACCCGTCAAATGTTTTCTCGTCTGTCCTTTTTGTTCTCGTTTTTACAGTGTTAAATTTGTTTTCTTTCTCTTTGTAGAAGGACTTTGCTTTCGTTTGTGTTTATTTTTTTTAAGTAATCTTTTATTTTTCGCGTCAAACCGTTTGAGTTAAACAGGCTTTTGTCTGTTTATTTGTTGTATTTTTCGTTTATCTTTTTTAAATTTGTTTTGTGTATTTGTTTAAGATTATTTTGCTTTGGTATTTCCTTATTTTATTTATTTTTTTCTTTTAAAGAAAATTCTCTGTTCGTGGGGGAAAATGTTATTTTTCAAAAGTAATAAAAAATGGCCGACAAACGTTGGTCGATTAAAAATCCTGTTCGGTTCAAAGGATAAAGACCCCCACCCCGATAAAAAGACTAAAACTCAATCAACAGTAGCTGCTAAGAGTGTAGCCATTACTAAAAATAATGAAGACAAAATTGAAAGGAAAAAAGTATGGCGGTCATGAATGGTCGATCAAGTAAACGAAAATGGGTTGCCAACTGAGACCAACAATAAAAACGACCATATAGCGTCCGGGGATTCACCCTCTCAAGTCTCCACCGAAGTGTATCATCAACATGACGGAGTTCCTCGACAGAGCCAAGAGTTTCGCGCATCTTATCAAAGAAGATGAGTGCTTTGTCGATTCCAAGGATTTACAAAAGGTTGAAAAAAGAATTGTGTTAGTTTTTATGGTCGAAAAGCGTTCGCACAAAAATTGTCGCTGCACAGACGATACCGTTATTAAATCTTGGACGTTCCTGGGGGTCAAACCTCAAAGAATTATCAAAGAAAATCGGTAATTCATGTAAGACGTACTATTGCCCACGCCTGCTGACTTTCAAGACGCCTCCAGTCGAGATGTAATCACGAAAGCACTTATACTAAGAAGTGAATATGAGGGCAGACGAAGAACCAACATCTCAGAATTTAATGTTCCTCCTCAATACTTTGGGGAGCACTTGGCCACCTATCAAGGCCAATTTACTCAGAGCTACCTCCAATGATTATATTAGATTGCAAAGCCTTCAGCCCCACCCTGAATTGTTTGAATGTAGAGGGCCAGAAAATGCCAGTCATTGTGACCGGCCGTAAACCAACATGCCGTAAACCAACATGCTCTGTGAAGAGACAGATAACCTCTCCTCTTCCTGCTCAGAGAAGACCTCCAGAGTTCTGGCCCCAGCCCGACCAAATTCCTTTTGGTCGAGTTTGTTACTTCCGTCTCGCCTGTAATGGGCATGCCAGCGACCAGGATTGGTGCGGTAAAACACCCAGTTGGGTCCATTTTGCGGCCCTCATTCACCGAATAGCCTTTGCACGCCGGTTCTGCAGTTGCGGAAAGATAAATGGAAATGGCAGATCGTTGATAAAACGAAAGGGAAGCTCCAGACACAGAGACATCTGTCCCCAGAAGCTCCAACGGGTGAAGGCAGAAAAAGCCCCACTCCCTCTACCAGTTTCAAGGGCGATGTCCCGGCCAGCTACACCGAAAAGACTAATTACGAGCCTAGTTTTTTAGAAATTTGAAAAACTCGAGCAATTGATGGAATCTATCAAAGCAAAGAGATCAAAGAAACATCCGTGAAAACAATCTCCTCATATACACCCAAGAGATGACCCAAGAGAAATGAAAAACGACAACGCAGCCCCTCATACGAATCAAAATAGTGTGAAAAAAGGAGAAAATCTAAACGGATTCACAACACCGGGGAAGATGTGTGTCGAGTGACACCAGAGAAAGCCGAAAAAAATACAATAATAAAATCTAGGAAGATTAAGGATTTAAAAATCTTGTTAAATATAAAAGAAAGAATATAAGAAAAGATGTGGAAGACCACAGAAGCTTTCCCAGATGGTAAAGGATAGTAACAGTAGTAAAATCGGGACAAAGATCACAAAAAGTGTGGGCAATGCGGTAAGAAGCAAATGGCATTTTTTTCAACTTTTCTACCTTTGACATTATTTGACAAAGATAATGACAAAAAACATAATCAATTTTGTTCAGGGTGGCTAAACTTTTTCTTTTTTTTTCTTTTTTTTGTACACTCCTCCCTTTATAGCGATTTACAATTAACGTTAGCCCGGAAAATTGATTGCCTGTCTCTTAATGTCACCATGAAGATGGAGATGGACCAAGGCTCCGTTAGAAAGACCGTCGGTGTACTCACGCCGGCTATGTTCAATGAAAGGTTCCCAAATGTCTCTCTAGCTGGTGAGTGTGAATGTCTGAGGCCTGGAAATGAAGTCTCGAAAGGCAATTTGCAGTGTATGATGTGCAGAAAGACACGAATACAATTCGCGATCATGAATACATACTATCTAAGAGTTAAGTCATCGATACAGCGGATTTTGAAGGTTGTACGACAAAACATTCATGGCTAGTGAGCAAGTCTTTCAATGCAGTTTTCGGTCTTGTTTCACAGATCCGGCGGTCACGATTTGCGTGATGGATGTTGACATAAGCAATAGAACACATCGGCGCATTGAGGTTTGTGTATCAAAGAAACATGCAGAGAAGCCTTAACATTTGCAGCGGAACAGACGTTACTGAAGATATGTCGTCAGAGAAAATAACAAGGTGAGTCGACTGCCATAATTGAAACCAACAACAAGCGCAAAAGGTACACAACTGTTAATAACAGCGGAGAGGTGAAGCTGCTTCGGGAGGTTTCCCAATAATTAGAAGTTCTCGATGAAATAAGAGTCTACGAGAAATTGTGGATTAATAAAAACCAAAAATGTACGTATATTGATTCTCTTAAAAAACATATATCTCTCTCTATATATATATGTATTTTCCATCGCAAATTTATACATCTTGCTATTTCAAACACATTCATTGCGACAGAAGAACAAATAAATACCTATTATATTTCATTAGCTTAACAAACTCATCTCTACACAATATAAAATATTATACTAAACAACACATTCAAATGGCTTAATATGTTGTACACAATACTATGCCTTTCCATGTTTCGCTCCTCTTCTTCGTCTTCATCCTTATTACCATAACTGTTCAAATATAACGTCTGATTTATCTTTCTAATGTCCAAACATAAAATATGACACAAATTTTTACTACTGCTGACACTAGTAATACAAACAATAATAATATTAATTAATATCATTAGTACTTTTATTAGTAATAATAATTATAATTTTAATATAACTACATTTGCAATATTAAAAATAATAAACGCCATCATCATAAAGTTGATTGTTATCTGAATTGGTGAGATTTATGCAATTGAAGTCGACGACAAATTACTGATTCCGAAAGCAGAAAAGGAACAATAATAAAGTAAACAATGACTGTCTTCTTTTCGCTCAACATCTGCGTGGACAGCCGAAACCTCAGAAAACATTCCACAACATGAAGCTTTTTCTATTACTATTTGTAGCATACGCACAATAGGATATCAATTATTACAAAAAAGTAGACTATATACCAACGCGTGCGTGCTACTACTTTACACATCTCATTCCGAGGCTAATGAATGGTTTAGAAATATCGAGCTCCTGAGACGAGTTCAAATCACGACAAAAGTTATTTCATTATTGGTTCTGATTTTTCGCTGTGTATATAATACGCAGTAACGTCTGCCATTGAGAAGGTTAGCACAAGAAATAAAATAAATATTTCTTAGACATGTATTCATTCAGTAAACATGGCTTTCTCAGTAAGATTTCAATCTCACTAAGCACCTTTGTTTGTAAACAGAACACTTATCCATGAAGCTACTTTCAAAAGGAATATTTTTAAACAAATTTTCTCTTTAGCAGAATTACAAATAAATAAGCGAGAATCCTTTGAGTATTGTACTAAAACGTGTACATTTAAATGCATAAATTTGATACATATCATTCCTGAATGTCCCGAGTTACGATCTCACATAGTGTGACTGTCCACATATAATCAATCGACTACTGAAAGCATTCTCCATTACACTCGACTGATTTAGGTTGATGACCAAGTGACCAAATGAAAAGATAATTTTCATACATTCACATTTTTTCTTTCATCGTCTTCTATTTTGCTCACTTTGAATAAATTCGGGCATAGCAGATGTACTGATTAGCAGAGAAATGAAATCACAATGTAAGGCTCAACACGTACAGAAAGTAAGTTTATGATTACTTAAATGAGACGGTTTCATCGCTGGGAGTGGTGGCGTCCTCCTGTAATCCAGTTACTTGCAGGCAATGTCAGGTGGCCGGTTTGAGATCGGTGGTTCTGTTGTGCGTTGCGTTATGGCGATCAGGCGTCCGCACTAAGCTTGGCATCAATATGGTTAGCTGGAGGGAGCTTCAGCTGATCAGGTTGACTAACGAGGGCCGGCCCGGTCGAGGGCGGAAACGCAGCAGACAAAAGTCCCCGTGTCAAGCCGTAGTGGGATCGCGCCCGTGAATAGTTCGCGTGCGACTCTCCGTTCAAAATAATCGAACTCCGCCCTATAACTTTTTTGCAGGTTTTTTTTTTCTGCCTACTGCTAACATATTTTCACTTCCTTCAAAATATTCAAATCTATCAGACGTTTTCACATTTACCTATCAAAAAAGACACCACAAGTCTAGTTAATACAAAAACGCGTGTAAAAGATTTGAATTTTCCTACCAACAATTCGCGTAAGCACATTTTACATCGCAACTTTATACATCTTGCTATTTCAAACTCATTCATTGCAACAGAAAAACAAATAAATCCCTACTATATTTCATTCTCTTAACAATCACATCTCTAAACAATATAAAATATTATACTGTGGCACCTTGCATTATTAGAAATATTCATAGAAATATGATTTAATTTTTTCTTACTCGGTTTACTAAACAGGTTGTTGATTTTTTTTTAAAACGGAAAATAATTGAGTTGAAAATAATTCACTAAGATTGTACTTAGACGATCCTAAGGGAAGAAGAGGAAGAAAAAGAGAAAAAGCAAAAGAGAGAGGTCGAGAAATACAAAAAGCGGTCATTAACAAAAACACGAGTCAGAAAGATATCTTGGCTTGCGTGTGGCCGAATTTTTTAAAGACAATTGGAAGAATAGAATTAGAAATGATAAGAAGAAAGAAAGGGAAAAGACATGATATCAAAACGGGCCGCTTGATGAAAACCAGATATCGGTCAAAACATCTGACCTACTTTTGCGTAGAAAGACTCATTATCAATTTGGAGTAAAGGGAAATTTTAAGAACAATGAGAACGAAATCTTAATCAGAGAAAAAGTGTTTTTGGGTTGAGGGGAGTGACCGGTGGAACTATATACAGATCCTGACCTATTAAGAATTGGAAACCTACGATAATAAAGTGGGAACATTTTCAATGTAGATAATTAAGATTTTCTGACTGTCGGGTCTGACAAAGACGGGAGGTGAAGGGACGATTGTCTCAGTTCACAGCTAGCGCCAATATTCTTCCCTGAAGTCACATCTAATTAGCGGCGGGCTGTTTGACAGAGCCCAGGTGAGAGAAAGCCAAGATTGTCATTTTTCGTACGTGCAGAAAAGGCAAAAATGGATTTTGTTTTTTTAAAACAAGAACGATGTAACCACGCCCGAAAGGAGGAGAAAGGATGCTCGATCAATAACAATTGGTCGGAAACGGTCACGTGATCTGCAGAAAAGAAGAGAAAGAAATGCCCGATCAGGAACCATTGGTCGAAAAACGGTCACCTGACATACGAGAGACTAAGAGAGATGGGTGTGCACCTCCCCACCAAAGGCACTGTGAGGAAGTGGGGGTGAAAACAATAGCGATAATGGGAAGTCAAAAAATAATGCGACTTTTGGAATTATCGAGAAAACCCTGACGCCGACAGACCCACCCCAGTTTGTTGCGGCGTCAATAAAAGCAGGACCCCAGTCGACAGAAATCAGTTGGAGTTGAGAGTTGCAGCTGGACCGCGGGCAGGGATAGAGCCTGAACGCGGGCATCAGGCCCGATTCACTCGCCCCTTTGCGGGCAAGAGAATCCTCAGACAAGAAATCCCTCCAGCCCAAATCGAAGAAGAAGAAGATTGCTCGCAAGCCTCAGAGAAGTTGCAGCCAAGTCGAAGAAGAAGAAGATTGCTCGAAAGCCGCAGAGAAGTTACAGCCAAGTCGAAGATAAGAAGAAGAGCTGCAGGCCAGACAGGCCGAAGAATTGCAGGCAGACAAGAAGAAGAATTGCAGGCCAGACAGACGCCAAGAGTTGTGGCAGAGTTACGGCAGAGTTCAGCCCCGGACGGCAGCGAGAAGAGATCACCTCGGACGACAGAGAGTTGCGGCTGAGTTGCGGCAAGAGATCCTTCCAGCCCAAGTCGAAGACAAGAGAACTTCCAGCCTAAGTCGACGAAGAAGAAGAAATACAACTCAAGTCGAAGAGAAGAATCAACTGCGAATGATCGATAGAAATTAACCCCAGTGTCGAACCACACCACACTCCGACATACACAATTCTAAAGAGTAGGCAATTCGAAATCTTTAGGTTGTGTGATAGAAGCTTGGTGCCATAGTCCACAGAGTGGGTCGGGAATTGAGAACAATTTAGTTTTTTATGTAACGGACATTAAGATATAAAAAGGTTGTTACCCTTTTTTTCATCAGCAATTTTTTGTCTCGTGAGTTTATTTTTTTTCTTTTATTTGTGTTTTGCCACCCCTGTCGGACTCAACTTGTATCGGCCCCAATCCCTGCTGGTCCCGTCTGTCTAAGATCTAAACACAGCGTGGGTAGACAGACCGGAGATCGGTACAGTTGCTTTAGTGACCAGGTATTGGAAGCGAGTTGGGAAAGGCGAGGCTGGTGATCATCCAACCAAGGGGTTGGAGCGGCACGCTTGGAACCAGGAGGAGCGACCAGGCGGAGCGACGTCACAGTTGGCGCCGTAACCAAGGGAGTCGACCCTGGGCCAGGTGTGTAACCGTCACATGTGGTGCCGTGACCAGGATCAACCCTGAGACAACCACGTCACATGTGGTGCCGTGACCAACGGATCAACCCTGAGACAACCACGTCACAAGTGGTGCAGTGACCGAGGGATTTCAGCCCTGAGAAGACCACGATCGACCGCCGTTGCTGAAAATTCAGACAGAACTCAGAACGACCCGGGACCAAAGGAAAAGAAAGAACAGAATCGTCTGTAAGGTAGGACACCTTGTTTTGTTTCCCAACCTCGATTGTTGCTGTATAGACTGTCTTTCTCTGTAGACATGTCAGATTATGATTCGGATAGAGCAGTGGGGGGTGAAGAAGAAGTAGGGCGGGGGTTGTCAGTGGATCTAAGGAAGCTGTTGGGTGGACCGAGGGTCCCAGTATTTGATGGCAGCGGGAAGGAGTTTAAAAACTGGCTGGCAATCCTCGAGAAGAGCCGAACCATCTACGAGCTCTCGGACCAAGAAACCCTGTATTTGGCATACGATGCCACAAAGGGAAAAGCGTCTGAGTTCGTGAGGGGATCTTGGAGAACCAAGCCCGCTTGGCTTGGGAAGAAATAAAAGACTACTGACCAAAGAATTCGCCGACGAAGGTACGGCCATAGAGGCCATGAGGGGCCCTTTTAAAACTAACACAGCTGCGGGATGAAACCCCGGGAGAATTAGGGGGGCCCGAGCGGGGAAGCTATCGTCATTGGCATTCCCCGAAGTGGTCAGGGTTAATGCGGTTATGCAGGCCCAACTGGCGGACCTGTATGTAGAGGCGCTGAACGACGAGCGTGTTCGTCACGACGTATTGAAAGAAGGACCGCTCAGACTGTCGGCAGCGATAGAGCTGGCCAGGGAGAGCCAGGGGTGTGGGATAAAGTGAAGAGGTGTGGGAAGAAGCAGATACCAAGTCAGGAGGCTGGAAGAAGGGGGTAGGCGGAAGAACCCCGTGTGGAATCAGAGGGTTAAGGAAGAGGTGGATCGGGCAGAATTATGGGAGGAGGACCCCAATAGACGGGCATGGTCGACCAGGCATGGCTTTTATAAGCCCACGCCGGGTCGATACGGGCTGGTCTGCTGGACCTGTGGGTACGAGGACCACAGGGCGGCGGAATGTCCGACGAAGTGGGGTTTCCCCAGACTTCAATCAGGACAGATGCACCAGGTGTGGTAAGAAAGGACACCTGGCCAAGTGGTGCGGGCTGAGGAAGGGTGCCCCACCGATATTAACAAAGAAGGCTGAGCCCAAGAGACCGGCCCAGGGAAAAGCCAGCGGGCCACCCCAGAATTAAGAGGGAGGGTGGCCCAGTTAAAAAGGAGAGAAATAAAAACTTGGACCAGTGGGTGGGCGAGCCGCTTGAATAGAGGACGGGTTCCCCCGAGGATAGACACAAGGCCAATCCAGTTAAAAAGGGAAAGAGCAAAATGTTGGACATGTGGTCGGGCGGGCCACTTTGCGGCAAGCTGTCCAGCAAGAAGGTGCTGGTTTTGCAGGAGGCCAGGACACCTGAAAAGAAACTGTATTTTTAAAAACGGCCATGGGAGACCGGGAGAGGTCCGGCCGGGGTCGCCCAGGTGCAGGGGGCGCAGAACTCCACCTCATGAAAAAAATGAAGGTGATTTATTACTACCGGCGCCTATGGCTGGGTTAACCCAAAGGTGGGGGACCCAGGAAGAAGAAAGCTCAAGTGTTCTCTTCGCTAACGCAGGAGAAAGAACTATCCTGTAGAGCAGAGATAGGTGGTAGAGAGATGAGGGCTTTGGTGGACACAGGAGCATCTGTGTCATTGATGAGAGAGGAAACATACAGGCGGGTGAAATGGAAGAGAAGGTTACGGGAAGCGGACATAGAGATCACGCAGGCAGATGGAGCCCCCTGGAGATAAAAAGGGATGGTGAGGCTCCCGGTGAGGATTGGGAGGGTGAAAAGCACCCAAAATTTTTACGTAACCCCCGACCTGTGTACAGAGGCAATCTTGGGAGAAGATTGGCTCCGGAGCCAGAAGGCCCAGATCGAGTTTAATCCTACTGTGTTGGTGGTGAACGGCGAGAGAACGCCATTGGGATGCCCACCAGAGGAAGAGATAACCATAGTGGTGGAGGAAGATGTAAAGTTACCTCCTAGGACCGCAGTGTCGGGAAAGGGTAGGCTAATGTCAGAAAAAAAAGGTATGGAGAGGACCTCTGCAGTTGGTCCCTGTAGAAGGAAAGGGCCTAGAAGATAACGAGGTAACCCTGTGCGAAACGGTAGTGGAGGCAGCCGAGTTGGTGCCCATAATGATGGTGAACCAGGCCCAAAAGACTATAAAAGGTTAGGAGAGGGAGGAGATGGGAAGAGCACTTCCCCTACGAACTCTGAATCAGGTGAGATTCGAGGAAGAACGAAGGAAGCTAGTAGAGCAAACAGAAGGAATTGAAAAGGAGCAAGCAGACAGTGAAATAGCTGCTCTGAGAGAGAAGGTAAAAGGCAGGAGAGACCACCAAGTATGCCATAATAGAGGAAAGGCTGTATTATCTCTCAGGAAGGGATGAAGAAGTCAAACCCAAGTTGTATGTGCCCAAAAGTTTAAGACCAGAGATATTGGAACAGTGCCACGAAAGGTTAGGTCACATGGGAATTGATAGGACATGTGATCTCATAGGAAGAAAGTACTTTTTGGCCCAAACTGTACGGAGAAGTCACTAACTATGTTCGGAGTTGTGTAGTGTGCCAGTCGCAGAGCAGAAGGCAGGAAATGGCACTCTTGGAGGAAACAGACGTACCAAACTTCCCCTTCGAGAAAGTGAGTATGGATGTATCAGGACCATATGGGGAAACTGCACAAGGAAACAACTATATAGTGAGTTTTGTCGATTGGCTAACAAATTGGCCTGAAGCATTTGCAGTACCAGACAAGAAGGCCAGAACTGTGGCCGGGTTGATAATAAGTGAAATCTTCCCTAGGTATGGTGCCCTGTGCAATTGGTAACAGATAATGGCACGGAGAATGTGAACAGCATCATGAGAGAAGTTTTGACAGGTTTGAATGTAGAGCACATAAAAACATCCCCATATCACCCCCAGGGAAATGCTAAAGTGGAAAGGTTTCATAGAACCTTGGGAGATGTATTGGCCAAGTTGGTCAGAGAAAACATTGGAAATTGGGACTTGTATTTGACGCAGGCTCTGGCGGCCGTGAGGTTTACGATAAACGAAACCTCCAGATTTTCTCCTTATTTTTGTTCTTTGGCAGAGACGTGGTCCTGCCTGTAGATAACCTACTGAAGCCCCGAAGAAGGTATATGGGAGAAGATCATCATCAACTATTGCTGGAACAGCAACATAAGATATTCGTACAGGCCAGAAGAAGAATAAAGAGGGCCCAGAAGAAAAGAAATGAGAGGGTGAATGCTGAAAGAAAGGTGGTAGAATTGAAGGTTGGAGACCCTGTCTACTATAAAATCCACCAGAGAGAAGGAAAACTGGACCAGAGATGGGGAACCGTACTACCGGATAGTGGAGCAGACGGGCCCAGTATCATATGTAATATGGGATCAAGTGGCAGGACGAGCGAGGAGGGTTTATGCCAATGATCTGAAGAAGGCTGAAATAGCTAACCTGGAAATGAGCGAGCCGAGGCCTAAGAAGACAAGGAAAAGGAAGGTAACTCTGGTTGAACCGGAAGGAATGGAGACGGAGGAAGACTCCGAAGAAGATGAGGAGATAGGTCGACCTGACCAGATAAACGAAGCAGTCCGAATGACAGAGTTGGAACCCTCAACGGGGATTAGCGATGTTCAGTCGTCGACTGAGTCAGTGCAGAGAAGACCCCGTGAGATCGCCATCACACCCCCATGTCCGAAGAAAAGGAAGAAAAAGACGAAGAGGTCCAATCAAGCAGTCGAAGGCTCTAAAAAGAAACACCCTGAACAGGACGAAGGACCCAGCGAGTGGGAGGAGGAGGATCGAAAACCCCACTCCCAGCTTAAGGAAAGGATAAGGAACAGGAGAAGTTTAGACATAGAGTCGAGAGGTATTGAAGACATTCAAGGCGAAGACTCTAAACA
Organism: Acanthosepion pharaonis; assembly: GCA_903632075.3. Classification (NCBI taxonomy): domain Eukaryota; kingdom Metazoa; phylum Mollusca; class Cephalopoda; order Sepiida; family Sepiidae; genus Acanthosepion; species Acanthosepion pharaonis. The sequence goes on from CAHIKZ030005499.1 coordinate 2,369,528, forward strand.
GAAAGAAGAATCAGAGGATGAAGAAGAGGACAAAAAACCTCCTGGACGGGAGTTAAACACAGAAAGAAGGTTGGAGGTTGAGCAGGAATCACCTCGGAAGATGAGATCAGGGAGGGAGAAGAACCCCAAATCTCAGTAGAACAAAAGGGCTGTGCAGAATATAAGCATTTAGTGTCGACAGATAACGACACTGGCTCATCCAAAATCCTATTGGCTGACTATGGTAGATGTGAGTGGAGGGGATGGAGTCGCGGGCTGCACCTCACGAGGGACGGAAGAAGATCATTGGCATTATTGATTGGCCACCAGTGGTGTCATGAAGTACGACCTTTAGAGTGGGCGCCACGCACACCTGACCGGACCATTCTGTCTGCTAGGGGTTAGTTAGAGGAGGGAAGAGCCGAACTAAGAGAAAAGTTATGAAATGATTGAGTGATGAGTCGAGCGAGACTAAGTGATTGTGAAGAATAACAACAAGAGAATTTGTTACCTTTCAGGAATGATAGCAAGGTACAAGGTGGAAGCAGACTACATAGCATTAAATTCGGGGAGAACGAAATTCATGTTGCTATCAGCTGAAGAAGCTAGAAGGTGTAGAGATGATACCCTGGGGACTTGTACCTCGTTGAGCCCTATCTATAAAACTGGTAACCGCAGACTGTGCATACTAGAATTGTTTGAAGGGAGAGGGAAGGAATCAAAAGAATCTGCCAAGTAGAGGTATTAACAAACTCGGCATTACCACAAGCTATCAGTGTTTTCAGACGGGGTGTGGGCAGTAGCCACACAGAAACATATCAGCCTGTCTAGGGTATGTGGGGAGAGTCCACAAGGACATTAAGAATAAGGCCACCGTTATCCCTGGTGACGCTACCCATGGGATGTTCGGCGGTTGGGGTGTCCATCTCCTTGCCCCCTATTACCAGATGGAAGAAAGGTTTGAAGAAAAAGATTCACTCATAGAGATGATTGGTAGAGGCTTAGTCAATTGTACAGAATTATGGGAGCCGATAGTGAAGAGATTCTCTAATGTCACCTTAAATAAGATGCCAGTATTAATGAAACCAATAGAAAAGATCGATATGGATCACTTAAGAGATAAGTTAAGTGCGTTGGGAGACGAAGGTGTAGCTTGGGAAGACGATGAGCAGATCGCGATAAGTTGGTCAATAGTAATGGGTACATTCCTAGTTATAGCCATCGGGGGTGTAATAATATGGAAGATTAAGAGTAAGAGAAGATTAGCGAACAACAGTCTAGTGAGCATGCAGCAACTCGAGAGGGAGATGCCGAGCAGTGTTCCTTACTCAGACAGGACTGGCGAAGAAATTGCTGAAAGACCAATGGAGGAGGCTGGCGTGAGACCACCACGTGCGGCGAAAAAACCTCCCACGGCAGAGGAAAACATTGACCAAGAAGAACAAACCCTAGTGAACACATCTGCACCTACAAACACACGCACACATTACCTTGCATGTAAAACAAAAGAAAATGAAAGGAACATTACATTGCATGTAGAACAAAAGAAAATGAAAAGAACATTTCATTGCATGTAGAACAAAAGAAAATGAAAAGAACATTACATTGCATGTAGAACAAAAGAAAATGAAAAGAACATTTCATTGCATGTAGAACAGAAGAAAATGTAAAGAACATTTCATTGCATGTAGAACAGAAGAAAATGAAAAGAACATTTCATTGCATGTAGAACAAAAGAAAATGGAAAGAACATTACCCTAGCATGTCAGAAAGTAGAATAGAATTGCATGAGACAAATGCATGGTGCATGTTAAATGATGTAATTGGGTTTAGGTGTCATTTACGGGTAAATGACAAATCGGTTAGGGAGGATTGTGGCACCTTGCATTATTAGAAATATTCATAGAAATATGATTTAATTTTTTTCTTACTCGGTTTACTAAACAGGTTGTTGATTTTTTTTTAAAACGGAAAATAATTGAGTTGAAAATAATTCACTAAGATTGTACTTAGACGATCCTAAGGGAAGAAGAGGAAGAAAAAAAAAAAAAAGCAAAAGAGAGAGGTCGAGAAATACAAAAAGCGGTCATTAACTAAAAAAACACGAGTCAGAAAGATATCTTGGCCTGCGTGTGGCCGAATTTTTTAAAGACAATTGGAAGAATAGAATTAGAAATGATAAGAAGAAAGAAAGGGAAAAGACATGATATCAAAACGGGCCGCTTGATGAAAACCAGATATCGGTCAAAACATCTGACCTACTTTTGCGTAGAAAAGACTCATTATCAATTTGGAGTAAAGGGAAATTTTAAGAACAATGAGAACGAAATCTTAATCAGAGAAAAAAGTGTTTTTTGGGTTGGGGAGTGACCGGTGGAACTATATACAGATCCTGACCTATTAAGAATTGGAAACCTACGATAATAAAGTGGGAACATTTTCAATGTAGATAATTAAGATTTTCTGACTGTCGGGTCTGACAAAGACGGGAGGTGAAGGGACGATTGTCTCAGTTCACAGCTAGCGCCAATATTCTTCCCTGAAGTCACATCTAATTAGCGGCGGGCTGTTTGACAGAGCCCAGGTGAGAGAAAGCCAAGATTGTCATTTTTCGTACGTGCAGAAAAGGCAAAATTGGATTTTGTTTTTAAAAACAAGAACGATGTAACCACGCCCGAAAGGAGGAGAAAGGATGCTCGATCAATAACAATTGGTCGGAAACGGTCACGTGATCTGCAGAAAAGAAGAGAAAAAAATGCCCGATCAGGAACCATTGGTCGAAAAACGGTCACCTGACATACGAGAGACTAAGAGAGATGGTGTGCACCTCCCCACCAAAGGCACTGTGAGGAAGTGGGGGTGAAAACAATAGCGATAATGGGAAGTCAAAAAATAATGCGACTTTTGGAATTATCGAGAAAACCCTGACGCCGACAGACCCACCCCAGTTTGTTGCGGCGTCAATAAAAGCAGGACCCCAGTCGACAGAAATCAGTTGGAGTTGAGAGTTGCAGCTGGACCGCGGGCAGGGGATAGAGCCTGAACGCGGGCATCACTCGGCCCGATTCACTCGCCCCCTTTGCGGGCAAGAGAATCCTCAGACAAGAAATCCTTCCAGCCCAAATCGAAGAAGAAGAAGAAGATTGCTCGCAAGCCTCAGAGAAGTTGCAGCCAAGTCGAAGAAGAAGAAGATTGCTCGAAAGCCGCAGAGAAGTTACAGCCAAGTCGAAGATAAGAAGAAGAGCTGCAGGCCAGACAGGCCGAAGAATTGCAGGCAGACAAGAAGAAGAATTGCAGGCCAGACAGACGCCAAGAGTTGTGGCAGAGTTACGGCAGAGTTCAGCCCCGGACGGCAGCGAGAAGAGATCACCTCGGACGACAGAGAGTTGCGGCTGAGTTGCGGCAAGAGATCCTTCCAGCCCAAGTCGAAGACAAGAGAACTTCCAGCCTAAGTCGACGAAGAAGAAGAAATACAACTCAAGTCGAAGAGAAGAATCAACAGCGAATGATCGATAGAAATTAGCCCCAGTGTCGAACCAAACCACACTCCGACATACACAATTCTAAAGAGTAGGCAATTCGAAATCTTTAGGTTGTGTGATAGAAACAAGTGCCATAGTCCACAGAGTGGGTCGGGGAATTGAGAACAATTTAGTTTTATGTAACGGACATTAAGATATAAAAGGTTGTTACCCATTTTTTTTCATCAGCAATCTTTTTTTTGTCTCGTGAGTTTATTTTCTCTTTTATTTGTGTTTTGCCACCCCCGTCGGACTCAACATATCGGCCTCAATCCCTGCTGGTCCCGTCTGTCTAAGATCTAAACACAGCGTGGGTAGACAGACCGGAGATCGGTACAGTTGCTTTAGTGACCAGGTATTGGAAGCGAGTTGGGAAAGGCGAGGCTGGTGATCATCCAACCAAGGGGTTGGAGCGGAACGCTTGGAACCAGGAGGAGCGACCAGGAGGAGCGACGTCACAGTTGGCGCCGTAACCAAGGGAGTCGACCCTGGGCCAGGTGTGTAACCGTCACAATACTAAACAACACATTCAAATCGCTTAATATGTTGTACACAATACTATGCCTTCCCATGTTTCGCTCCTCTTCTTCGTCTTCATCCTTATTACCATAACTGTTCAAATATAACGTCTGATTTATCTTCCTAATGTCCAAACATAAAATATGACACAAATTTTTACTACTGCTGACACTAGTAATACAAACAATAATAATATTAATTAATATCATTAGTACTTTTATTAGTAATAATAATTATAATTTTAATATAACTACATTTGCAATATTAAAAATAATAAACGCCATCATCATAAAGTTGATTGTTATCTGAATTGGTGAGATTTATGCAATTGAATTCGACGACAAATTACTGATTCCGAAAGCAGAAAAGGAACAATAATAAAGTAAACAATGACTGTCTTCTTTTCGTTCAACATCTGCGTGGACTGCCGAAACCTCAGAAAACATTCCACAACATGAAGCTTTTTCTATTACTATATGTAGCATACGCACTATGGGATATCAATTATTACAAAGAAGTAGACTATATACCAACGCGTGCGTGCTACTACTTTACACATCTCATTCCGAGGCTAATGAATGGTTTAGAAATATCGAGCTCCTGAGACGAGTTCAAATCACGACAAAAGTTATTTCATTATTGGTTCTGATTTTTCGCTGTGTATATAATACGCAGTAACGGCTGCCATTGAGAAGGTTAGCACAAGAAATAAAATAAATATTTCTTAGACTTGTATTCGTTCAGTAAACATGGCTTTCTCAGTAAGATTTCAATCTCACTAAGCACCTTTGTTTGTAAACAGAACACTTATCCATGAAGCTACTTTCAAAAGGAATATTTTTAAACAAATTTTCTCTTTAGCTGAATTACAAATAAATAAGCAAGAATCCTTTGAGTGTTGTACTAAAACGTGTACATTTAAATGCATAAATTTGATACATATCATTCCTGAATGTCCCGAGTTACGATCTCACATAGTGTGACTGTCCACATATAATCAATCGACTACTGAAAGCATTCTCCATTACACTCGACTGATTTAGGTTGATGACCAAGTGACCAAATGAAAAGATAATTTTCATACATTTACATTTTTTCTTTCATCGTCTTCTATTTTGCTCACTTTGAATAAATTCGGGCATATCAGATGTACTGATTAGCAGAGAAATGAAATCACAATGTAAGGCTCAACACGTACAGAAAGTAAGTTTATGATTACTTAAATGAGACGGTTTCATCGCTGGGAGTGGTGGCGTCCTCCTGTAATCCAGTTTCGTGGAGGTAAGGTCGGGTGGCCGGTTTGAGATCGGGGGTTCTGTTGTGCGTTGAGTTATGGCGATCAGGCGTCCGCACTAAGCTTGGCATCAATATGGTTAGCTGGAGGAGCTTCAGCTGATCAGGTTGACTAATGAGGGCCGGCCCGGTCGAGGGCGGAAACGCAGCAGACAAAAAGTCCCCGTGTCAAGCCGTAGTGGGATCGCGCCCGTGAATAGTTCGCGTGCGACTCTCCGTTCAAAATATTCGAACCCCGCCATATAACTTTTTTTTGCAATTTTTTTTTTCTGCCTACTGCTAACATATTTTCACTTCCTTCAAAATATTCAAATCTATCAGACGTTTTCACATTTACCTATCAAAAAAGACACCACAAGTCTAGTTAATACAAAAACGCGTGTAAAAGATTTGAATTTTCCTACCAATTTAAATTCGCGTAAGCACATTTTACATCGCAACTTTATACATCTTGCTATTTCAAACACATTCATTGCAACAGAAAAACAAATAAATCCCTACTATATTTCATTCTCTTAACAATCACATCTCTAAACAATATAAAATATTATACTAAACAACACATTCAAATCGCTTAATATGATGTACACAATACTATTCCTTTCCATGTTTCGCTCCTCTTCTTCGTCTTCATCCTTATTACCATAACTGTTCAAATATAACGTCTGATTTATCTTCCTAATGTCCAAACATAAAATATGACACAAATTTTTACTACTGCTGACACTAGTAATACAAACAATAATAATATTAATTAATATCATTAGTACTTTTATTAGTAATAATAATTATAATTTTAATATAACTACATTTGCAATATTAAAAATAATAAACGCCATCATCATAAAGTTGATTGTTATCTGAATTGGTGAGATTTATGCAATTGAATTCGACGACAAATTACTGATTCCGAAAGCAGAAAAGGAACAATAATAAAGTAAACAATGACTGTCTTCTTTTCGTTCAACATCTGCGTGGACTGCCGAAACCTCAGAAAACATTCCACAACATGAAGCTTTTTCTATTACTATATGTAGCATACGCACTATGGGATATCAATTATTACAAAGAAGTAGACTATATACCAACGCGTGCGTGCTACTACTTTACACATCTCATTCCGAGGCTAATGAATGGTTTAGAAATATCGAGCTCCTGAGACGAGTTCAAATCACGACAAAAGTTATTTCATTATTGGTTCTGATTTTTCGCTGTGTATATAATACGCAGTAACGGCTGCCATTGAGAAGGTTAGCACAAGAAATAAAATAAATATTTCTTAGACTTGTATTCGTTCAGTAAACATGGCTTTCTCAGTAAGATTTCAATCTCACTAAGCACCTTTGTTTGTAAACAGAACACTTATCCATGAAGCTACTTTCAAAAGGAATATTTTTAAACAAATTTTCTCTTTAGCAGAATTACAAATAGATAAGCGAGAATCCTTTGAGTATTGTACTAAAACGTGTACATTTAAATGCATAAATTTGATACATATCATTCCTGAATGTCCCGAGTTACGATCTCACATAGTGTGACTGTCCACATATAATCAATCGACTACTGAAAGCATTCTCCATTACACTCGACTGATTTAGGTTGATGACCAAGTGACCAATTGAAAAGATAATTTTCATACATTTACATTTTTTCTTTCATCGTCTTCTATTTTGCTCACTTTGAATAAATTCGGGCATATCAGATGTACTGATTAGCAGAGAAATGAAATCACAATGTAAGGCTCAACACGTACAGAAAGTAAGTTTATGATGACTTAAATGAGACGGTCTCATCGCTGGGAGTGGTGCCTTCCTCCTGTAATCCAGTTACGTGGAGGCAAGGTCCGGTGGCCGGTTTGAGATCGGTGGTTCTGTTGTGCGTTGAGTTATGGCGATCAGGCGTCCGCAATAAGCTTGGCATCAATATGGTTAGCTGGAGGGAGCTTCAGCTGATCAGGTTGACTAATGAGGGCCGGCCCGGTCGAGGGCGGAAACACAGCAGACAAAAGTCCCCGTGTCAAGCCGTAGTGGGGTCGCGCCCGTGAATAGTCCGCGTTCGACTCTCCGTTCAAAAAAATCGAACCCCGCCCTATAACTTTTTTTGCAGGATTTTTTTTCTGCCTACTGCTAACATATTTTCACTTCCTTCAAAATATTCAAATCTATCAGACGTTTTCACATTTACCTATCAAAAAAGACACCACAAGTCTAGTTAATACAAAAACGCGTGTAAAAGATTTGAATTTTCCTACCAAGAATTCGCGTAAACACATTTTACATCGCAACTTTATACATCTTGCTATTTCAAACACATTCATTGCAACAGAAAAACAAATAAATCCCTACTATATTTCATTCTCTTAACAATCACATCTCTAAACAATATAAAATATTATACTAAACAACACATTCAAATCGCTTAATATGATGTACACAATACTATTCCTTTCCATGTTTCGCTCCTCTTCTTCGTCTTCATCCTTATTACCATAACTGTTCAAATATAACGTCTTATTTATCTTTCTAATGTCCAAACATGAAATATGACAGAAATTTTTACTACTGCCGACACTAGTAATACAAACAATAATAATATTAATTAATATCATTAGTACTTTTATTAGTAATAATAATTATAATTTTAATATAACTACATTTGCAATATTAAAAATAATAAACGCCATCATCATAAAGTTGATTGTTATCTGAATTGGTGAGATTTATGCAATTGAAGTCGACGACAAATTACTGATTCCGAAAGCAGAAAAGGAACAATAATAAAGTAAACAATGACTGTCTTCTTTTCGCTCAACATCTGCGTGGACTGCCGAAACCTCAGAAAACATTCCACAACATGAAGCTTTTTCTATTATTATTTGTAGCATACGCACAATAGGATATCAGTTATTACAAAGAAGTAGACTATATACCAACGCGTGCGTGCTACTACTTTACACATCTCATTCCGAGGCTAATGAATGGTTTAGAAATATCGAGCTCCTGAGACGAGTTCAAATCACGACAAAAGTTATTTCATTATTGGTTCTGATTTTTCGCTGTGTATATAATACGCAGTAACGGCTGCCATTGAGAAGGTTAGCACAAGAAATAAAATAAATATTTCTTAGACTTGTATTCGTTCAGTAAACATGGCTTTTCTCAGTAAGATTTCAATCTCACTAAGCACCTTTGTTTGTAAACAGAACACTTATCCATGAAGCTACTTTCAAAAGGAATATTTTTAAACAAATTTTCTCTTTAGCAGAATTACAAATAAATAAGCGAGAATCCTTTGAGTATTGTACTAAAACGTGTACATTTAAATGCATAAATTTGATACATATAATTCCTGAATGTCCCGAGTTACGATCTCACATAGTGTGACTGACCACATATAATCAATCGACTACTGAAAGCATACTCCATTACACTCGACTGATTTAGGTTGATGACCAAGTGACCAAATGAAAAGATAATTTTCATACATTTACATTTTTTCTTTCATCGTCTTCTATTTTGCTCACTTTGAATAAATTCGGGCATATCAGATGTACTGATTAGCAGAGAAATGAAATCACAATGTAAGGCTCAACACGTACAGAAAGTAAGTTTATGATTAGTTAAATGAGACGGTTTCATCGCTGGGAGTGGAGGCGTCCTCCTGTAATCCAGTTACTTGGAGGCAAGGTCGGGTGGCCGGTTTGAGATCGGGGGTTCTGTTCTGCGTTGCGTTATGGCGATCAGGCGTCCGCACTAACCTTGACATCAATATGGTTAGCTGGAGGGAGCTTCAGCTGATCAGGTTGACTAACGAGGGCCGGCCCGGTCGAGGGCGGAAACGCAGCAGACAAAAGTCCCCGTGTCAAGCCGTAGTGGGATCGCGCCCGTGAATAGTTCGCGTGCGACTCTCCGTTCAAAATAATCGAACTCCGCCCTATAACTTTTTTGCAGGTTTTTTTTTCTGCCTACTGCTAACATATTTTTCACTTCCTTCAAAATATTCAAATCTATCAGACGTTTTCACATTTACCTATCAAAAAAAGACACCACAAGTCTAGTTAATACAAAAACGCGTGTAAAAGATTTGAATTTTCCTACCAAGAATTCGCGTAAACACATTTTACATCGCAACTTTATACATCTTGCTATTTCAAACACATTCATTGCAACAGAAAAACAAATAAATCCCTACTATATTTCATTCTCTTAACAATCACATCTCTAAACAATATAAAATATTATACTAAACAACACATTCAAATGGCTTAATATGTTATACACAATACTATGCCTTTCCATGTTTCGCTCCTCTTCTTCGTCTTCATCCTTATTACCATAACTGTTCAAATATAACGTCTTATTTATCTTTCTAATGTCCAAACATGAAATATGACAGAAATTTTTACTACTGCCGACACTAGTAATACAAACAATAATAATATTAATTAATATCATTAGTACTTTTATTAGTAATAATAATTATAATTTTAATATAACTACATTTGCAATATTAAAATTAATAAACGCCATCATCATAAAGTTGATTGTTATCTGAATTGGTGAGATTTATGCAATTGAAGTCGACGACAAATTACTGATTCCGAAAGCAGAAAAGGAACAATAATAAAGTAAACAATGACTGTCTTCTTTTCGCTCAACATCTGCGTGGACTGCCGAAACCTCAGAAAACATTCCACAACATGAAGCTTTTTCTATTATTATTTGTAGCATACGCACAATAGGATATCAGTTATTACAAAGAAGTAGACTATATACCAACGCGTGCGTGCTACTACTTTACACATCTCATTCCGAGGCTAATGAAAGGTTTAGAAATATCGAGCTCCTGAGACAAGTTAAATCACGACAAAAGTTATTTCATTATTGGTTCTGATTTTTCGCTGTGTATATAATACGCAGTAACGGCTGCCATTGAGAAGGTTAGCACAAGAAATAAAATAAATATTTCTTAGACTTGTATTCGTTCAGTAAACATGGCTTTTTCTCAGTAAGATTTCAATCTCACTAAGCACTTTTTGTTTGTAAACAGAACACTTATCCATGAAGCTACTTTCAAAAGGAATATTTTTAAACAAATTTTCTCTTTAGCAGAATTACAAATAAATAAGCGAGAATCCTTTGAGTATTGTACTAAAACGTGTACATTTAAATGCATAAATTTGATACATATCATTCTTGAATGTCCTGAGTTACGATCTCACATAGTGTGACTGACCACATATAATCAATCGACTACTGAAAGCATACTCCATTACACTCGACTGATTTAGTTTGATGACCAAGTGACCAAATGAAAAGATAATTTTCATACATTTACATTTTTCTTTCATCGTCTTCTATTTTGCTCAATTTGAATAAATTCGGGCATATCAGATGTACTGATTAGCAGAGAAATGAAATCACAATGTAAGGCTCAACACGTACAGAAAGTAAGTTTATGATTACTTAAATGAGACGGTTTCATCGCTGGGAGTGGTGGCGTCCTCCTGTAATCCAGTTACTTGGAGGCAAGGTCAGGTGGCCGGTTTGAGATCGGGGTTCTGTTGTGCGCTGAGTTATGGCGATCAGGCGTCCGCACTAAGCTTGGCATCAATATGGTTAGCTGGAGGGAGCTTCAGCTGATCAGGTTGACTAATGAGGGCCGGCCCGGTCGAGGGCGGAAACGCAGCAGACAAAAGTCCCCGTGTCAATCCGTAGTGGGATCGCGCCCGTGAATAGTTCGCGTGCGACTCTCCGTTCAAAATAATCGAACTCCGCCCTATTACTTTTTTTTGCAGGTTTTTTTTTCTGCCTACTGCTAACATATTTTCACTTCCTTCAAAATATTCAAATCTATCAGACGTTTTCACATTTACCTATCAAAAAAGACACCACAAGTCTAGTTAATACAAAAAACGCGTGTAAAAGATTTGAATTTTCCTACCAAGAATTCGCGTAAGCACATTTTACATCGCAACTTTATACATCTTGCTATTTCAAACACATTCATTGCAACAGAAAAACAAATAAATCCCTACTATATTTCATTCTCTTAACAATCACATCTCTAAACAATATAAAATATTATACTAAACAACACATTCAAATGGCTTAATATGTTATACACAATACTATGCCTTTCCATGTTTCGCTCCTCTTCTTCGTCTTCATCCTTATTACCATAACTGTTCAAATATAACGTCTTATTTATCTTTCTAATGTCCAAACATGAAATATGACAGAAATTTTTACTACTGCCGACACTAGTAATACAAACGATAATAATATTAATTAATATCATTAGTACTTTTATTAGTAATAATAATTATAATTTTAATATAACTACATTTGCAATATTAAAAATAATAAACGCCATCATCATAAAGTTGATTGTTATCTGAATTGGTGAGATTTATGCAATTGAAGTCGACGACAAATTACTGATTCCGAAAGCAGAAAAGGAACAATAATAAAGTAAACAATGACTGTCTTCTTTTCGCTCAACATCTGCGTGGACTGCCGAAACCTCAGAAAACATTCCACAACATGAAGCTTTTTCTATTATTATTTGCAGCATACGCACAATAGGATATCAATTATTACAAAGAAGTAGACTATATACCAACGCGTCCGTGCTACTACTTTACATATCTCATTCCGAGGCTAATGAATGGTTTAGAAATATCGAGCTCCTGAGACGAGTTCAAATCACGACAAAAGTTATTTCATTATTGGTTCTGATTTTTCGCTGTGTATATAATACGCAGTAACGGCTGCCATTGAGAAGGTTAGCACAAGAAATAAAATAAATATTTCTTAGACTTGTATTCGTTCAGTAAACATGGTTTTCTCAGTAAGATTTCAATCTCACTAAGCACTTTTGTTTGTAAACAGAACACTTATCCATGAAGCTACTTTCAAAAGGAATATTTTTAAACAAATTTTCTCTTTAGCAGAATTACAAATAAATAAGCGAGAATCCTTTGAGTATTGTACTAAAACGTGTACATTTAAATGCATAAATTTGATACATATCATTCCTGAATGTCCCGAGTTACGATCTCACATAGTGTGACTGACCACATATAATCAATCGACTACTGAAAGCATACTCCATTACACTCGACTGATTTAGTTTGATGACCAAGTGACCAAATGAAAAGATAATTTTCATACATTTACATTTTTTCTTTCATCGTCTTCTATTTTGCTCAATTTGAATAAATTCGGGCATATCAGATGTACTGATTAGCAGAGAAATGAAATCACAATGTAAGGCTCAACACGTACAGAAAGTAAGTTTATGATTACTTAAATGAGACGGTTTCATCGCTGGGAGTGGTGGCGTCCTCCTGTAATCCAGTTACTTGGAGGCAAGGTCGGGTGGCCGGTTTGAGATCGGGGGTTCTGTTGTGCGCTGAGTTATGGCGATCAGGCGTCCGCACTAAGCTTGGCATCAATATGGTTAGCTGGAGGAGCTTCAGCTGATCAGGTTGACTAATGAGGGCCGGCCCGGTCGAGGGCGGAAACGCAGCAGACAAAAGTCCCCGTGTCAAGCCGTAGTGGGATCGCGCCCGTGAATAGTTCGCGTGCGACTCTCCGTTCAAAATAATCGAACTCCGCCCTATTACTTTTTTTGCAGGTTTTTTTTTCTGCCTACTGCTAACATATTTTCACTTCCTTCAAAATATTCAAATCTATCAGACGTTTTCACATTTACCTATCAAAAAAGACACCACAAGTCTAGTTAATACAAAAACGCGTGTAAAAGATTTGAATTTTCCTACCAAAATTCGCGTAAGCACATTTTACATCGCAACTTTATACATCTTGCTATTTCAAACACATTCATTGCAACAGAAAAACAAATAAATCCCTACTATATTTCATTCTCTTAACAATCACATCTCTAAACAATATAAAATATTATACTAAACAACACATTCAAATGGCTTAATATGTTATACACAATACTATGCCTTTCCATGTTTCTCCTCTTCTTCGTCTTCATCCTTATTACCATAACTGTTCAAATATAAAGTCTGATTTATCTTCCTAATGTCCAAACATAAAATATGACACAAATTTTGCTACTGCTGACACTAGTAATACAAACAATAATAATATTAATTAATATCATTAGTACTTTTATTAGTAATAATAATTATAATTTTAATATAACTACATTTGCAATATTAAAAATAATAAACGCCATCATCATAAAGTTGATTGTTATCTGAATTGGTGAGATTTATGCAATTGAAGTCGACGACAAATTACTGATTCCGAAAGCAGAAAAGGAACAATAATAAAGTAAACAATGACTGTCTTCTTTTCGTTCAACATCTGCGTGGACTGCCGAAACCTCAGAAAACATTCCACAACATGAAGCTTTTTCTATTATTATTTGCAGCATACGCACAATAGGATATCAATTATTACAAAGAAGTAGACTATATACCAACGCGTCCGTGCTACTACTTTACACATCTCATTCCGAGGCTAATGAATGGTTTAGAAATATCGAGCTCCTGAGACGAGTTCAAATCACGACAAAAGTTATTTCATTATTGGTTCTGATTTTTCGCTGTGTATATAATACGCAGTAACGGCTGCCATTGAGAAGGTTAGCACAAGAAATAAAATAAATATTTCTTAGACTTGTATTCGTTCAGTAAACATGGTTTTCTCAGTAAGATTTCAATCTCACTAAGCACTTTTGTTTGTAAACAGAACACTTATCCATGAAGCTACTTTCAAAAGGAATATTTTTAAACAAATTTTCTCTTTAGCAGAATTACAAATAAATAAGCGAGAATCCTTTGAGTATTGTACTAAAACGTGTACATTTAAATGCATAAATTTGATACATATCATTCCTGAATGTCCCGAGTTACGATCTCACATAGTGTGACTGACCACATATAATCAATCGACTACTGAAAGCATACTCCATTACACTCGACTGATTTAGTTTGATGACCAAGTGACCAAATGAAAAGATAATTTTCATACATTTACATTTTTTCTTTCATCGTCTTCTATTTTGCTCAATTTGAATAAATTCGGGCATATCAGATGTACTGATTAGCAGAGAAATGAAATCACAATGTAAGGCTCAACACGTACAGAAAGTAAGTTTATGATTACTTAAATGAGACGGTTTCATCGCTGGGAGTGGTGGCGTCCTCCTGTAATCCAGTTACTTGGAGGCAAGGTCGGGAGGCCGGTTTGAGATCAGGGGTTCTGTTGTGCGCTGAGTTATGGCGATCAGGCGTCCGCACTAAGCTTGGCATCAATATGGTTAGCTGGAGGGAGCTTCAGCTGATCAGGTTGACTAATGAGGGCCGGCCCGGTCGAGGGCGGAAACGCAACAGACAAAAGTCCCCGTGTCAAGCCGTAGTGGGATCGCGCCCGTGAATAGTTCGCGTGCGACTCTCCGTTCAAAATAATCGAACTCCGCCCTATTACTTTTTTTTGCAGGTTTTTTTTTCTGCCTACTGCTAACATATTTTCACTTCCTTCAAAATATTCAAATCTATCAGACGTTTTCACATTTACCTATCAAAAAAGACACCACAAGTCTAGTTAATACAAAAACGCGTGTAAAAGATTTGAATTTTCCTACCAAGAATTCGCGTAAGCACATTTTACATCGCAACTTTATACATCTTGCTATTTCAAACACATTCATTGCAACAGAAAAACAAATAAATCCCTACTATATTTCATTCTCTTAACAACCACATCTCTAAACAATATAAAATATTATACTAAACAACACATTCAAATGGCTTAATATGTTATACACAATACTATGCCTTTCCATGTTTCGCTCCTCTTCTTCGTCTTCATCCTTATTACCATAACTGTTCAAATATAAAGTCTGATTTATCTTCCTAATGTCCAAACATAAAATATGACACAAATTTTTGCTACTGCTGACACTAGTAATACAAACAATAATAATATTAATTAATATCATTAGTACTTTTATTAGTAATAATAATTATAATTTTAATATAACTACATTTGCAATATTAAAAATAATAAACGCCATCATCATAAAGTTGATTGTTATCTGAATTGGTGAGATTTATGCAATTGAAGTCGACGACAAATTACTGATTCCGAAAGCAGAAAAGGAACAATAATAAAGTAAACAATGACTGTCTTCTTTTCGTTCAACATCTGCGTGGACTGCCGAAACCTCAGAAAACATTCCACAACATGAAGCTTTTTCTATAATTATTTGCAGCATACGCACAATAGGATATCAATTATTACAAAGAAGTAGACTATATACCAACGCGTCCGTGCTACTACTTTACACATCTCATTCCGAGGCTAATGAATGGTTTAGAAATATCGAGCTCCTGAGACGAGTTCAAATCACGACAAAAGTTATTTCATTATTGGTTCTGATTTTTCGCTGTGTATATAATACGCAGTAACGGCTGCCATTGAGAAGGTTAGCACAAGAAATAAAATAAATATTTCTTAGACTTGTATTCGTTCAGTAAACATGGCTTTCTCAGTAAGATTTCAATCTCACTAAGCACCTTTGTTTGTAAACAGAACACTTATCCATGAAGCTACTTTCAAAAGGAATATTTTTAAACAAATTTTCTCTTTAGCAGAATTACAAATAAATAAGCGAGAATCCTTTGAGTATTGTACTAAAACGTGTACATTTAAATGCATAAATTTGATACATATCATTCCTGAATGTCCCGAGTTACGATCTCACATAGTGTGACTGACCACATATAATCAATCGACTACTGAAAGCATACTCCATTACACTCGACTGATTTAGTTTGATGACCAAGTGACCAAATGAAAAGATAATTTTCATACATTTACATTTTTTCTTTCATCGTCTTCTATTTTGCTCAATTTGAATAAATTCGGGCATATCAGATGTACTGATTAGCAGAGAAATGAAATCACAATGTAAGGCTCAACACGTACAGAAAGTAAGTTTATGATTACTTAAATGAGACGGTTTCATCGCTGGGAGTGGTGGCGTCCTCCTGTAATCCAGTTACTTGGAGGCAAGGTCGGGAGGCCGGTTTGAGATCAGGGGTTCTGTTGTGCGCTGAGTTATGGCGATCAGGCGTCCGCACTAAGCTTGGCATCAATATGGTTAGCTGGAGGAGCTTCAGCTGATCAGGTTGACTAATGAGGGCCGGCCCGGTCGAGGGCGGAAACGCAGCAGACAAAAGTCCCCGTGTCAAGCCGTAGTGGGATCGCGCCCGTGAATAGTTCGCGTGCGACTCTCCGTTCAAAATAATCGAACTCCGCCCTATTACTTTTTTTGCAGGTTTTTTTTTCTGCCTACTGCTAACATATTTTCACTTCCTTCAAAATATTCAAATCTATCAGACGTTTTCACATTTACCTATCAAAAAAAGACACCACAAGTCTAGTTAATACAAAAACGCGTGTAAAAGATTTGAATTTTCCTACCAAGAATTCGCGTAAGCACATTTTACATCGCAACTTTATACATCTTGCTATTTCAAACACATTCATTGCAACAGAAAACAAATAAATCCCTACTATATTTCATTCTCTTAACAATCACATCTCTAAACAATATAAAATATTATACTAAACAACACATTCAAATGGCTTAATATGTTATACACAATACTATGCCTTTCCATGTTTCGCTCCTCTTCTTCGTCTTCATCCTTATTACCATAACTGTTCAAATATAAAGTCTGATTTATCTTCCTAATGTCCAAACATAAAATATGACACAAATTTTTGCTACTGCTGACACTAGTAATACAAACAATAATAATATTAATTAATATCATTAGTACTTTTATTAGTAATAATAATTATAATTTTAATATAACTACATTTGCAATATTAAAAATAATAAACGCCATCATCATAAAGTTGATTGTTATCTGAATTGGTGAGATTTATGCAATTGAAGTCGACGACAAATTACTGATTCCGAAAGCAGAAAAGGAACAATAATAAAGTAAACAATGACTGTCTTCTTTTCGTTCAACATCTGCGTGGACTGCCGAAACCTCAGAAAACATTCCACAACATGAAGCTTTTTCTATTATTATTTGCAGCATACGCACAATAGGATATCAATTATTACAAAAAGTAGACTATATACCAACGCGTCCGTGCTACTACTTTACACATCTCATTCCGAGGCTAATGAATGGTTTAGAAATATCGAGCTCCTGAGACGAGTTCAAATCACGACAAAAGTTATTTCATTATTGGTTCTGATTTTTTTCGCTGTGTATATAATACGCAGTAACGGCTGCCATTGAGAAGGTTAGCACAAGAAATAAAATAAATATTTCTTAGACTTGTATTCGTTCAGTAAACATGGCTTTCTCAGTAAGATTTCAATCTCACTAAGCACCTTTGTTTGTAAACAGAACACTTATCCATGAAGCTACTTTCAAAAGGAATATTTTTAAACAAATTTTCTCTTTAGCAGAATTACAAATAAATAAGCGAGAATCCTTTGAGTATTGTACTAAAACGTGTACATTTAAATGCATAAATTTGATACATATCATTCTTGAATGTCCCGAGTTACGATCTCACATAGTGTGACTGACCACATATAATCAATCGACTACTGAAAGCATACTCCATTACACTCGACTGATTTAGGTTGATGACCAAGTGACCAAATGAAAAGATAATTTTCATACATTTACATTTTTTCTTTCATCGTCTTCTATTTTGCTCAATTTGAATAAATTCGGGCATATCAGATGTACTGATTAGCAGAGAAATGAAATCACAATGTAAGGCTCAACACGTACAGAAAGTAAGTTTATGATTACTTAAATGAGACGGTTTCATCGCTGGGAGTGGTGGCGTCCTCCTGTAATCCAGTTACTTGGAGGCAAGGTCGGGAGGCCGGTTTGAGATCGGGGGTTCTGTTGTGCGCTGAGTTATGGCGATCAGGCGTCCGCACTAAGCTTGGCATCAATATGGTTAGCTGGAGGGAGCTTCAGCTGATCAGGTTGACTAATGAGGGCCGGCCCGGTCGAGGGCGGAAACGCAGCAGACAAAAGTCCCCGTGTCAAGCCGTAGTGGGATCGCGCCCGTGAATAGTTCGCGTGCGACTCTCCGTTCAAAATAATCGAACTCCGCCCTATTACTTTTTTTGCAGGTTTTTTTTTTCTGCCTACTGCTAACATATTTTCACTTCCTTCAAAATATTCAAATCTATCAGACGTTTTCACATTTACCTATCAAAAAAGACACCACAAGTCTAGTTAATACAAAAACGCGTGTAAAAGATTTGAATTTTCCTACCAAGAATTCGCGTAAGCACATTTTACATCGCAACTTTATACATCTTGCTATTTCAAACACATTCATTGCAACAGAAAAACAAATAAATCCCTACTATATTTCATTCTCTTAACAATCACATCTCTAAACAATATAAAATATTATACTAAACAACACATTCAAATGGCTTAATATGTTATACACAATACTATGCCTTTCCATGTTTCGCTCCTCTTCTTCGTCTTCATCCTTATTACCATAACTGTTCAAATATAACGTCTGATTTATCTTTCTAATGTCCAAACATGAAATATGACACAAATTTTACTACTGCTGACACTAGTAATACAAACAATAATAATATTAATTAATATCATTAGTACTTTTATTAGTAATAATAATTATGATTTTAATTTTACTACATTTGCAATATTAAAAAAAAAATAAACGCCATCATCATAAAGTTGATTGTTATCTGAATTGGTGAGATTTATGCAATTGAATTCGACGACAAATTACTGATTCCGAAAGCAGAAAAGGAACAATAATAAAGTAAACAATGACTGTCTTCTTTTCGTTCAACATCTGCGTGGACTGCCGAAACCTCAGAAAACATTCCACAACATGAAGCTTTTTTTCTATTACTATTTGTAGCATACGCACAATAGGATATCAATTATTACAAAAAGTAGACTATATACCAACGCGTGCGTGCTACTACTTTACACATCTCATTCCGAGGCTAATGAATGGTTTAGAAATATCGAGCTCCTGAGACGAGTTCAAATCACGACAAAAGTTATTTCATTATTGGTTCTGATTTTTCGCTGTGTATATAATACGCAGTAACGGCTGCCATTGAGAAGGTTAGCACAAGAAATAAAATAAATATTTCTTAGACTTGTATTCGTTCAGTAAACATGGCTTTTCTCAGTAAGATTTCAATCTCACTAAGCACCTTTGTTTGTAAACAGAACACTTATCCATGAAGCTACTTTCAAAAGGAATATTTTTAAACAAATTTTCTCTTTAGCAGAATTACAAATAAATAAGCGAGAATCCTTTGAGTATTGTACTAAAACGTGTACATTTAAATGCATAAATTTGATACATATCATTCTTGAATGTCCCGAGTTACGATCTCACATAGTGTGACTGACCACATATAATCAATCGACTACTGAAAGCATACTCCATTACACTCGACTGATTTAGTTTGATGACCAAGTGACCAAATGAAAAGATAATTTTCATACATTTACATTTTTTCTTTCATCGTCTTCTATTTTGCTCAATTTGAATAAATTCGGGCATATCAGATGTACTGATTAGCAGAGAAATGAAATCACAATGTAAGGCTCAACACGTACAGAAAGTAAGTTTATGATTACTTAAATGAGACGGTTTCATCGCTGGGAGTGGTGGCGTCCTCCTGTAATCCAGTTACTTGGAGGCAAGGTCGGGTGGCCGGTTTGAGATCGGGGTTCTGTTGTGCGCTGAGTTATGGCGATCAGGCGTCCGCACTAAGCTTGGCATCAATATGGTTAGCTGGAGGAGCTTCAGCTGATCAGGTTGACTAATGAGGGCCGGCCCGGTCGAGGGCGGAAACGCAGCAGACAAAAGTCCCCGTGTCAAGCCGTAGTGGGATCGCGCCCGTGAATAGTTCGCGTGCGACTCTCCGTTCAAAATAATCGAACTCCGCCCTATTACTTTTTTTGCAGGTTTTTTTTCTGCCTACTGCTAACATATTTTCACTTCCTTCAAAATATTCAAATCTATCAGACGTTTTCACATTTACCTATCAAAAAAGACACCACAAGTCTAGTTAATACAAAAACGCGTGTAAAAGATTTGAATTTTCCTACCAAGAATTCGCGTAAGCACATTTTACATCGCAACTTTATACATCTTGCTATTTCAAACACATTCATTGCAACAGAAAAACAAATAAATCCCTACTATATTTCATTCTCTTAACAATCACATCTCTAAACAATATAAAATATTATACTAAACAACACATTCAAATGGCTTAATATGTTGTACACAATACTATGCCTTTCCATGTTTCGCTCCTCTTCTTCGTCTTCATCCTTATTACCATAACTGTTCAAATATAACGTCTGATTTATCTTTCTAATGTCCAAACATGAAATATGACACAAATTTTTACTACTGCCGACACTAGTAATACAAACAATAATAATATTAATTAATATCATTAGTACTTTTATTAGTAATAATAATTATGATTTTAATTTTACTACATTTGCAATATTAAAAAAAAATAAACGCCATCATCATAAAGTTGATTGTTATCTGAATTGGTGAGATTTATGCAATTGAATTCGACGACAAATTACTGATTCCGAAAGCAGAAAAGGAACAATAATAAAGTAAACAATGACTGTCTTCTTTTCGTTCAACATCTGCGTGGACAGCCGAAACCTCAGAAAATATTCCACAACATGAAGCTTTTTCTATTACTATTTGTAGCATACGCACAATAGGATATCAATTATTACAAAGAAGTAGACTATATACCAACGCGTGCGTGCTACTACTTTACACATCTCATTCCGAGGCTAATGAATGGTTTAGAAATATCGAGCTCCTGAGACGAGTTCAAATCACGACAAAAGTTATTTCATTATTGGTTCTGATTTTTCGCTGTGTATATAATACGCAGTAACGGCTGCCATTGAGAAGGTTAGCACAAGAAATAAAATAAATATTTCTTAGACTTGTATTCGTTCAGTAAACATGGCTTTCTCAGTAAGATTTCAATCTCACTAAGCACCTTTGTTTGTAAACAGAACACTTATCCATGAAGCTACTTTCAAAAGGAATATTTTTAAACAAATTTTCTCTTTAGCAGAATTACAAATAAATAAGCGAGAATCCTTTGAGTATTGTACTAAAACGTGTACATTTAAATGCATAAATTTGATACATATAATTCCTGAATGTCCCGAGTTACGATCTCACATAGTGTGACTGACCACATATAATCAATCGACTACTGAAAGCATACTCCATTACACTCGACTGATTTAGTTTGATGACCAAGTGACCAAATGAAAAGATAATTTTCATACATTTACATTTTTTCTTTCATCGTCTTCTATTTTGCTCAATTTGAATAAATTCGGGCATATCAGATGTACTGATTAGCAGAGAAATGAAATCACAATGTAAGGCTCAACACGTACAGAAAGTAAGTTTATGATTACTTAAATGAGACGGTTTCATCGCTGGGAGTGGTGGCGTCCTCCTGTAATCCAGTTACTTGGAGGCAAGGTCGGGTGGCCGGTTTGAGATCGGGGGTTCTGTTGTGCGCTGAGTTATGGCGATCAGGCGTCCGCACTAAGCTTGGCATCAATATGGTTAGCTGGAGGGAGCTTCAGCTGATCAGGTTGACTAATGAGGGCCGGCCCGGTCGAGGGCGGAAACGCAGCAGACAAAAGTCCCCGTGTCAAGCCGTAGTGGGATCGCGCCCGTGAATAGTTCGCGTGCGACTCTCCGTTCAAAATAATCGAACTCCGCCCTATAACTTTTTTGCAGGTTTTTTTTCTGCCTACTGCTAACATATTTTCACTTCCTTCAAAATATTCAAATCTATCAGACGTTTTCACATTTACCTATCAAAAAAAGACACCACAAGTCTAGTTAATACAAAAACGCGTGTAAAAGATTTGAATTTTCCTACCAAGAATTCGCGTAAGCACATTTTACATCGCAACTTTATACATCTTGCTATTTCAAACACATTCATTGCAACAGAAAAACAAATAAATCCCTACTATATTTCATTCTCTTAACAATCACATCTCTAAACAATATAAAATATTATACTAAACAACACATTTAAATGGCTTAATATGATGTACACAATACTATGCCTTTCCATGTTTCGCTCCTCTTCTTCGTCTTCATCCTTATTACCATAACTGTTCAAATATAAAGTCTGATTTATCTTTCTAATGTCCAAACATAAAATATGACACAAATTTTTACTACTGCCGACACTAGTAATACAAACAATAATAATATTAATTAATATCATTAGTACTTTTATTAGTAATAATAATTATAATTTTAATTTTACTACATTTGCAATATTAAAAAAAATAAACGCCATCATCATAAAGTTGATTGTTATCTGAATTGGTGAGATTTATGCAATTGAATTCGACGACAAATTACTGATTCCGAAAGCAGAAAAGGAACAATAATAAATTAAACAATGACTGTCTTCTTTTCGTTCAACATCTGCGTGGACTGCCGAAACCTCAGAAAACATTCCACAACATGAAGCTTTTTCTATTACTATTTGTAGCATACGCACAATAGGATATCAATTATTACAAAGAAGTAGACTATATACCAACGCGTGCGTGCTACTACTTTACACATCTCATTCCGAGGCTAATGAATGGTTTAGAAATATCGAGCTCCTGAGACGAGTTCAAATCACGACAAAAGTTATTTCATTATTGGTTCTGATTTTTCGCTGTGTATATAATACGCAGTAACGGCTGCCATTGAGAAGGTTAGCACAAGAAATAAAATAAATATTTCTTAGACTTGTATTCGTTCAGTAAACATGGCTTTCTCAGTAAGATTTCAATCTCACTAAGCACCTTTGTTTGTAAACAGAACACTTATCCATGAAGCTACTTTCAAAAGGAATATTTTTAAACAAATTTTCTCTTTAGCAGAATTACAAATAAATAAGCGAGAATCCTTTGAGTATTGTACTAAAACGTGTACATTTAAATGCATAAATTTGATACATATAATTCCTGAATGTCCTGAGTTACGATCTCACATAGTGTGACTGACCACATATAATCAATCGACTACTGAAAGCATACTCCATTACACTCGACTGATTTAGTTTGATGACCAAGTGACCAAATGAAAAGATAATTTTCATACATTTACATTTTTTCTTTCATCGTCTTCTATTTTGCTCAATTTGAATAAATTCGGGCATATCAGATGTACTGATTAGCAGAGAAATGAAATCACAATGTAAGGCTCAACACGTACAGAAAGTAAGTTTATGATTACTTAAATGAGACGGTTTCATCGCTGGGAGTGGTGGCGTCCTCCTGTAATCCAGTTACTTGGAGGCAAGGTCGGGTGGCCGGTTTGAGATCGGGGGTTCTGTTGTGCGCTGAGTTATGGCGATCAGGCGTCCGCACTAAGCTTGGCATCAATATGGTTAGCTGGAGGGAGCTTCAGCTGATCAGGTTGACTAATGAGGGCCGGCCCGGTCGAGGGCGGAAACGCAGCAGACAAAAGTCCCCGTGTCAAGCCGTAGTGGGATCGCGCCCGTGAATAGTTCGCGTGCGACTCTCCGTTCAAAATAATCGAACTCCGCCCTATTACTTTTTTTGCAGGTTTTTTTTTTCTGCCTACTGCTAACATATTTTCACTTCCTTCAAAATATTCAAATCTATCAGACGTTTTCACATTTACCTATCAAAAAAGACACCACAAGTCTAGTTAATACAAAAACGCGTGTAAAAGATTTGAATTTTCCTACCAAGAATTCGCGTAAGCACATTTTACATCGCAACTTTATACATCTTGCTATTTCAAACACATTCATTGCAACAGAAAAACAAATAAATCCCTACTATATTTCATTCTCTTAACAATCACATCTCTAAACAATATAAAATATTATACTAAACAACACATTCAAATGGCTTAATATGTTATACACAATACTATGCCTTTCCATGTTTTCGCTCCTCTTCTTCGTCTTCATCCTTATTACCATAACTGTTCAAATATAAAGTCTGATTTATCTTCCTAATGTCCAAACATAAAATATGACACAAATTTTTGCTACTGCTGACACTAGTAATACAAACAATAATAATATTAATTAATATCATTAGTACTTTTATTAGTAATAATAATTATAATTTTAATATAACTACATTTGCAATATTAAAAATAATAAACGCCATCATCATAAAGTTGATTGTTATCTGAATTGGTGAGATTTATGCAATTGAAGTCGACGACAAATTACTGATTCCGAAAGCAGAAAAGGAACAATAATAAAGTAAACAATGACTGTCTTCTTTTCGTTCAACATCTGCGTGGACTGCCGAAACCTCAGAAAACATTCCACAACATGAAGCTTTTTCTATTACTATTTGTAGCATACGCACAATAGGATATCAATTATTACAAAGAAGTAGACTATATACCAACGCGTGCGTGCTACTACTTTACACATCTCATTCCGAGGCTAATGAATGGTTTAGAAATATCGAGCTCCTGAGACGAGTTCAAATCACGACAAAAGTTATTTCATTATTGGTTCTGATTTTTCGCTGTGTATATAATACGCAGTAACGGCTGCCATTGAGAAGGTTAGCACAAGAAATAAAATAAATATTTCTTAGACTTGTATTCGTTCAGTAAACATGGTTTTCTCAGTAAGATTTCAATCTCACTAAGCACCTTTGTTTGTAAACAGAACACTTATCCATGAAGCTACTTTCAAAAGGAATATTTTTAAACAAATTTTCTCTTTAGCAGAATTACAAATAAAGCGAGAATCCTTTGAGTATTGTACTAAAACGTGTACATTTAAATGCATAAATTTGATACATATAATTCCTGAATGTCCTGAGTTACGATCTCACATAGTGTGACTGACCACATATAATCAATCGACTACTGAAAGCATACTCCATTACACTCGACTGATTTAGTTTGATGACCAAGTGACCAAATGAAAAGATAATTTTCATACATTTACATTTTTCTTTCATCGTCTTCTATTTTGCTCAATTTGAATAAATTCGGGCATATCAGATGTACTGATTAGCAGAGAAATGAAATCACAATGTAAGGCTCAACACGTACAGAAAGTAAGTTTATGATTACTTAAATGAGACGGTTTCATCGCTGGGAGTGGTGGCGTCCTCCTGTAATCCAGTTACTTGGAGGCAAGGTCGGGTGGCCGGTTTGAGATCAGGGGTTCTGTTGTGCGCTGAGTTATGGCGATCAGGCGTCCGCACTAAGCTTGGCATCAATATGGTTAGCTGGAGGGAGCTTCAGCTGATCAGGTTGACTAATGAGGGCCGGCCCGGTCGAGGGCGGAAACGCAGCAGACAAAAGTCCCCGTGTCAAGCCGTAGTGGGATCGCGCCCGTGAATAGTTCGCGTGCGACTCTCCGTTCAAAATAATCGAACTCCGCCCTATTACTTTTTTTTTGTTTTTTTTTTTCTGCCTACTGCTAACATATTTTCACTTCCTTCAAAATATTCAAATCTATCAGACGTTTTCACATTTACCTATCAAAAAAGACACCACAAGTCTAGTTAATACAAAAACGCGTGTAAAAAGATTTGAATTTTCCTACCAAGAATTCGCGTAAGCACATTTTACATCGCAACTTTATACATCTTGCTATTTCAAACACATTCATTGCAACAGAAAAACAAATAAATCCCTACTATATTTCATTCTCTTAACAATCACATCTCTAAACAATATAAAATATTATACTAAACAACACATTCAAATGGCTTAATATGTTATACACAATACTATGCCTTTCCATGTTTCGCTCCTCTTCTTCGTCTTCATCCTTATTACCATAACTGTTCAAATATAAAGTCTGATTTATCTTCCTAATGTCCAAACATAAAATATGACACAAATTTTTGCTACTGCTGACACTAGTAATACAAACAATAATAATATTAATTAATATCATTAGTACTTTTATTAGTAATAATAATTATAATTTTAATATAACTACATTTGCAATATTAAAAATAATAAACGCCATCATCATAAAGTTGATTGTTATCTGAATTGGTGAGATTTATGCAATTGAAGTCGACGACAAATTACTGATTCCGAAAGCAGAAAAGGAACAATAATAAAGTAAACAATGACTGTCTTCTTTTCGTTCAACATCTGCGTGGACTGCCGAAACCTCAGAAAACATTCCACAACATGAAGCTTTTTCTATTACTATTTGTAGCATACGCACAATAGGATATCAATTATTACAAAGAAGTAGACTATATACCAACGCGTGCGTGCTACTACTTTACACATCTCATTCCGAGGCTAATGAATGGTTTAGAAATATCGAGCTCCTGAGACGAGTTCAAATCACGACAAAAGTTATTTCATTATTGGTTCTGATTTTTCGCTGTGTATATAATACGCAGTAACGGCTGCCATTGAGAAGGTTAGCACAAGAAATAAAATAAATATTTCTTAGACTTGTATTCGTTCAGTAAACATGGTTTTCTCAGTAAGATTTCAATCTCACTAAGCACCTTTGTTTGTAAACAGAACACTTATCCATGAAGCTACTTTCAAAAGGAATATTTTTAAACAAATTTTCTCTTTAGCAGAATTACAAATAAATAAGCGAGAATCCTTTGAGTATTGTACTAAAACGTGTACATTTAAATGCATAAATTTGATACATATAATTCCTGAATGTCCCGAGTTACGATCTCACATAGTGTGACTGACCACATATCATCAATCGACTACTGAAAGCATACTCCATTACACTCGACTGATTTAGGTTGATGACCAAGTGACCAAATGAAAAGATAATTTTCATACATTTACATTTTTTCTTTCATCGTCTTCTATTTTGCTCAATTTGAATAAATTCGGGCATATCAGATGTACTGATTAGCAGAGAAATGAAATCACAATGTAAGGCTCAACACGTACAGAAAGTAAATTTATGATTACTTAAATGAGACGGTTTCATCGCTGGGAGTGGTGGCGTCCTCCTGTAATCCAGTTACTTGGAGGCAAGGTCGGGTGGCCGGTTTGAGATCGGGGGTTCTGTTGTGCGTTGAGTTATGGCGATCAGGCGTCCGCACTAAGCTTGGCATCAATATGGTTAGCTGGAGGGAGCTTCAGCTGATCAGGTTGACTAATGAGGGCCGGCCCGGTCGAGGGCGGAAACGCAGCAGACAAAAGTCCCGTGTCAAGCCGTAGTGGGATCGCGCCCGTGAATAGTTCGCGTGCGACTCTCCGTTCAAAATAATCGAACCCCGCCCTATAACTTTTTTTTGCAGGTTTTTTTTTTTCTGCCTACTGCTAACATATTTTCACTTCCTTCAAAATATTCAAATCTATCAGACGTTTTCACATTTACCTATCAAAAAAGACACCACAAGTCTAGTTAATACAAAAACGCGTGTAAAAGATTTGAATTTTCCTACCAAGAATTCGCGTAAGCACATTTTACATCGCAACTTTATACATCTTGCTATTTCAAACACATTCATTGCAACAGAAAACAAATAAATCCCTACTATATTTCATTCTCTTAACAATCACATCTCTAAACAATATAAAATATTATACTAAACAACACATTTAAATCGCTTAATATGATGTACACAATACTATGCCTTTCCATGTTTCGCTCCTCTTCTTCGTCTTCATCCTTATTACCATAACTGTTCAAATATAACGTCTGATTTATCTTTCTAATGTCCAAACATAAAATATGACACAAATTTTTACTACTGCCGACACTAGTAATACAAACAATAATAATATTAATTAATATCATTAGTACTTTTATTAGTAATAATAATTATGATTTTAATTTTACTACATTTGCAATATTAAAAAAAAAAATAAACGCCATCATCATAAAGTTGATTGTTATCTGAATTGGTGAGATTTATGCAATTGAATTCGACGACAAATTACTGATTCCGAAAGCAGAAAAGGAACAATAATAAAGTAAACAATGACTGTCTTCTTTTCGTTCAACATCTGCGTGGACTGCCGAAACCTCAGAAAATATTCCACAACATGAAGCTTTTTCTATTACTATTTGTAGCATACGCACAATAGGATATCAATTATTACAAAAGAAGTAGACTATATACCAACGCGTGCGTGCTACTACTTTACACATCTCATTCCGAGGCTAATGAATGGTTTAGAAATATCGAGCTCCTGAGACGAGTTCAAATCACGACAAAAGTTATTTCATTATTGGTTCTGATTTTTCGCTGTGTATATAATACGCAGTAACGGCTGCCATTGAGAAGGTTAGCACAAGAAATAAAATAAATATTTCTTAGACTTGTATTCGTTCAGTAAACATGGTTTTCTCAGTAAGATTTCAATCTCACTAAGCACCTTTGTTTGTAAACAGAACACTTATCCATGAAGCTACTTTCAAAAGGAATATTTTAAAACAAATTTTCTCTTTAGCAGAATTACAAATAAATAAGCGAGAATCCTTTGAGTATTGTACTAAAACGTGTACATTTAAATGCATAAATTTGATACATATAATTCCTGAATGTCCCGAGTTACGATCTCACATAGTGTGACTGACCACATATAATCAATCGACTACTGAAAGCATACTCCATTACACTCGACTGATTTAGGTTGATGACCAAGTGACCAAATGAAAAGATAATTTTCATACATTTACATTTTTTCTTTCATCGTCTTCTATTTTGCTCAATTTGAATAAATTCGGGCATATCAGATGTACTGATTAGCAGAGAAATGAAATCACAATGTAAGGCTCAACACGTACAGAAAGTAAGTTTATGATTACTTAAATGAGACGGTTTCATCGCTGGGAGTGGTGGCGTCCTCCTGTAATCCAGTTACTTGGAGGCAAGGTCGGGTGGCCGGTTTGAGATCGGGGGTTCTGTTGTGCGCTGAGTTATGGCGATCAGGCGTCCGCACTAAGCTTGGCATCAATATGGTTAGCTGGAGGGAGCTTCAGCTGATCAGGTTGTCTAATGAGGGCCGGCCCGGTCGAGGGCGGAAACGCAGCAGACAAAAGTCCCCGTGTCAAGCCGTAGTGGGATCGCGCCCGTGAATAGTTCGCGTGCGACTCTCCGTTCAAAATAATCGAACTACGCCCTATAACTTTTTTTGCAGGTTTTTTTTTTTCTGCCTACTGCTAACATATTTTCACTTCCTTCAAAATATTCAAATCTATCAGACGTTTTCACATTTACCTATCAAAAAAGACACCACAAGTCTAGTTAATACAAAAACGCGTGTAAAAGATTTGAATTTTCCTACCAAGAATTCGCGTAAGCACATTTTACATCGCAACTTTATACATCTTGCTATTTCAAACACATTCATTGCAACAGAAAAACAAATAAATCCCTACTATATTTCATTCTCTTAACAATCACATCTCTAAACAATATAAAATATTATACTAAACAACACATTTAAATCGCTTAATATGATGTACACAATACTATGCCTTTCCATGTTTCGCTCCTCTTCTTCGTCTTCATCCTTATTACCATAACTGTTCAAATATAACGTCTGATTTATCTTTCTAATGTCCAAACATAAAATATGACACAAATTTTTACTACTGCCGACACTAGTAATACAAACAATAATAATATTAATTAATATCATTAGTACTTTTATTAGTAATAATAATTATGATTTTAATTTTACTACATTTGCAATATTAAAAAAATAAACGCCATCATCATAAAGTTGATTGTTATCTGAATTGGTGAGATTTATGCAATTGAATTCGACGACAAATTACTGATTCCGAAAGCAGAAAAGGAATAATAATAAATTAAACAATGACTGTCTTCTTTTCGTTCAACATCTGCGTGGACTGCCGAAACCTCAGAAAACATTCCACAACATGAAGCTTTTTCTATTACTATTTGTAGCATACGCACAATAGGATATCAATTATTACAAAGAAGTAGACTATATACCAACGCGTGCGTGCTACTACTTTACACATCTCATTCCGAGGCTAATGAATGGTTTAGAAATATCGAGCTCCTGAGACGAGTTCAAATCACGACAAAAGTTATTTCATTATTGGTTCTGATTTTTCGCTGTGTATATAATACGCAGTAACGGCTGCCATTGAGAAGGTTAGCACAAGAAATAAAATAAATATTTCTTAGACTTGTATTCGTTCAGTAAACATGGTTTTCTCAGTAAGATTTCAATCTCACTAAGCACCTTTGTTTGTAAACAGAACACTTATCCATGAAGCTACTTTCAAAAGGAATATTTTAAAACAAATTTTCTCTTTAGCAGAATTACAAATAAATAAGCGAGAATCCTTTGAGTATTGTACTAAAACGTGTACATTTAAATGCATAAATTTGATACATATAATTCCTGAATGTCCCGAGTTACGATCTCACATAGTGTGACTGACCACATATAATCAATCGACTACTGAAAGCATACTCCATTACACTCGACTGATTTAGGTTGATGACCAAGTGACCAAATGAAAAGATAATTTTCATACATTTACATTTTTTCTTTCATCGTCTTCTATTTTGCTCAATTTGAATAAATTCGGGCATATCAGATGTACTGATTAGCAGAGAAATGAAATCACAATGTAAGGCTCAACACGTACAGAAAGTAAGTTTATGATTACTTAAATGAGACGGTTTCATCGCTGGGAGTGGTGGCGTCCTCCTGTAATCCAGTTACTTGGAGGCAAGGTCGGGTGGCCGGTTTGAGATCGGGGGTTCTGTTGTGCGCTGAGTTATGGCGATCAGGCGTCCGCACTAAGCTTGGCATCAATATGGTTAGCTGGAGGGAGCTTCAGCTGATCAGGTTGTCTAATGAGGGCCGGCCCGGTCGAGGGCGGAAACGCAGCAGACAAAAGTCCCCGTGTCAAGCCGTAGTGGGATCGCGCCCGTGAATAGTTCGCGTGCGACTCTCCGTTCAAAATAATCGAACTACGCCCTATAACTTTTTTTGCAGGTTTTTTTTTTTCTGCCTACTGCTAACATATTTTCACTTCCTTCAAAATATTCAAATCTATCAGACGTTTTCACATTTACCTATCAAAAAAGACACCACAAGTCTAGTTAATACAAAAACGCGTGTAAAAGATTTGAATTTTCCTACCAAGAATTCGCGTAAGCACATTTTACATCGCAACTTTATACATCTTGCTATTTCAAACACATTCATTGCAACAGAAAAACAAATAAATCCCTACTATATTTCATTCTCTTAACAATCACATCTCTAAACAATATAAAATATTATACTAAACAACACATTTAAATGGCTTAATATGATGTACACAATACTATGCCTTTCCATGTTTCGCTCCTCTTCTTCGTCTTCATCCTTATTACCATAACTGTTCAAATATAACGTCTGATTTATCTTTCTAATGTCCAAACATAAAATATGACACAAATTTTTACTACTGCCGACACTAGTAATACAAACAATAATAATATTAATTAATATCATTAGTACTTTTATTAGTAATAATAATTATGATTTTAATTTTACTACATTTGCAATATTAAAAAAATAAACGCCATCATCATAAAGTTGATTGTTATCTGAATTGGTGAGATTTATGCAATTGAATTCGACGACAAATTACTGATTCCGAAAGCAGAAAAGGAACAATAATAAATTAAACAATGACTGTCTTCTTTTCGTTCAACATCTGCGTGGACTGCCGAAACCTCAGAAAACATTCCACAACATGAAGCTTTTTCTATTACTATTTGTAGCATACGCACAATAGGATATCAATTATTACAAAAAGTAGACTATATACCAACGCGTGCGTGCTACTACTTTACACATCTCATTCCGAGGCTAATGAATGGTTTAGAAATATCGAGCTCCTGAGACGAGTTCAAATCACGACAAAAGTTATTTCATTATTGGTTCTGATTTTTCGCTGTGTATATAATACGCAGTAACGGCTGCCATTGAGAAGGTTAGCACAAGAAATAAAATAAATATTTCTTAGACTTGTATTCGTTCAGTAAACATGGTTTTCTCAGTAAGATTTCAATCTCACTAAGCACCTTTGTTTGTAAACAGAACACTTATCCATGAAGCTACTTTCAAAAGGAATATTTTAAAACAAATTTTCTCTTTAGCAGAATTACAAATAAATAAGCGAGAATCCTTTGAGTATTGTACTAAAACGTGTACATTTAAATGCATAAATTTGATACATATAATTCCTGAATGTCCTGAGTTACGATCTCACATAGTGTGACTGACCACATATAATCAATCGACTACTGAAAGCATACTCCATTACACTCGACTGATTTAGGTTGATGACCAAGTGACCAAATGAAAAGATAATTTTCATACATTTACATTTTTTCTTTCATCGTCTTCTATTTTGCTCAATTTGAATAAATTCGGGCATATCAGATGTACTGATTAGCAGAGAAATGAAATCACAATGTAAGGCTCAACACGTACAGAAAGTAAGTTTATGATTACTTAAATGAGACGGTTTCATCGCTGGGAGTGGTGGCGTCCTCCTGTAATCCAGTTACTTGGAGGCAAGGTCGGGTGGCCGGTTTGAGATCGGGGGTTCTGTTGTGCGCTGAGTTATGGCGATCAGGCGTCCGCACTAAGCTTGGCATCAATATGGTTAGCTGGAGGGAGCTTCAGCTGATCAGGTTGTCTAATGAGGGCCGGCCCGGTCGAGGGCGGAAACGCAGCAGACAAAAGTCCCCGTGTCAAGCCGTAGTGGGATCGCGCCCGTGAATAGTTCGCGTGCGACTCTCCGTTCAAAATAATCGAACTACGCCCTATAACTTTTTTTGCAGGTTTTTTTTTTTCTGCCTACTGCTAACATATTTTCACTTCCTTCAAAATATTCAAATCTATCAGACGTTTTCACATTTACCTATCAAAAAAGACACCACAAGTCTAGTTAATACAAAAACGCGTGTAAAAGATTTGAATTTTCCTACCAAGAATTCGCGTAAGCACATTTTACATCGCAACTTTATACATCTTGCTATTTCAAACACATTCATTGCAACAGAAAAACAAATAAATCCCTACTATATTTCATTCTCTTAACAATCACATCTCTAAACAATATAAAATATTATACTAAACAACACATTTAAATCGCTTAATATGATGTACACAATACTATGCCTTTCCATGTTTCGCTCCTCTTCTTCGTCTTCATCCTTATTACCATAACTGTTCAAATATAACGTCTGATTTATCTTTCTAATGTCCAAACATGAAATATGACACAAATTTTTACTACTGCCGACACTAGTAATACAAACAATAATAATATTAATTAATATCATTAGTACTTTTATTAGTAATAATAATTATGATTTTAATTTTACTACATTTGCAATATTAAAAAAAAATAAACGCCATCATCATAAAGTTGATTGTTATCTGAATTGGTGAGATTTATGCAATTGAATTCGACGACAAATTACTGATTCCGAAAGCAGAAAAGGAATAATAATAAATTAAACAATGACTGTCTTCTTTTCGTTCAACATCTGCGTGGACTGCCGAAACCTCAGAAAACATTCCACAACATGAAGCTTTTTCTATTACTATTTGTAGCATACGCACAATAGGATATCAATTATTACAAAGAAGTAGACTATATACCAACGCGTGCGTGCTACTACTTTACACATCTCATTCCGAGGCTAATGAATGGTTTAGAAATATCGAGCTCCTGAGACGAGTTCAAATCACGACAAAAGTTATTTCATTATTGGTTCTGATTTTTCGCTGTGTATATAATACGCAGTAACGGCTGCCATTGAGAAGGTTAGCACAAGAAATAAAATAAATATTTCTTAGACTTGTATTCGTTCAGTAAACATGGTTTTCTCAGTAAGATTTCAATCTCACTAAGCACCTTTGTTTGTAAACAGAACACTTATCCATGAAGCTACTTTCAAAAGGAATATTTTAAAACAAATTTTCTCTTTAGCAGAATTACAAATAAATAAGCGAGAATCCTTTGAGTATTGTACTAAAACGTGTACATTTAAATGCATAAATTTGATACATATAATTCCTGAATGTCCTGAGTTACGATCTCACATAGTGTGACTGACCACATATAATCAATCGACTACTGAAAGCATACTCCATTACACTCGACTGATTTAGGTTGATGACCAAGTGACCAAATGAAAAGATAATTTTCATACATTTACATTTTTCTTTCATCGTCTTCTATTTTGCTCAATTTGAATAAATTCGGGCATATCAGATGTACTGATTAGCAGAGAAATGAAATCACAATGTAAGGCTCAACACGTACAGAAAGTAAGTTTATGATTACTTAAATGAGACGGTTTCATCGCTGGGAGTGGTGGCGTCCTCCTGTAATCCAGTTACTTGGAGGCAAGGTCAGGTGGCCGGTTTGAGATCAGGGGGTTCTGTTGTGCGCTGAGTTATGGCGATCAGGCGTCCGCACTAAGCTTGGCATCAATATGGTTAGCTGGAGGGAGCTTCAGCTGATCAGGTTGACTAATGAGGGCCGGCCCGGTCGAGGGGGAAACGCAGCAGACAAAAGTCCCCGTGTCAAGCCGTAGTGGGATCGCGCCCGTGAATAGTTCGCGTGCGACTCTCCGTTCAAAATAATCGAACTCCGCCCTATAACTTTTTTTTTGCAGGTTTTTTTCTGCCTACTGCTAACATATTTTCACTTCCTTCAAAATATTCAAATCTATCAGACGTTTTCACATTTACCTATCAAAAAAAGACACCACAAGTCTAGTTAATACAAAAACGCGTGTAAAGATTTGAATTTTCCTACCAAGAATTCGCGTAAGCACATTTTACATCGCAACTTTATACATCTTGCTATTTCAAACACATTCATTGCAACAGAAAAACAAATAAATCCCTACTATATTTCATTCTCTTAACAATCACATCTCTAAACAATATAAAATATTATACTAAACAACACATTTAAATCGCTTAATATGATGTACACAATACTATGCCTTTCCATGTTTCGCTCCTCTTCTTCGTCTTCATCCTTATTACCATAACTGTTCAAATATAACGTCTGATTTATCTTTCTAATGTCCAAACATGAAATATGACACAAATTTTTACTACTGCCGACACTAGTAATACAAACAATAATAATATTAATTAATATCATTAGTACTTTTATTAGTAATAATAATTATGATTTTAATTTTACTACATTTGCAATATTAAAAAAAAATAAACGCCATCATCATAAAGTTGATTGTTATCTGAATTGGTGAGATTTATGCAATTGAATTCGACGACAAATTACTGATTCCGAAAGCAGAAAAGGAATAATAATAAATTAAACAATGACTGTCTTCTTTTCGTTCAACATCTGCGTGGACTGCCGAAACCTCAGAAAACATTCCACAACATGAAGCTTTTTCTATTACTATTTGTAGCATACGCACAATAGGATATCAATTATTACAAAGAAGTAGACTATATACCAACGCGTGCGTGCTACTACTTTACACATCTCATTCCGAGGCTAATGAATGGTTTAGAAATATCGAGCTCCTGAGACGAGTTCAAATCACGACAAAAGTTATTTCATTATTGGTTCTGATTTTTCGCTGTGTATATAATACGCAGTAACGGCTGCCATTGAGAAGGTTAGCACAAGAAATAAAATAAATATTTCTTAGACTTGTATTCGTTCAGTAAACATGGTTTTCTCAGTAAGATTTCAATCTCACTAAGCACCTTTGTTTGTAAACAGAACACTTATCCATGAAGCTACTTTCAAAAGGAATATTTTTAAACAAATTTTCTCTTTAGCAGAATTACAAATAAATAAGCGAGAATCCTTTGAGTATTGTACTAAAACGTGTACATTTAAATGCATAAATTTGATACATATAATTCCTGAATGTCCTGAGTTACGATCTCACATAGTGTGACTGACCACATATAATCAATCGACTACTGAAAGCATACTCCATTACACTCGACTGATTTAGGTTGATGACCAAGTGACCAAATGAAAGATAATTTTCATACATTTACATTTTTTCTTTCATCGTCTTCTATTTTGCTCAATTTGAATAAATTCGGGCATATCAGATGTACTGATTAGCAGAGAAATGAAATCACAATGTAAGGCTCAACACGTACAGAAAGTAAGTTTATGATTACTTAAATGAGACGGTTTCATCGCTGGGAGTGGTGGCGTCCTCCTGTAATCCAGTTACTTGGAGGCAAGGTCGGGTGGCCGGTTTGAGATCGGGGGTTCTGTTGTGCGTTGAGTTATGGCGATCAGGCGTCCGCACTAAGCTTGGCATCAATATGGTTAGCTGGAGGGAGCTTCAGCTGATCAGGTTGACTAATGAGGGCCGGCCCGGTCGAGGGCGGAAACGCAGCAGACAAAAGTCCCCGTGTCAAGCCGTAGCGGGATCGCGCCCGTGAATAGTTCGCGTGCGACTCTCCGTTCAAAATAATCGAACCCCGCACTATAACTTTTTTTGCAGGTTTTTTTTTTCTGCCTACTGCTAACATATTTTCACTTCCTTCAAAATATTCAAATCTATCAGACGTTTTCACATTTACCTATCAAAAAAGACACCACAAGTCTAGTTAATACAAAAACGCGTGTAAAAGATTTGAATTTTCCTACCAAGAATTCGCGTAAGCACATTTTACATCGCAACTTTATACATCTTGCTATTTCAAACACATTCATTGCAACAGAAAAACAAATAAATCCCTACTATATTTCATTCTCTTAACAATCACATCTCTAAACAATATAAAATATTATACTAAACAACACATTTAAATCGCTTAATATGATGTACACAATACTATGCCTTTCCATGTTTCGCTCCTCTTCTTCGTCTTCATCCTTATTACCATAACTGTTCAAATATAACGTCTGATTTATCTTTCTAATGTCCAAACATGAAATATGACACAAATTTTTACTACTGCCGACACTAGTAATACAAACAATAATAATATTAATTAATATCATTAGTACTTTTATTAGTAATAATAATTATGATTTTAATTTTACTACATTTGCAATATTAAAAAATAATAAACGCCATCATCATAAAGTTGATTGTTATCTGAATTGGTGAGATTTATGCAATTGAAGTCGACGACAAATTACTGATTCCGAAAGCAGAAAAGAAACAATAATAAAGTAAATAATGACTGTCTTCTTTTCGTTCAACATCTGCGTGGACTGCCGAAACCTCAGAAAATATTCCACAACATGAAGCTTTTTCTATTACTATTTGTAGCATACGCACAATAGGATATCAATTATTACAAAGAAGTAGACTATATACCAACGCGTGCGTGCTACTACTTTACACATCTCATTCCGAGGCTAATGAATGGTTTAGAAATATCGAGCTCCTGAGACGAGTTCAAATCACGACAAAAAGTTATTTCATTATTGGTTCTGATTTTTCGCTGTGTATATAATACGCAGTAACGGCTGCCATTGAGAAGGTTAGCACAAGAAATAAAATAAATATTTCTTAGACTTGTATTCGTTCAGTAAACATGGTTTTCTCAGTAAGATTTCAATCTCACTAAGCACCTTTGTTTGTAAACAGAACACTTATCCATGAAGCTACTTTCAAAAGGAATATTTTTAAACAAATTTTCTCTTTAGCAGAATTACAAATAAATAAGCGAGAATCCTTTGAGTATTGTACTAAAACGTGTACATTTAAATGCATAAATTTGATACATATCATTCCTGAATGTCCCGAGTTACGATCTCACATAGTGTGACTGACCACATATAATCAATCGACTACTGAAAGCATACTCCATTACACTCGACTGATTTAGGTTGATGACCAAGTGACCAAATGAAAAGATAATTTTCATACATTTACATTTTTTCTTTCATCGTCTTCTATTTTGCTCAATTTGAATAAATTCGGGCATATCAGATGTACTGATTAGCAGAGAAATGAAATCACAATGTAAGGCTCAACACGTACAGAAAGTAAGTTTATGATTACTTAAATGAGACGGTTTCATCGCTGGGAGTGGTGGCGTCCTCCTGTAATCCAGTTACTTGGAGGCAAGGTCGGGTGGCCGGTTTGAGATCGGGGGTTCTGTTGTGCGTTGCGTTATGGCGATCAGGCGTCCGCACTAAGCTTGGCATCAATATGGTTAGCTGGAGGGAGCTTCAGCTGATCAGGTATAAAGTTGATTGTTATCCGAATTGGTGAGATTTATGCAATTGACGTCGATGAAAAATTACTGATTCCGAAAGCAGAAAAGGAACAATAATAAAGTAAACAATGAATGTCTTCTTTTCGTTCAACATCAGCGTGGACTGCCGAAACCTCAGAAAACTTTCCACAACATGTAGCTTTTTCTATTACTATTTGTAGCATACGCACAATAGGAAATTATTATCAATTAAACAAAGTAGACTATATACCAACTCGTGCGTGCTACTACTTTACACATCTCATTCCGTGGCTAATGAATGGTTTAGAAATATCGAGCTCCTGACTGCGAGGGTCCCATTACAGAATTGGAAATCTGGCAAGCACTGAAGCTCGTTGGCCGTGATTTGATGTCTTCCTTACGAAATGTACTTGAGACAGTCGCCTGCTCTTCTGTTTGAACTGATTTATGACCAAAGGATGATGCAAAGATCTATTCCTCAACTCTTCACCAGGTGTGTGATCCTGTTGCTGCACAAGAACAAAGACTGTGTGGATGGGATATGTACCTTTCGGTTTTTGACGTGATTAAATACAGTTTTGACGATTTTAGCCAAAATATTAACCAGCCTTTTGCATGTTGTTGTCTTTCGTCTGATTTGCTCTGAGCAGACTTGTGGTATAATGGGTAGCACTATTCAGGACAACTTTCATTTGGTACACTTCATCAGTGAAACCACGCTGATCAATTTAGATCAGTCCATGTACTCTCACTATACTGACGAGGTTTCGGTTCATGTGTCGAACAGAACCGTGATTGACGAAATCGGCAAAGAGATTAGAGGATACGATACATTTACAGGAGGCAACCGCCATAAATATATTGTCTTGCAGTTGGGTGCATGTAAGGGAGTTTCTCTTCCTGAGTCCTTCCTCTTAACGGACAGGCGGTTCAAGATACTCGGCGTGTGATTCGGTCCCGATCTCCTTTTGGAAATGAATTGGTTGGAGGTGCGAAGGTCGAGGTCGCAGCTTTTCTATGGTCCCGGGAGAATATTTCCTTAAAGGTAGGACGGAAGTATGTGCTTCGCGCATCTACCCGATTTTCTTTTACCGACTTTCTGTAATTCCACTTCCGTATGTCATACTAATGACATTTTAAGAGTCATGTTCTCCTTGTGGGGAAGCAAGGCCCCCAAGGTATTTCGGGAGATTTGTTACCTCCACCCTTCTGAAGGCGGTATAGACATGCCTATCGTTGATATTCGTCAACATACGCTTTGCATCACATTCCTAGATCGAATATGTTCGTATTCGGATGGTGAGGGCGAATTCTGGATGGAAGACTTCTGTGTGCACTCTGAAGCGAGTGTTCTATCTATCGGAAATGTCGGATTGCTCTCAAATACCTCTTACGGGCGAAGGATGACCTCTCCGATGTCCATGCGTTGCCCCGTATGACATTATATCACGTGTTAGTAAGGGGTCCGTTCAAGATGATCTGATAGATGAGCTCGCTCTTACGAAGCAGGAGGCTCGCTCCATATGGCCTTAGGCTTCCGGGTTGAAATGCCTCATTAATGATGAGGCGTCTCTCACATGGCTGGTGATACGAAGGGCCCTCTTGTTCGGCAAGAGGTTTTGTTCAGCGGACTTGGAAAAATCTCCAAACTGCGTTTTCTGCAGTAAGTCACTGTAAAGTGGTTGTCCCGTTGTGCAGTTTTATTGAAGATATCATGGTTCGCATGCCGTTCGGAAAGTTCTTTGCCCTCAAGGCAAGCTCTGTTTGTAGCAATGTAGTACCGCTGTTGAGTAAAGCTGAGCACTATATAATTGTTAGGTGTTATTAGAGTCGTGATATGGACGACACGACAGAAGGAATTCTATAGGGGCCAGAAGTTTACATCTTCCCATCTGATCTTGTACTTTAAGCATCAGCCTAAAGTCAAGATTAGGACTGAAAAAAGACGACTCCCTCCATCAGAATTTGGCAAAAGGCGGGTGAGTCTTGCGCGTCTGCTTCGAGTAACAGGAGCCAACCTAGATTGTCATTTTGATGCCCCACCCAAAAATACGGTAGTTTAGATTTTGTTTCAACCTTAGTTTCTGCTGTCGAGTTAAATTAGCTAGAGGATGTATATTCATTAACCCCTCTTATTTTTGTCCTCATTTACTTTAGTTTATTTCTCCCTCCCTCGTTAGGTGACCAGAGATGTTAGTTCTCTGGTTGATGCAGGACGCCTTTCGATATTTCGCATGTTTTTGTTTTGTTTTTTCGTATTTGTTTTTGTGTCTGGATGTGTGTGTATTTGAGTGAGTGGTTGGTCGAATGATTTTTCTTAATTAACGAGTCCCACTTTGACTTCATCCAGTTAACTGATTTTTTCTGCCACAATTAAGGATTGTGGAGGGTTTATTACTAACACTATTTTGTATAGTTTCTTGCACATAAACGTATATTCGTTGTAAACAGACATTGGGGCATCATATTAAAAGTTGTTATTTTATTCCCCCCCCCACACACACACACATACTCGCGGACAAATTGTACATGGGAACTAGTTAGGACTTGCTAGAGACTTTGCGGTATTACGGTGGCTGTAGTAAGAATGTTTTGTTTTGGTGAAAGGGATATTATGGTTTTTTGGGATCAGTGATTGTGGCTACCTAAGTTTAAGCTAAGACCAGCCTTCCCCATACTCCTTTTTTGGCCCTGTCCCACATTTCCTGTAAATTTCCAGGAATAAATAATGCTTTCCTCCTTGGCGCCAAGACTGCATCAAATTAAGCGTGCTACTAGATTGGCAACTATGTTTCAACGTTTTACTGTAGAACAAGCTAGATGTAATCGTATGTTCTATTCTAATTGTTTCTTTTCTTGCACTTCTTACCTGTGGAACTCTCTTCCGGTTTCTTGCTTCCCCGCCACCTACAATCTTTAAAAATTTGAATGCAATGCCAATCACCATCTTCTTGAAACCTGTTCGTTTATCATCCTTTCTCTTCACTAAAGTCTTCCACTCCTAATAACCTCTTGCGTCTTAGTGACATTATCGCCTTGCTTGGGGGTGAAATGATTAAAAAAAATCGATTGGCAACTATATCAACTGAACATGCCCAGGTATAATCACCTGACCTGATTGAATTAGTGACAAATTTTGCAATGGAAAAGATACAGAAAGGGAGATATTGATTTCTCTGAAATGGAAACTGATATGAAATGTTTATTACTGATTGAAAGCATAATATTGGTACTCATTCATATATATAACTGTTTTATATCGAGATATTGCCACTACCACTTCGTTTCTTTTTCCCATTTGTCCTCCTCGATATATTTTATCTATTTCTCATCTTATTTCATATATTTCTGCCACTTCATACTTACTTTATAATATTTATTATTTAATTCAAAGTTGAATTTAAATACATGATTTCATTTTAAAAAGTTATTTTATTATTGCTTCTTCTGATCGACACTGTTTACCTTTTAAACTGTAAAAGTATTTTAAATCAACTGTTTTTTGACTCGCATACACACACACACATACACGTGTGTGTGTGTATCTGTAAAATTTCAGATACAATTAAAATATATCAGAAAAAAAGGACAATATCAATAAAAACAAAAAGAAAACTTACCTTAGCCGACGCGTTTCGTCCTCTGACGGACTTTATCAAGGCAATTGTAAGGATTTTATTTTGCAATAAGTATTTATAAACAAAAGTAAAAAGTTAGTTTTTTAATTTAAGAAAAGCTCATAAATAGTCATCAGTTTGGGGGAATTATGGAAGATGCTAAGTGACGTAAATGTTTTTTTTTTAATAATGTAATTAATATTTATATTATTTTAGTTTGGGATTAATTCATGTATTATATAATTTAAATATTAGGTTATAAATTTAAGTTTTTTTTTTTTAATTTTTAACATTCTAATAGTCCATGGGAAATATCTATAGCTTGGAAAAGGGGGTAATTCTTTCAGGAATGGTGATATTTGAAAAAAATGTTATTTTTTCACCTTCGATAATTTCGTAGACAAAAATTTGACTTGCGTATGGGATCTTCTCATAGGAGCCTTTTAGCTTGTCTATTTCTGGAATGTCTAGAAAATATTTTACCATAATTTTTTTCTTATTTTAAATACATACAGGGTTCGATGAATAAATTGTCACCATTTTATATTTTTAATTTCGCACATGCGCGTCGTTCGTTTTTGATTTTCTCGACTGCACAGTATAGTAGGGTAAAAAGAGTACCATGATGCAATTCATTCCACCAGAAATTTGGAAACGGCATGCTGTACTGATTGACATTCGCGCCAAAAGCTCCAATATGAATGTGTTGGTGAGAGTCACAGACTCAACACGGAGGCCTACATCAAGTTCTTTGAAGAGGTAGTGTTGACCTGTGTCAAGAGGGTGTCTGCTGAAAGACCCTATGTCCGGTAACAGGCTGTCATGGCTGTCTAATAATTTCTGCGCCCACATCACCCCTTATATCTGGCCACCTAACTCCCCAGATTGCAACCTCCTTGGTTATTAAGTGCGGGGGCGTAGTTGAGCGACAGACCAACAAAACTCCTTGTAACACCAAAGATGAACAGAAGGCAAGTATTAGGGCAGCATTCGCCAACTTAAACAAGGATATTGTCCAGAACAGTTACAGAATGTTTCAAAGTCGTCTTGAGGCCGCGGTTGAAGCCAATGGCGATTTTATTGAAGAAATTTACTCTACACTATTTCAAGATATTTTTGTGTAATTTTGGTAAATATATCTGTTAAAATGAGATATTGTTATTTTCATTTTGCATAAATTAGACCACAATTTATCCATCGTACCCTGTAGATGATTCTCTATTAATATATGGAATAATGTATTATTCCATCTACAACATTCTACGCGCGCGCGAATTTCCTCCCTTTCTTCCACACTCGCGTGTGCGCGCGCGCGCGTTTCACACCCCTTCCTGCCTCTTTCAGTCAGACACAGTAGTAAACTGGTTTTTGCCGTCAGTCAAGCTTACCTGCTATTCCTTCTTATGCAAATTAGATTTTTGAAATCTTCCCGCGAAATTTCTGTGACGTCACGGACAAACTGTTGTTTCAAAAGTTAGTTGTGATCCAGACTCGGACCTAAGCAGAGACTTATTTGAGATCCACTGACCTTTGTTGGACTGTTTTTTGACTTCTGTTTTGTTTGCTTTTGGGGTTTTTTTTTGTACTGCTGTTACTGCTGCTCAGCGAAAATTTGATTTACTTGAAGATTTGGAAGAACCTTTTTTTTTGAAACACCGGACCTTTGGCTGATAAGTTATTGTTTTAGTTTCATTCTTTTTAATTTTTTCTATTTCTTTTGTTTGTTTTTAATTTGTTTTTGGGCTTCGGCCTTTTTTTTTTTTTTTTTAGTCCGGTTTGACAAAGTCTTACCGGACGACTTTTTTTTATTTTTGTTTATTTTCTATCAGTTAAAAAAAAAAAAAAAAAAAGGAACATTTTAGACAAAAGAAAAAAGAAAAAGAAGCTTTGTGTTTAATTTTTTTTTTTTTTTTTTTTTTTTTTTAGCGACTTCAGTCGCCTTCTTTCTCCTTTTGGTTTAGGTTTGACTAGTTTATTTTTCTTTTAATTCATTTTCTTTAGCGGCGTCAGCTTTATCTTTTTTTTTATTCT
The DNA here is from genome assembly GCA_903632075.3 of Acanthosepion pharaonis. Lineage (NCBI taxonomy): Eukaryota > Metazoa > Mollusca > Cephalopoda > Sepiida > Sepiidae > Acanthosepion > Acanthosepion pharaonis. The sequence goes on from CAHIKZ030005499.1 coordinate 2,413,799, forward strand.
TTTTCTACATTTGAAGTTTGTGAAAAAAAAGAGAGAAGTTTTGGGGTTTTCCTTTTATTTTCGGCTGCCTTCGGGCGCCATTTTTTATTTTTTTGTTTAAAAAAAAAAAGGTCTTACCTGTTTATTTTCTTTCAGTTTTTTGTTTATCTTTAAAGTTTTATTTCCTGGTTTATCCAGGCTTTCTTTATTTGTTTTATATTTTTATATTTTCCCCAACTCCTCTCCCCGTGATTGTGAAGAATTTTAAAACCCGTAGGTGGTAGTCTCCACGATTTTTTTACAACATGGACGACGGCAACAGTCGGGCCAATATTAAAAAAGACCTGTTTGGTTCGGCCGCTAAAAGCCGACCACTGAAAAAGAAAGTTGAAAAGCGGGCTGATGTCAGCCCAAAAACTGACAAAAGCATCTCCAAAAAAGGAGATGCCTCCAAACCAGACCAAGTGCCTAAAGAGGCTCAAAATAAGACGAAAGAGGAGTTGCCCTCTTGCTGGAAGTCCCCCCCTAGTTGTATTCTGAACATGGCGGATTTCCTGGATAAGGCGAAAGGTTACGCCCATCTTGTTAATAAAGATGGGTTCGTCGATGATGTCCAGGAGCTCGATATGTTCTCAAAGAGAATGGTGACCGTTTTTGTGGTCGACAAGAAAACCCGAAAGATTTGTCGCTCCACAAAAGACACTGTGATCAAATCACTTTTGTCCCTGGGGATAAAACCCCAAAGAGTTATCAAGGGTACGGGTTTCTTCATGTGGGACATTCTGCTGCCCACACCGGAAGATTGCCTGGCCATGGCCAAAAAAGAATTGATTACGAAAGATTTAATAATAAGAACCGAGTATGAAGGCCGCAGGCGGACCAGGGTGGCCGTTTTCGAGGTTCCTCCTCAAATTTCGGGAGAGCTCCTGGCTGCATTTTTTATGCAATACGGCCAAATTTTAGGGGCTCTCTCCGACAATTTGAACGGGGGATGGACTTTCGATATTATGCTTGACCAGAACGCCTTCAAGTCCGTCCCCAACTGTTTGGTGTTAGGCGACCGGAAAATGCCGGTCATAGTGACTAGTAGGCGACCAACTTGCTGGAGGTGTGGAGAGACTGGTCACCTTTCCTCCTCCTGCCCAGGGAAGAAGGCCCTGGAGTTCCGGTCGTAGGTGACCAAAATCCCCCCCTTGGCCGATAAGGAAAAATCCGCGGCGCCTGTAATGGGGCCCTAGCTGCGAGGCGGACCGATGGGCAAAGTCCCTCGGTTGGGTCCCAACCCTCATTACCCCCCGAAACCAACGCCTGCCACAAGTGTGGTTAAGGAGAAGGAAGAGGGGAATGGCGCCTCGTAGTTAGGGGCAAGGGAAGACCCAAACAGCGGTTCCTCAGTCCCAACATGACACCAGGGACAAAGTCACCTACAGCCCCATTCCCCTCTATCAGCTCTGAGGGCGACGCCTCGACGTCATATGCTAAAAATGCTAGTGAAACACAAAAAAAGAACGAACCAAGCTGGCAGAAGATTTTAGATCTCAAAAGTTTGAAAGAAAAATTGGAGGCTAAACGGGGTAAAAAAAAAAAAAAATCGCAGGGGCACCGGGCCCCTATCCCTCTGCCCCGTCTTCCCCTTCATCTAAATTCACCAAGCCACCTCCGGCAAAATCTTTGTCGAACTCACCTGTCAAAAAAAATACATTCGTCCAAACCTTCTCCAGTAAGAACACCTTCGGGTTGGACTCCCTCTACCACACCAAATCCCTCACCCATGTCTACTCCTGCTCATTCACCTCACAAAAAAAGGGGCAGAAGCCCCGAATCTCAAACTACGACCGACATGAAGAAAAAAAAAATCAAACCGCTATATCTCGCAGGGGAAGACGTCTACGGCGTATCTCGCGAGCAAGCGAAGAGGGTTTTCGGGCAGACGAGAAACCCAAAAGGATTTTAAAAGTTCTCTGGAACTTTCAGAAGATAAACAGGGTCGAGGTGGAAAATCCCGTAAACTTCCCGTCTGCCAAAAGGATTTTGACCGTAATCAGAACTGGCCCGGGTACGCGGGAGATTTGGGGTATGATAGAGGAGGCCCAGTCATCTCTAAAAATGGTGCCCCCTGCTGCCTACCTTTTAGACCCAGATTCGGATGAAGCAAATCAGAAACTTAAAGGGAGGGTCCCAGTTTTTGTTCACCCATCCCTTTATAGAGCTTTGAAACTCACCTACCCTTCGGACATCGGCGTCTTGTCTCAGGATGATACCGTCGAGAATGAGATGGCGTCTGGTTCCATGGGACGAGCTGTCGGTGTCCTCACCCCAGCCATGTTCTATCCTGAAGGGCAACCCTAATCGGTTTCACAATGGCACTTTGGTTAGCTAGTTTAAATGCCCGGGGCCTGAGGTCCGAGTCTCGCAGGGCGAGGCTCTCTCGTGACCTTCAACGCCTCGGGGTGAATATATGTTGTTTGCAAGAGACCCGGTTTTCTTCTCATGATCGTGAGGACATACTGTCTCGGGGGTTCGCCCTTTATTCAGCATGTTTTGATGGTTGTTCGAGGGGTGTCTCTTGGCTAGTTAGCAGGTTTTTGAAGGCTGAATGTACCCTTGTCTTCGCGGATCTGGCGGGTAGGCTTTGCGTGCTGGATGTTACCATAAAGGATAAGGTTCTACGTCTCATTGGGGTTTATGCGCCCAATACCCATTCCGAGCGGCCTGCTTTGTTTCGGCAGATCGCGCCGTTCTTGACGACGTCTCGTCGGGTAGTTTTAGCGGGGGATTGGGATGCCGTCCTTGACCCCGATATAGATCGGATAGGGCACAAAAAAGGTACTAACAACCCGGGTGTGAAACCATTTCGGGACTTTATCGATGGGTTTGATCTCGTCGATAAGTTCCAGAATGAACATCCTCGGGAGGTAGTATGGACTTGGACAACTAGTGGCAACTCGGATCCTGGCTCGCGTGCGAGCTACTTGGACCGAGTCTTAGTTAGGAGAGTCGATGTAGGGCTCTTAGGGTGTCCAAGTTTTCATTATATAGTTTATACGGATCATAGGCTTGTCCGGGTTCGTGTAAACTTAGATAAGCCTAAGGTTAGGTTGGCTGGTTACTGGAAATTGAACTGTTCGCTTTTCAGTGATCAGGGTTTCCGGGACCAGCTGCTACTAACGATCCAGAGGGAATTGACGGGAGCGGTTGTGGGAAATGCCTGGTGGGGCAACTTAAAATCTCAAATTCGAACGTTTGCTGCCGATTTTACTCGTCGGCTCAATCTAGATAAATTAGCGGCGCAAACGGCTTTAGAAGAAAAAAAGTTGATCGGGCCGTGAAATCCTGTGTTAGTGGGGACATAGTCTTAGCTAAGGCAGAGTTGGCCTCCTTGCTTATCAAGAAGGATCAAGCTCTGGTAGTTAGGGCTAGGTTAAAAAGAATGTCTTCTGAGGCAACGAATATGGCCGCTGAATTGCGTGTAGAGGAAAATCGAAACGCGGCCAGGCGACATATAGCGTGCGTCACATTACCGGATAAGCGGACCGTGACTACAAACGCGGGCATATGTGAGGCCTTTCGAGATTACTTTCAGGATCTTTTCACTAGGGAGCCCGGTCTGAGTTCTGCTCAGTTCGACGCCTATTTAGCTGACTTTCCTGCCTCTCGGCAGCTGAAGTGGCTAGGTGTGAGGGTCCCATAACAGAGTCGGAAAATCTGGGAAGCGCTGAAGCAGGTTGGCCTGGATAAGTCTCCGGGATTAGATGGTCTGCCCTACGAAGTGTACTTGAGGTTGTCGCACGTTTTTGTGCCTTTGCTGGAACTGATGTACAACCACTGGATGAGGCAGGGGGGTCTTTACCTCAACGCTTCACCAGGGGTGTCATCAAGTTGCTGCGTAAGGACAAGGACGGAGGGGATGGGTTAGGGAACTTTCGCCCTTTAACGATGTTAAACACTGACTTAAAGATTTTGGCGAAGATCTTGGCCAACCGTTTGCAGCTTGTCCTGTCTAATCTGATTGGCCCTGAACAGACTTGTGCTGTGAAGGGCAGGACTATTCAGGATAACCTTCATATGGTACGCCTGATCTTAGAACAAGTCGACAGTGAAGCCGCGCTGATCAATTTAGATCAGTCCAAGGCCTTCGATAGGGTTGACCATCGATTTCTGGAGGCTGTCCTTTCGGCGGCCGGTTTCGGAGCCGACTTTCGCTCCTGGATCCGACTCTTGTATGCGACCCCCGGTGCGCTGGTGGAAGTGAATGGGGTAAGATCGAAGCCTTTCGTATTGTCTCGCTCCATTCGTCAAGGTTGTCTGCTATCGCCTCTGCTTTACGTTCTTGCGTTGGAACCTTTCCTTCGCAAGTTGAAGGCGAATCCGGTCCTACGCGGAATTTCGCTGTCTGGTGCTTCCACCTCGGCCAGGTATTCTGCCTATGCTGACGACGTTTCGGTTCTTGTGTCGAGCAGAGCCGAGATTAACGAAGTCAGTAAGCAGATCAGTGGGTATGAGATGGTGACAGGGGCCAAGATCAACCGCGATAAGTCTGTGGGCTTGCGGTTGGGTGCGTGGAAGGGAGTTTCTCTTCCCGGACCTTTCCTCTGGACAGATGGGCCGATCAAGATACTAGGCGTCTGGTTCGGTCCTGATCTCCAGTTGGAAATGAATTGGTCGGAGGTACAAGGGCAGGCCGAGGCTGCGGGTAATCTGTGGTCTCGGAGGAGACTTTCCCTGAAGGGAAGGGCGGAAGTTTGTGTTTCACACATCTATCCGATCCTCCTCTACCGTCTTTCTGTGCTTCCACTCCCGTATGCCCGACTAATGTCATTAGTCAAGGCCTTGTTCTCTTTCTTGTGGAGAGGCAAGGCCCACATGGCATCTCGCGAGATCTGTTGCCTTCATCCTTCTGAGGGCGGTCTGGGTATGCCTAGCATTGAGATTCGTCAATATATGCTTCGCATTACCTTTCTAGACCGAATGTGTCGTGGTTTGGATGAGGTGGGTACCTTTTGGAAAGAAGATGTCCGAAAACATTTCCCATCCCTGAGAAGTGTACACTCGTGCGAGGAGGAGGCCGGTCGTACTCCTCGTCTCGAGTGCTCCTTCTACCGCGAATGTCGTCGTGCTTTGAAGCTCCTCTTGCGGACGTCGTAAGGCATTGTATCGAGTGTTAGTTAGGGGGTCCGTTCGAGATACTCTGATCGACGAGCTCGGTCTTACGAAGCAGGAGGCTCGCTCGATATGGCCTTGGGCGCCTGGGTTGAAATGTCTCACTAACGATGAGGCATCACTCACCTGGCTGATGATTCGTGGGGCCCTCTGGGTCGGCAAAATACTTTGTTCAGCAGGCTTGGAGAAATATCCAAACTGTCGTCGCTGTACTGGTGAAGTCGAGACCATTGGTCACGCCTTTTTTCAGTGCAAGACGGTAGTGCCGTTGTGCAAGTTTGTTGAAGGCCTCATGGTTCGCATGCTGCAGGGAAAGTTTTTTGTCCTGGAAGCCAGTTCTGTTTGTAGCAATGTGGTATCGCAATTGACGAAGGCGGAACACTGTGTTCTGTTGCTTACTAGGGGTTATGCGAGTCGTGATTTGGACGACGCGACAGAAGGGATTCTATGAAGGCGAGAAGTTCACCTCTTCCCAACTGATCTTGTACTTTAGGCATCAGCTTAAAGTCAAGATCAGGACGGAAAGGCGGCGGCTCCCATCATCAGAATTCGGCAAAAGGTGGGTGAATCTTGCGCGAATGTGTAGAGTGAAAGGGGCTGACCTAGAGTGGCATTTGGATGTCGGTTAGGTACAGAATTTTGTCCTAGCAGGGTTGAACATAGGCAACCCACCCAGATATTAGGCTAGACTAGTTTTTCGTTTTTTGAATTTTTAGTTTCCATTTTTTTCCCCGGTTAACTTAGCTAGGGTATGTAAGCTCATTGGCCCCCTTTTTTTTTTCTGTCCCTATTTTTTTTACTTTTGTTTAATTCCCCATCCCCTCCCTTCGTTAGGTGGTTAGTGATGTCAGTTTTCTGGTGGATGCGGGGCGCCTTTCGTTTCGGGTGTGTGCTTTCGTATTTGTTGTTGTGTATGAATGAGTGAGTGTTTGTGTGTATGCTTGATGGTTTGAATGTGTCATTATTTTCTTAGTCCCGCATCGATTTCGTCCGGTTAACTGATATTTCTCCCACATTCATAGTTTGTGGGGGGTTTTATTACTAACTCAGTTTTGTTTAGTTTATTGCAAATAGTTAATTCACTTTGTAAATATTCATTTGGGGATTTTAAAAGTTGTTATTTTATGAGCCTCCCCCCATGAACATTATCTGTAAATAAGGGGACTGGTTAGGACTTCATAGAGAAACTGAGGTATTATGGTGGACGTAGTAAGAAAGGTAGGAGTGAATGTGATGTTTTGGTGAATGGAGTATTGTTGGCATGTTTGGGTCAGTGTCTGTGACTAGCTAAGTTTTAGGTTTAAGACAGAAGAAGACCGTCATTCCCCATCCCCCTTTTTGGCCTTGTGCCACATTTTGTATTTTAATGCAAATAAATATTTAAGCAGAGACTCATTTATCCCTGTCGTTATTTAAGGTTAAGAGACGAGGGATATCTTACGATGTTATCACCAATAATTAATCCTTCGTCCCTTTTGGCTCGTCGCACAAATCCTTCTTCGAGGCGATGCAAACACCAATGATTAATTCTTCGCCCTTCTGGACTCGCCATAATTAACTTCTTATAGACGATGCGACCGACCGCACTAGCTCTTCGTCCTTTTGGCTAGACGTCCACAGCATTCCGTTAAAATTCTCAACAGTTAATTCAAGACCTGACCGAACTCTGAGACCCTACTTTGAACCTGAACACAAAAGAAAAAAAAAACACAAAAAAATCACATACACTCTCAATTCACGGGACTCTAATCTGCTTTGAACCCGTACCTAAAAAAATATACATAACATTTCACTCACACTAACAAAAACTCGCAGTGAGTATTTTTCTTTGTATGTATATTATTCTGGTAGATTGACTTTTCTGGAACCTTCTTCTTCAAGAACTTTTCCCGCCTTAGCCATCTTGTTTTCTATTTTGGCGCGGAACAATTTTTCATTGATCTCTACCATGAGATGAGTTACTTGTTTTCCTGCATTTAATAAAAAAACTACTCTTGTTTTAATCCAGTCGTTTTTTTTTTTTTTTTGTCATTCTGTGCCGGCTATCTTAATATATTTAATTTATGCACGTGTGGACTAACCACATTCCTTCGTTGTTCATTCACGCATTTTTATTTTTATTCATTGCTTGTAGACTCGGCAGTTTAGTGTGGTGTCTGGCACAAGGCCACTTTGTAATAAACCAGCACTGCACCCTACCGGGCCTGCAACAAATATATCAAAAACATAGTTTTACCTAATATTGTCAACAAAATGATGTTGAACCCACAATCGATTTTGTCTTTGAATCTGAGTCTAACAACAGTTTACCCTTCCCAGATAGCATGCTGCATAAAACTAATAACAATCTTCATTTGGAGGTTTATAGAAAATCTAATAATATGAATGATCTTATAAATTTTTATTCCCAGCACTGTAACCCGATAAAATCTGGAATAATTATAGGATTCTATTTAAGAGCAATAAGCAACCGCCAATACTTACCTGAAAAAGAAATATACATAGAAACTACTTTAAAAAAAACTCCAATATCCTCATTAGTTTATTCATCACTCTATCTATTTATCTCTCTCTCTCTCTCTCTATATATATATATATATATATATATATATATATATATATATATATATATATATATATGAAGATATGTAGAAAAATAGGAAAGAACACGTTAGGTAAATAATCCGGAGTTCTTTAGTATTTTTGTTTTTATTTTTAAAAAACAGTGTTCGATACAGAAGTAGAGCTTAAATTATAATTATTTTTTTAAAAAAATATGATTCCTTCGTACATAAGAGTTCTCATGTTTCAAAAACGAGAGCCGAAAACCTCAATATAATTATTAAAATTAAATTGAATTAAAGTATCAAGCCCTGTTTCATCCTCAAGCGTAAATAACCAATCTTGAAATTTACGCATCTTTATAAGCATGTTCATTCGCAAAATTAATTACTATGGAAACGGCTGGGCGCAACCATTTTGGTAAGGGGTCTAAGAGATAATTTTTATCCACATATCAGTCACCTTCGGAAAGATGTCAAGTTGAGATAGGATGGGGGCATCCATTTCAAAGCGAATGATGGCATTCATGTGCGTACATCGTTTGGTCAGTCAAAGCGAAGGATTACTTTTGGCACCATAATATGTCGTTAAGAGAATTTTGTTTTATTTTATTTATTTATTTATTTATCCTTTTATTTATTTATTTTTCCTAAAGGGCTGTTTCGTGCTTAAACGCATCGCACTGAACTACAATTTGTTTGTTTGATGAGTTCATAAAGGGTTTTTCCTGTCTTGTAATTGGGTTAAGCTTTTAAACCTTTTATTAGACTATGAAATTTAATTTTTTTATGCTAATTATTTGATGCAAAAATTTATTGATGTCGGCAGAAAACCGTTAACTCATGTCTATGGTTTAATAAATTTTCATTATTTAGAAACTTAATAATGTGTAGTTTTTCATGTAGGCATAAAGGGCATGGGTCATCCCAGGTTTTACAAGTTCTTGTTCTATTTATTATTTTCCATTTTACTTTTGGTGTTTCATTCATTTCTTTTAAATGCCAAAAATATTTGGATAGAGATGTCTGATTTTTATTCCTAATATTATTGAAGAAGCTTTTGTGTTGTCTCCATCTAATTTTAAATTAATTCTTCATTGAACCAATGTATATCCCTATCAGTGTTAGGACTCTCAATGGATGAGATAGTGCATTGGTATACCACAGATTTTGTGCGGCATTTATTTTCCAACGGGCAGTCTTCAGGGTTTCTACAATCACATAATTTTTCATTATTTTTGTCTAATTTTAGTTTAGACTTTCTAGATTTTCAGTGCAGCTGTAACTTAATTTTAAGGTGTTTTTATTAATGATCTTGCTAAGTCTGCTATTAGTAGGAAAGTTTTTTTTTTTCAATTAAAGATAGGAACTTATGTCCTAGCTTAATACTAACTATTTGCCTGAACAGATGGGGATACCAAATGATTTTCCTTTTCCTGTTTTTCTTCTGGTTAGTACTATTGTTTCTATAATTTATGTTAGCGTTTTTGTATCCGCTATTTTCCAGGGCTGTGTTATAAAAATTACTGTGTTGTTGGAATATTTCCTTATTAGCGGAGTTCATACTGATTCTTTTCTCTGTTGATGTGGGTATATGCTTAATTATAGATGGAGGGTTGTTTGACTTAGAGTGTACATACAAGGGATTAGTGTTAGGTTTTCTGTAAGGTAGGTAGGTATATGTTGTTCATTAAGAGTTACGTCGAGGAAGTTTACCCTTTTTAATTTAGTATTGACTGTAGTTTTTAAGTTTAGTTTTGACATTACCATGGGATCTTTAGACTCTTCAGTCTTCTGACCTTTTTGGTCTATTTATACTATACATTCTAACTGCGCACCGTGAATTAGACATTAAGGAGATCGGGCTTTACAGAGATGACGGGCTCATGGTAGTGAGGAGCTCCACAAATTTTAAAATAGATAAAATTAGAAAGATAATATATAATGAATTCAGGAAACTAAACTTAAAACTACTAATCTCTTTATTGACCCTCTCCTTTTTTTTAGTATGTCTGTTTCAGACCACCTCTTACCGTTGGTAGAATGACGCGTACTTTTTTTCTCGTGTCCCTTTCTCTCTTTTCTTGCCACTGTCGTTTCAGTAAAAGGATGTACCCGAAATGCGATTTACAGGTCGGGGGCACTAGAGTCTAGAGGACGGTATGTGCGACACTGAGAACCGTAGACGTATTGGGATGGCCAAGGACACATTCCAAAAGCTGGGCAGAGGATTGCAAGACAGGGGGATTTCTTTTGGTAACAAAGAAAAGAATACTGAGCTGTTACGTGACTTCTGTCCTTCTTTACGACAGGAAATGCTGGACGATTTCCTCAAAGATGAAAAAGAGACTCGAGGCGACGGAGATGTGGTTCTACAGAAGGATGCTAAGGATATCATGGACCGAGCTTGTGAGCAACGATAAGGTCTTAGAGAGGTTTCAAAGAGGAGGCTTATACTTAACATCAAGAAGAGGCAGCTGAAGTTTCTGGGACACATAATGAGGAAGGAGGGCCTGGAGAATCTGATACTCACGGGTCGAATAAAGGGAAAGAAAGACAAGGAAAAACAACGCGTGACATACCTGGCGGGCTTAAGAAAGTGGATGACAGAACGTGACCTGGGGCAGGAAGCAGAGGGAAGGAGCTTGCTGAGAGCTGCAAGGTATAATGGGAGGTGGAGAGCCATGATAGCCTTCGTCCGGAAAGTTCATGGCACATAAAAAGAAAGAAAGATTATAGTAGTATGGGAACGAGGAACAAATATCTACCTCTTGCCGACTTCTCTCTGTGTTAAACCCTAGGACCTATTATTGACCTTGATAATCTTTTGCCTTTTATTTTTTTTAATATCTAAAAATTATTGAAGAAATTGTAGATTGTAATCATAACTCTTTATTTCTGGAGCCGGTTACAGAATTCATCAAGCAACAAGAGCCAAAAAAATAGCATGGCCCTTTTGCCATACAGTCACGAGATTATTTATGTCTACGTAAAACATGTAAATGCAATCCATACTTCCTCGAAGAATTTCATCTAATTCCCCCAACATTGAAGGCACTCTCAACAAATAAAAAAATTATCTTGAAAAGTTCTAACTTGTTTCTTGTCTGTCCAATCACACGTCAAATGAAAGCAAAGATGTAAATCCAATCAGAAAGTTTTCCGTAAACGATAGCATAGTACCTCAAGGGCAAACATTTATCCTCAAAAGCAAGGATAAATTTCTTATTAAGAATTATACACATGTGCAAACTATCTAAAATTCCAGTTTTCATGCTTGCAGTTCATATTTTTTTTATTTCCTGTAAAACTTACTTATGAAAATCATTTAGCAATAGAAGATATTTAGCTAAGTGAAATTCCGGTTTATTCACTTGTTAGAATCATGGCTTTGACATGTTGCCAAGTTTGTTCAAGCTAGCTTCTTTAGTAGCAACAAAAAAAGTTTTATGAAGATTATGCAAATACTGCTTTAACTTTTCAGTGTTTCCTAACGTTGCGTGTGGATTGAATTGCCCTTTTTCTCTTCCAGAGTTTTTTTTTTTTTTTTTTTTTTTTAAATCAAAGAAGGGCTCCAAATCCAGAAAAAAAGAAATGCTACAACTGACAAATGAAACCTAGAGAGACATGTGCCTGTATGACACCGTCAAAAACCATTCTTTTCTGCGCACTTTTCCTGGATAATTTCTGTTACTTTGCATGTCGTCTCCTGTTAGTGCTTATCTGTCTGCAGTCCCAAGGTTAGGACCCCAACTGCAGCAACAAACCGAATCAAATTTTCTTCGACTTAAATATTTCTAAAGAATTCATGGATTTATTCTTAATCCGACATTTTGACTACTTCAAACGTTATTATTGTGGATATTCGTATTTGAAATAGGCGCCTCACTCACACAGAACACATTTTATTTATTGAGATTTCTTGAATACGAAGGGCGACAGTTTAAAGTAAAAATTAAAATAGGGCGTCTATTTCAAATACGAGTAACCACTAAATATATAACGTTTGAATATATACATCACATTGTGGTTAGGTTACGAAATAATCATTGTTTCTTGGAGGAGCATACAAGAGAGAGGGGGAGAGCAGGTTGGCCAGCTACTATCTTCTCTACATGCAAGCCATTTTAAGTGTTTTGAATATTCAATCAAATCCCCTTGTTGAAAACCGCAGGTACACAAAGTACCCTATATTCTAGCGCATCGTGCGACATTTGAAGACAATTGGACTATAGTAAACGGATATATAGTTTGGTCAACAGCGTACCCAGGGCCAGCAGTACAAACGTTAATTTTATATTTCATGTATGATGCAAAGGCCTTAAAATTAACTTCAAAATTAGGTCTTCAAAAGTCACATGCTACACAAGTATATATGGTAATCTGAGAGAGAGGCTGAAACGAGTATCAGAGTTCTCAACTTCTATACTCCCACATCCATACTCCTCATTTTTGCACGTCTTTTTTTTCTTTTTCTCGCCTTATATCAAAACTAGCAGCATGGCCTGGCGTTGCCCGTGCTTGATTCAAAAATCGTACGACTCGTACAGCAATCGCTATCACTTGACTTAAAATATTTTTGCCCTTCCTTGCCTTTAAAGGAGTGCCCTTGCCGTGCTGATGTTGCTACATGCCTTACTTCTTGCCTATCTCACACTGCGAATTTTTTCTATACTAAACATTAAATCTGTTATGAAAAAAAGAACGAAACAAAATGAACACAAAACGATCAGCTTTAAAAAAGGACTCGTAATTGGAAAAACCGAATGAAAAATGAATGTTAACAACAAATACTTTTTCACACCCAACCCAGTTCTGCAGAATCAGAATCAACGTTGAGTTTAAGCAAGCGAATGAGCCAATTGGAATAAAGTGCCATGCAGATTTAAATTTTTCCCACTTGTGACGAATGCAGCTATCGATTTTTTTGCATGCTAGTTAACATTCATGTCAGTCAGCTGTTGGCTCTCACGCTAGCCAAGAGCATCTTCCTGCCTATTCGTGGCAGCCAGCTATAGGCTCTCACTCTGGCCAGTAGAAAATGGCCGCAAACTACATGAAAACTGCCGTAGAAGCATGAAAAAATCGATTATTTCCACTATCGATGAGAATTGGGAAATGCAAAGTTGGTGTTGGCCTTCCCGATAACTTGGAGCATGTTAATTTTGGTGCAAATCCATCAAAAATTGCAGCCGTGCATTCGTTACACACACACACACACACACACATCCTGCCTTTTATAGATAGAGATTTACATAAAGACAATCCATCACTAACACAATCCCATGCCCAAGTGTATTGGACTACCAGTATTCAGTTCTGACCACTTCAGACTAATGGAATATCAATTACTTTCACTCCCAAGTCATACATTCTTTGAACTCATACTTAGATATTTTTGTTTAGAAAAAGAAATAAAAGAAAATTATAAAATTTTTATTGTAATTATTATTTTCACCTATTTAGCCTATGCATTATGTAACAACACCAAGCAACAAATTCTTTAAATATCGGCCATAAGACAGCAGAAAATGTAAAAGTTACCATTATAAAGTCTGAATTTTTGTTGGAACAGGAAAAAGCAGGAATTGAAGAACCTGGGAAAGTAAGTTTCGCAAGTCAAATTATAGCCACGAATGTCAATCTTCACTTCTCTTTAGCCAGACGAAATATGAATAGACTCATTCCCATAATAAAAAATGTTTTGCCAGCAACGACTCATCACAGTAACTGCTGGAAAGCATATCACAGTCTAACTAACAAAGACTTTATACATCACTGTCAACCATTCAGATGAGTTTGGGATAGATGAAAAATGATGTTTACATTCAGACTATTACATGATAGTGACCACAATGGATCGGGTCATTTGATAAATCTGACCAAAATTTCAATAGTGGTAAACTAATAAGGTGTTGTTTACAAAATCTGTTTATGAGAGTAAAAGCAAATGACAAGCAATACAAAAAGAGAGTTATTATGTTCCTTATCAATTTGGTTAGTTTACAGTTTTGTTTTTTACTCTTATATGTTCCTCTAATTTTGTGAAAAAGTGAAAGATTCATTGTCAAAATAATACTGTAATTAATAATCTGATCAAGATTTATGCAAGCAAGCTTAACTCGCAGACAGGATTAAACCTTAGCACAGCAGTTTGAAAAACATGTTAAAATAGAGTGTGATGGCTGTAACTTGACTTTTAATGGAAGAGAATAAAGATTTGCTTCACTGCAGAATGGAAATTTTCCAAAGCCGCTGGAATTCATATACAAGTGTGATCCATTTTTAGCTGGTCAAAGCTTTAAAGTATGAAAGCCCAGAAAAAAAGAAATCTATCTATCCAAAACCACTTGTAAAGAAATAATGGCTGAAAAGGTTCACACATTTGTTGCTGGTGAAAATGAAAAGAGTCTTTCTGGTTATTTTAGCTTTTGTCACTTGACTGAAGTGATGAATATGTGATCAGATCTGGAGTTAAGTGTGGTACTTCAATAAAAATTGGATGACTTGTTGAGCACTCTTAAAAATTGCTAAAAATAGGAAGCCATATTGGTGAAGATATTGTAAACCAGGTCCTGCTGTACTTTATATCTGCAAAATAATTTTTTTTTCAAATTGTAAATCAGTCCTGCAACAATGCTGCTAACATATCCAGCATTATAGGATGGTGCAACAAAAATATATTTTAGAATATAAGTTTTGCCATGTAAACCCATGGTAATATTTTCTTCCACATTACATCTATCTTGTAGTTTTATCAGCTTCAACCAACCAGTTGAAGAGTCAAAGTCTTGGAAGTGTTAAAATTGAAATTTATTTTTTTTGTATATCAGAGGGTGGGGAAACATGCTGCAGATAAAGAATTCATAAGTAAAGATTTTGAAAGCTTTCAAAAATCTAGCAGATGAATTACAAAAAGACACTTAAAAGTTTGGTTGGTTGATTTTACATGTCAACACATTTTAGCTTATATCTAATGTTGAATTATGTATACGGCACCATCCAGTGAATATGAAACTGAATACTCAATAGTAAGAGTATTAACTGGTCTTAATCTGGTCATAAAAGACATCTGAAGAAGGTGCAAGGGATAAAATGTGATGTGACCAAGCAAACACAATAATCCTAGTAGGGCAACACTGTTTCAATATTCATGTAGTTAAAGAAGTATAAAATAAAAAATTGTGATTGAAAAAAATAAAGTAAAATCAAAATCCCATAAAATGCAAAATTGCTCGTAAAAATTTCTCTGCTTTTGCATAATTTTATTTGTTAAATTAACAAATTGGGTAATTTACATTCTTTAAAGTACTGAGATATATATTTTACCTCAACATAGAGATAGATGGGGAGAGAGAGAGACAGCTATAGAGATAGATGGGGAGAGAGAGAGAGACAGCTATAGAGATAGATGGGAAGAGAAAGAGAGAGACAGCTATAGAGATAGATGGGAAGAGAGAGAGAGAGAGACAGCAATAGCGATAGATGGGGAGAGAGAGAGAGAGACAGCTATAGAGATAGATGAGGAGAGAAAGAGAGAGACAGCTATAGAGATAGATGAGGAGAGAAAGAGAGAGACAGCTATAGAGATAGATGAGGAGAGAAAGAGAGAGACAGCTATAGAGATAGATGAGGAGAGAAAGAGAGAGACAGCAATAGCGATAGATGGGGAGAGAGAGAGAGAGAGACAGCAATAGCGATAGATGAGGAGAGAGAGAGAGAGAGACAGCTATAGAGATAGATGGGGAGAGAAAGAGAGAGACAGCAATAGCGATAGATGGGGAGAGAAAGTGAGAGACAGCTATAGCGATAGATGGGGAGAGAGAGAGAGAGACAGCAATAGCGATAGATGGGGAGAGAGAGAGAGAGACAGCTATAGAGATAGATGAGGAGAGAAAGAGAGAGACAGCTATAGAGATAGATGGAAGAGAGAGAGAGAGACAGCAATAGCGATAGATGGGGAGAGAGAGAGAGACAGCTATAGAGATAGATGGAAGAGAAAGAGAGAGACAGCAATAGCGATAGATGGGGAGAGAAAGAGAGAGACAGCAATAGCGATAGATGGGGAGAGAAAGAGAGAGACAGCAATAGCGATAGATGGGGAGAGAAAGAGAGAGACAGCAATAGCGATAGATGGGGAGAAAGAGAGAGACAGCAATAGCGATAGATGGGGAGAGAAAGAGAGAGACAGCAATAGCGATAGATGGGGAGAGAAAGAGAGAGAGAGACAGCTATAGAGATAGATGAGGAGAGAAAGAGAGAGACAGCTATAGAGATAGATGAGGAGAGAAAGAGAGAGACAGCTATAGAGATAGATGGAAGAGAAAGAGAGAGACAGCTATAGCGATAGATGGGGAGAGAAAGAGAGAGAGAGACAGCTATAGAGATAGATGAGGAGAGAAAGAGAGAGACAGCTATAGAGATAGATGAGGAGAGAAAGAGAGAGACAGCTATAGAGATAGATGAGGAGAGAAAGAGAGAGACAGCTATAGAGATAGATGAGGAGAGAAAGAGAGAGACAGCTATAGAGATAGATGAGGAGAGAAAGAGAGAGACAGCTATAGAGATAGATGGAAGAGAAAGAGAGAGACAGCAATAGCGATAGATGGGAAGAGAAAGAGAGAGACAGCTATAGAGATAGATGAGGAGAGAGAGATATCATGGTTTTTTCTGTGCCAATAGAATCTCAGTGAGAAGATAACTTAATAGGTGTTTGAATTTAATTCCTTTGATAGAAAATGGAATGGTGGTTAGTATAATTTTCTTTCTTGATTAAAAGAAAATACCCAACAGCAATTAAAGATATTTTAATAGTCAAAATAAAACCTATAAATATGGGCTCAGATTTGTTCGCAATTTCTAATCGAGAGCCAATCTGAGCCCACATTTATTCCACATTTCCACTTCTTTTATAGCACAATGTGGAATAGACATCAATTGCATGGATTATAAAGACAATAAAAACAAATGACGGCGACATTTCTAAAAAATCTTTTATTGACAGTGTTAAGAGTTCTTTTTTAGATTTTGCTGTTTTTTGTTTTTGCTTTGTTTTTTGCTTCCATGTTGTAAGAGTAAATGATAAGAATAATTATAGAGAAGAGATCCTGGAATCCCATTGTTAATAAAATTGTACATTCTGATTGGCTCTTTTCTCCCACCCAACCCAAACAAACCAGCGTATCATTCTGCAATGCTGATAAAAAGTTGACTTCCTACCCACCTACCCTTGTCATGGACAAAATAGAAGGGAGAGTGGATGGAGGATGTGTGGCCAGAGTCAATATCTATGCCTAATATGAATGAGTGAGTGACCAACAGTATGATGACCATTATATATATATATATATATATATATATATATATATATATTTTATTTTTAAGTTGGAGAGGCAGGGCAAAGTAGATGGGGTTAGGATAGTGTTACAGCCACTGAATTAAGGCAGGTGTTGAGATTTTTTACCTCGTAGTAGAGGGGTGGGGGGGTCAAAAGAGGAAAATGATGTGGTGTCATTTGCACAAGATACACAGGAAGAAGATAAGCAGAAAGCATTGGCATTAGGAAGGAAAAAAAAAGGACTAAACAAAGTGGTGAAGAGATCTTAGGAACCAGAAAGAATTGTCAAAGAGGACACAAAGGAGGGAATAGTTGGGCAAAAATGGTCAGACATACATACATACATATTTATGCCCCAATATTTTGTTATGTTTACTTGGTTTATTATTATCAGTATGTCAACCTGCAATAAAAAAAAAAAAAAAAATTGAAATTCTTTTTATGGCAAGGAGGCAGTAGTGTTGATGATAAAGGAGATCGTATTGTTGGTACTGGTGTTGGTCATGTGAAACATGGATACTGGGGGGGAGGTAGAGGCAGACTAGTGGAAAAATTGCTGGCTGTTGCTCTATTTTATTTTATCCTAGGAACTGTGGCCACTTATCACAATCACTCTTCTAGTCATTGCATTCCCCCAGCTGCAACTGCATCCAGAAAGATCCAAAGCCCTTATTGGAATTGAGTTAAAGGGCACAAACATCCATTTGGTATTGCATTCAATTGTTGGCAAAGTCATCAATCTCGCCCACATCAGAGTAGGTTTCAGAGTCTTTGGAATATGTGATTTTGAATTTTAACCGAATTTTTTCCTGTTTAAGAAATAAAAATAACTTTAAAAAGAAGTTTACATACATAAAACATTAATAATAACAGTTAATTTACATTATACACACACACACACACAAATGAAAACCTTACTAAATACCAGATACACTCAGGCCAAGAACATTTCAGCAAAACCTTGTGCACATATGTGTGAGTGTATAAATACACACGGACACACACAAAAAAAAAAACAAAAGCAATAACTGATGTATATAAAATGAAGAGAATGTACGAAAAGTTTTTTTTTTATTTGTTTTTTTTTTGGCTTATCAACCTTTTGCAGGTTATTTAAAACTAGAAAATATTTTTTATTTTGTAAGAATTTTTTTTTTCAGAAATAATGTTTTTCTTGTTTGTTTTTTTTTTTTTACTGATACAAGTTCTACTTACTACTTAACCCATACTTGGCAGAAAAAGAGGTGGATTCATACACTTTCCTAAAAGTATTTTCACCTAAGTGAATATAAAGAAACCAACAGGAATTGGAACTCTGCTCTTCGATTTACAAGATTTACAATTCTGAGCTGTTATCCATTACCATACCCCCCACACACACAAGCCTACAGCACCTAGTATTCCCAAGCAGTCACTCATCTAGGTATTGACAAGGCTCAACATTGCTTAACTATGGAGATTGTACAAGAACTGTTATTTCAACAGGATATGGCTGTAAGCCAAGAATGTAAGAAAAGAAATGATAATCAGCAAATGAATTTATAAATAAAATCACTGAAACAAAGTGATAAAAGAATTCATTGAATAACTTACTTTTTGAGGATTAGCTATCAACATGACTTGTGTAATGGCTGCTGGGGGAAGAATTGGGTTGTAAGTGGGCAGATCTGTAGCTGATGGAGGTTGCAGCTTCACTTTCATCACCTGAAAAAAAAAAAAAGAAGAAAACAATATTACTTATATGTTCATCAAGGCTGAGGGGCCCAATTAGCATTTTTAAAGAGTTCAGGTTCATAATCAAAATCTTAGATCATTTTTACTGTTCAATAATTAACATTTAATTCAAATACAAATAGAAATATTTCAAAGTATAAACAAACAAGTGAGAAGAAAATTAAAATCCTTGCTGTTCTCAATAATGCTTTGTTAGGTGAATATTGCAATGTGTTATAAATGTCTAAAAAACTGGAATTGGGTCCTAAATGGAAGCAATGCACCCAATTAGTGGAAAGCCAGCTCTAATTCAATAAGGGTCAACATTGCCTTTTGACCTAATGACCTGGAGAACATTGTTGGAAATGAATCCAACAAAAAGGAAGAGACATTGTTTTTGCTTCAACAAAGTGAAATAAAAATGAAATTAAATTTCACACCAAAAACTAATAAACAATCCGAGAGAATTAAATGAAAATGGAACTTATTCTTTAGTGTTACACACATCCATAAAATCACACCACACCAAAAAAGTACTTGAGTTTTTTCCTTTTTTCTTTTTACAAGTACCATAGGAAGAAAATAAATCCTTAAACTATCAATTCAAATTATTTAATCCTCATCTGATCTTTAAAAAAAAATCTATAAATCTGATAAAAGACATATTGACTTCCAAATAATAAAGCCTATTTTATGCTAACACAGCAATTAAATAAATAAATTGCAAATCAATCACTCACTTTAAATCAATGAATGCCTGCCATTAAAAGGACATAGTAGTTTATAAAAGTTATACAGGTTGCAGCAGAAATAACTCCCAAATAATAGTAAGACATTAGCTAGATGTCTTACCATTCCTTTCGCCACTCTGTTCAGATGATCATGGCGGACACAAAATTTCTTCAAGAGCTTGGCATTTTCTTCATTACATCATCCCATTTTCTAGATGAAAATGTTATCACACATCTTTGTCATATAAGCCTATGACTTCTCACCACATGTGGGGAGAGGAGGAGGAAAGCAGGCCCCTGATCCTTGTGACCAGGACTCTTGAACAGGTTCTGTATTGAGTTACAGTTACAGTTAATTTTGTTCTGCCAACTGGACACTAGTTGGAAACTTACCCCTCCACTTTTACTTCCGGCATTTTTGGCCTTTATTACTCCCAGCTACCACAGACCGTTGTCTTCCAGCATTCTTACTTTACTTCCATCTTTCCTGATCTGCACATTTAATGGCTATCATCAGCTTTCTACTTCCAGCTTTCATTTCTGCACTGACAACGTCCAAAATCCACTCCTACTTCTGGCATTTCTACACCTGCTCATACAATGGCTGCAACAGACCCCCCCCCACACCACCAGCCTTACTGTAGTCATTTCTAGTTCCTACTTTTGGCATCCCTATTTCAATCTAACTCACCTGTTTCATAGGAAGTTGCTGAATGCATATCATCCAGACTTCAAACAACCTATTCCATACACTTGGATTAAAAACTACAGAAAGTCCATCATTTGACTTAACCAGCAACTACCCAGACATTAATACAACATTGGCTTTTATTTCCTCGCTGCTTCATCATGGATTTTATCAATGCCTGCACTGGAAAGTACAGCTATTTCAGCCTATCTTCAACTATTAACTTCTGGCATTTCCTGTCAACCTTTGCTGCATGCATATTGTCCAGGCTTTAACCAACCTATTCTGTACACTACTATGGAAAGTTCTTCGTTGGACTTAACCAGCAACTACTCAACACTTTCACCAGACATTTAAACTGAACTTTCAAACTGTGTTTTTTTCATGCCAACTTAATTACCAGGACTCTACTTTTAACATTTTGTCACAGCTATACTATCTAGGTTCTTCTAAATGGCCAATATCCCTCAATTTACATGATTATTCCTCCATTTACTTGATTCATTGTTGATTCATGTTTCTTTTCAGTGCATTTAACTGTAACACTACTTTTGTATATTATGTAAATAAATTTTGCATAAAGTTAACTATCTTCATTCTGTTGTCCATTTTGTTTTACCTGTCAGATTTCACATCTTTTATTCTTAAATGTATGTGGGCCTCCTATGACTCATACTTATTGGGGCACACAGACCATATATATTTTATATCACGTCCCCTCTAGACGGTCCTCTACATTGTCACACTCTGTACAATAAACAAAGTGTATCTAAAATGAAATCTACTTTAAGTTCTTCACATATGACTTCACCCTGACAGAAGCAAATAGTAACTTCTTAAAAATATTTACTTCCTTTGTCTTAATTTGTCTTTAATTGTTGTACTTCCCCACTTATTCTTTTAATGCATACAAAAAAGAAAAATTATTTTCACCAAAAACTGTCAGCCTTTAGCCACAATACTCCAAATGTATGGAAGACTAATTTAAATAAATAAAAAACAAAAAAAGAGAGATGATGATAAAGTAATGGCTATGTGAAAACAGAAAGACACAGAAAGAATCCATGCATTAGAAGTGGTGAAAGTAACTTTCACATTCATAACTCATCTTCTCTCCTTCCCACTGGATAAAATATATACTCAATGAAACCAACATGATCATACTAGTCTGAATAACTTACAAAATAATTAGAATAATTTCAAGATAATATTTAAAAAAATAATTTTTTCAAGGCTTAAATGAAAATTCAAAATTGCGTCTAATTTTAATTCTGATTAAAGCAAGAATTTAACATTTGTAATGAAAGTTAAGTAGATTTGATTAATTCTTTGATGACCCAAATTGATTAAATGTTAAAAATATTACATTTTTTGCACACTTTCCAAACAATTTTTTCAGTCTTCAAAGTCTTAGCAAATAATAATTATCAGATAAAGGGAATTTATCCAAAGATATTTATGTAGTGAGAAGGGTTTTACTTATCATACAAACCATCCCCAAGTTATTTCTTAAAAAAAAAAAGAAAAACAAATTTGATATCACTTGGCCTTTAAATAACAGATATAATGAAAAGATGAGATCAAATTGTAATGACAAAACCTGAAAGCATTTTAACTGTGCCCTTTGCTCCTAAAGCGTATTTTTCTTTTTGACAGAGAATCAAGCCATTTGCAAAGAACAGAAAAAGCCAATGACACTAATCTCAAGAATGTCTGACTTTTAGTGATTCATCAATCTATATTAACACTCAACAAGAGACTTAAGAAATAGATGTATTGAACAGAGAAGTAGATGTACTGAATTGAAAAAGGATAAAAATCAAAAGCAAAATGTCCACAAATGCCAACTTTAACATCACACAATAATGGCAGTCAATGAAAACATTTCAATAACCATTTTTTCTCCATTTTTTCGTGAAAGAAATAATTTTAAAATATTCTGATTATATTTTTCGATATTTCTATGCAGCAAACAAGGGTGTACTCTAAATAAAGAATATATTTATTTCCTGATTACGTTATATAGGTGTTTACCTCACTTTTTTTTTTTTTTTCAAATAATCCAATCCAAGGGAGACAACACCTTTAGCCACATCTCCCATCCTCATGCATACAAAAGATAAAGAGTTACTTCCACTGCATACTGTTCCCTGAATCCAGAAAAGAGGAATAAAAAATGAACAAGTTGCTTAGAGAGCCTTTAGATACAATGGAATATGGTAAGACTTATATTAATGTTAATCCAATTTGTAAAATTTGATTTTATGGATTTATTATAGAGTTAACATTCCAGAAAAATGGTCTATTTGTCTTCAATTTAAATGCTGTCATAATCCTTGCTTTCGGTTCATCTTTGGTGTTACAAGGAGTTTTGATAGTCTCTCACTCAACTGCACCCCACGTAAATAATCAAAGGGAGTTAGGGGGCAGATGTAAGGGGTGATGTGGTTGCCAAAATTGTCTAACAGTTATGACTGGGTTCTCCTGCTTGTGTGGCATGGTAGAGAGTACTGTTGAAAGACATAGGGTCTTCCCTAGCCACTCTTTTCACCCAGGGCAGCACTACCTCTTCAAAGCCCTTGATGTAGGCCTCCATGTTCAGTCTGAGGCCCTCACTAACAAATTCGGGAGTTCTTTTCTTATCAAAATGATCAGAGTGAGTTTTGTGAGCTGCTGTACCTTTGTAATCACCATTAGACTCAATCAACTCTTTCCAAATCCTCTGCACTGTCCTCAGATTGACACCCAAACAAGCTGAAATGTTTGTATTGGAGCTTCCAGCACAAATGCCAAGAAGTACAGCATGCTGTTTCCAAATTTCTAGCAGAGGGAATTCCATCATAGGGCTCTTTTTCTCACAGACGGTGCCCAATTGGCCCCACTATACTGTGCAGTCAACAAAATAAAAAAAAACACAGATGCACAAAATTAAAAACATAAAATGGCGACAATTTACCCATCATACTCTGTATATAATTATATTTTAAAAAAATAATATATAATACAAGCTTACCTCAGTGAAAAAATAGTGATGACTTATGAGTGCTAAGGTGTTTATATTCTGCACTTTGCTCTCATTTGCATTTTTTTTTTTTCTTTCTGTTTTTGGTAAACCATTTTATCTCAGGACCCACAATTTGAAAAACCCTCAACTAATGGATTTTATTTTTTAAAACAAAATATTTATATTACTCCCAACATTATTTTTTGTAGATATCCATATTTGATTAGATACAGTTTTTTGGGGGTTTTTTTAAAGCATGTTTATTTCATCTATTGGCCTGCATATACAAGAAACTTAATATAAAGAGAATGTTCCCTCCGACAGGATTCAAATCTGTGTTCCATTCTACAGGAGAAACCACCATCTGATCCAGGATTGTTTGGCTGTTCGGCTACATAGAGCTTCACAGTCAAGCAGAGTTCTACTTGCCTTCAAATCACATTCACTTGTTCAGATTTTTTTCAAAAGCCATATCTGCTCAGTTCTATATTCTAAATGTAAACAAAGCAATTTCTAAAGAATTAATGGATTTTATTTTTTAATCTGACATAGTTTTATTACTTCAACTAAAAATAACATTTGAAGTAACAAACATATATATTTTTATTACATATGTGACTGAGTGGTTAGAATATTCAGTTTCTGACCATGAGACCCCGGGTCGAATCTCACCATGGTTGATTTGTCCGGAAGGAAACTTCCTGATGTTATTGGACTGGATCGAGGTCAATCCCAGTGTGAGTGAAATTGGGTAGACAGAACTCTTGGGGGCCCGTTGGTACCTGTGCTAGAACAAAGCCACAAATCATCATGGCCGAGGGCTTGAGCATGCTGAGCTGACCTTGTTCAAATTATTGAAAAACGCTAGATAACACACTCTCTTCCAGAAATTGTAATTAAGGTCTGCTCAGCATAATTGCAGTATAAACCACAGTTTGGCTTTTTAGGTGTTGAGCAAACAAATGTGCCTGAGTGAGCGTCTGCAACAAGGATTGGTTAGCCGCCCTAGTACACAGGTATACTCAAATATGAGTGGCCAGCTATTATATATGTATCTTATTATTTGTGACATACATATAAAAAAAATTATAGACAAAATCTAATTACGCATAAAAATATTCTTGAATAAATTTTAACCAAATGTAATTAAGTTATAAAATTATGTCGAAGAAGTGATATTAATCAAGTAGATTAAGTCAAATAGAAAAGTTGATAAATTTAATTGTTCCTAAATGTTTCTAATACAGACATACTTAAAAGAGATGTTCCCTGAAGATACACGTCTAGAAATAAACTATAGAGTCTGAAAGATTTTGTGAAGGGATTCAATATTTATCATTAGCAAAGAAGGTTTGTCTATTTTTCCATGAGAATCTTAAAAACTGACTCAAATGAACACTGTTCTATAACATTTATTCAAGCATATTTTTATAATTTGTTTAAAAGTAATACAAATTAATTTTGGTATATAGACCTATCAATTACCCTGAAACTCTATAAGAAAAAAAATATGTTTATAATCAATATTGTCTTCATTCAAGTTCAACTTGTAATGCCTTATTAAATTTAGAGACCTTGCTGCCTGACATTTTTCACTAAAATCTATTCCAGATGTCATTAATCAGTAAAACAATGTACCAATTTACTTACCTTGGGAACTGCCGCTTGAAACAAAAAACTTTTGACTGGACATGAGTTTCTACTCATCACTGACACAACCATCACAAGAACATCAGGCCGCGGCTTGTTTTTGGCAAAATGAAAAACTATCTTCAGCCCATCTTTGTCATAGGCATTAATCGATGGTGAGGTGCCTACACAATAAGAAAAAGAACTATTTGTTCAACATTTCATATGTAATTTGACAGCAGCTTCAACACATTAACAAAACACATTGAGGTAGTAGTTACCCATTATCATCATTAACCATTTGAAGTAAGAAGCAAAGAAACAATTCTTGGAGAAAATGTCAGGCCAGATTCCTTCTAAAATCTACTTCAACTCTGTACTTCTAATGTCTCTGCCTAAGCTCGGAAATTTTATTTACTATTATTTTTTCCTCAATAGGAGAAGAGGTTTATCTCTTGTTTCCTGTTTAAGAATGGGTTTCTGGTTACTTCTAAAATCTTTCACTCCCCTTGTGTCTTAATGGTATTATCCCCTTGCTTGGGGCAAATTCATTAAAAAATATATATACAAATTTGTTACCAAGAGGAATGGAAAGTGAGGTAAAAATGAAGCCCTTACTAAAATAAAAAAAGAAAAACAAAGAAAATTAGAAGATTGTGAAATGATTAGTGAATATGTCACATAAAAAGGGGGTCGGAAGATAAAGTATATAAGGGGGTGGGAAGAGAGAGTATATAAACAAGTTGACATGACATGGAGAGGCTCCAAAAAACCTGATACAGAAGAGTTTTTCAGTGTTCCAAAATTGTTCACTTTTCTTTTGGCCACAAGAATTATGTGATATTTTCATGTCAGCAAAACAGGTTCGATTTTAAAAAGATTGAAAAAAGAAACAAGAAAAAAAGTAGGAAACAAGAAAAAAAAGTAGGAAAAAACCTTTGTTTATTCTTTATGTACACTTGATAACTCAAGTGCCATTTAAAGGTGATACAAATATAGGCAAGATTTATCCCCTTCTCCTATTTAACAAGCCATTTTGGTCAGAGAAGGATCAGGCAAGCCATCCCTATCCAGTCCTTAATGTTATCAAATCATTTCTTACTCTGTTGTCTGTGACTCCATCGTCCCTCAACTGTGCCTTGCATAATGGTTTGGGTCAGAGCATTCTATCTAACAAAGAGTCTGAACCAAGCCAGTTACTGTCATTTAAGAGTCAACAGAAGTGGTTCTTGAAAGCCACTATCTTACTTATTTCCTCCCTACATGAGATATGCAGTTCTCTCAAACACTTGAAGGCCTAATCACTAGTCTCCTCACCATCAGTGTCCATGTCTCTCTGCCATAAAACAGGATGGATACAACTAATAATTTGAAGAACTGAAACTTTATTTAGGATCTGATATTGCTCTTCCACACTCTTCCCAGTTTAGCCAAAATGTGTTGTGGTGGTGCCATATGCATTGGATCTGGCTACTAATGACTTGCTGTTCACCTTCCATTAATTTGATGCCACCTGTAAATCAGAGGTTCCAAACTAGACTGCTAACAATGAAGACAGAGGTATAGTAATTTTTAAGTGTCTCTTGCATTATTCTTTCCAAAAAACAGATTAAAGAGGCCAGGGGAAAGAAGACTTGCCTGATAGTCATTTGGAAATATTTCCAATTCGGTTATCGAGAACTACATTGATGGCCTATTAATAGAGGGTCTGAAGAGTTTTGACAATATCTTTCTTGATTATTTACACTATTTACATTGTTCAGACTGTTGTCCTAATCTTTGTTGCTATATTCACAACATTTTGGCCATTGTACACTAAGGCCTTCTTCAAGTGATTGGAATTTTGAACCAAACCATTTATTTCATCCATCAGGGGCGATTGTTCTAGTTCCACATGCCATGCCTCTTCTGGATATGTCAGTTTCAGTTATTTCTCTTTAATTCAACTCTCCAAGTTTTTTGTTCACCTATACTGTGGCCAGATATTGAATTCACAACTCTTTGGTCAAGTCACTAGATTACTTCAAGCAAGCATATGTCCTTGAGAACCTGAGATATCTGGAAGTGGCATGGCACATAGAACTAGAACAATCTACCCTGGTGAATGAAATAAAGGGTTTAGTTCAAAATTCCAATCACCTGAAGGAGGCCAGAGTGCAAAACGGCCAAAACATCATGAATGTGGCAACAAATATAAGGACAACAGTCCAAATAATGTAAATAGTGTAAATAATTAAAATACCAAATCTCAGACCTTTCTTGATGTTGAAACTTCTGAAGATGTGACAATAGCCATCATATCACACCTAATCAAAAGTTGATGAAATACAAAAAGATCATGTTGATGTCACAGGTGTTTCCTGTTGAGGAGTCTGCAGTTAAATATCATTTCTGCCAAACTCTGGCCTGCTCTTCAGCTTTACTTTGCAATTGGTTGAGGATAAAGCTAAGTACAACTTCACTAGGATGGCTTATCAAGCTGATAGAACTGTCTTTTTGGCATTGTCAGAGATTCCCTTTTAGGAGTAGGAGTAGACAGAGCTCACTTTTTGGCCAATTCTTCTGGAAAGATTCTTTCAAAGCCTTTGTCAGCATTTTACCCCTTGTTGTTCAGCAGTTCTGCAAGAATGTTCATCTTGAGCAACTTGCATGTTTTAAGACTCTGCTCTGCTGATTCCACTTCCTCACTTATCACAGGAAAACTTTTGATAATCTGGGTCTCTGAGTATGGAAATGTCTAGGCAGAGCTCATAATTACATCGACATTTGTAACATTGAATCTACTTCATTAGGACTTTGTCAGTTTGCAGTATTTGTCTTCAATAGCAGCAGCTCTGGATTGGTTGGTCCTCATGATAGCTTTCAGCATGCTAGAAACCTGATCTTTGTTATCTTCCAAATTTTCTTGATGAAAATGCACTGCAATTGTCTTAGAAAGGTTTTTTTATTTAATTTGCTTTAAAATTAAGCTGAATCATTAAGGCTAGGCCTAATTCCTATGAATAGTTTTCATGATGCAATTTAACCTTTAGCACTCTACATTATTAACATTACTTCCCTTTCCACTGCATTCTTTTTCAAGGCCTTTCAGTTGCAGTATGCTTATTGCTAATTTAACTCAAAGTCGTTTTCTGTTGCCATAGTAGAATATGACAATCCAACTATGAAATCCAAACACAATATTGTTCAGGGATCAGAGCCAGCTTCAGTAGCAGGATAAACTTTTTGTACAGCAAATGAAGTCACATACAGAGTGATAAAGGTTAAAAACATGAATGTTGAAATGAGGATATGAAAAAAAAAAAACACAAGAACAACAACTGTGAAACTAAAACCTCAATCATTTCTTCTGAACCAAAAAAAGTGAAAAAGTAAACATGGAGCCTTTCTTACCTGGTTCAACAGTTTCCAAAGGTACAAAGACATCCGAGAGGGAAATTGGTTCCTTAGGCAGGATGGTTGGGGAGTTAGAGCCAATGCTGAGCGTGTCAGCACATGACTCTTGGGAGGTTGGCACCAGAAGGGTTGGACTAGGAGACAAAATACTTCCAGTAGAACCAACAGCTACTGTACCATTGAAGAGATCATTTAGTGTGCTGTCAGCAGTGATCGTGCTCATAGTGGATGTTGTAGTCGTGGTTGCAAGGCTACTGACCACTGATGGTGTTGGACTGGAAGACCTGCACAGGATAATGAAATATGCAAACATGATTTATTTATAAAGAACTTCTTTCTGTATGTATTCCTCATGCATTCATTAAGTTGAGATTTTCTGAGAAATTTTCACACAGATCAATTTGGTTTTACTTTTTTCAGCTATTTTGTAATACTAAAGTGATATGTTCAAACTAAAAATAAGCAGTACATTCTGGGAGGACCAATTTTTTTCTATTGAAATGGAAGGCTATTTCTTTATGAAAAAAATTTAGTGACATCAGAACATCAGACAAAATACTGCCAAATAAGTCATCCACTCCAATCTGATTTTTATCTCTGCCACTCAATTAACAACAGATAAAAGAAAAGGGATGATTAATGAACTACAGAATTTTTGTTGAATATACTAAAGATAAAATATTTTTATATACACACATATGCAGATATATGATTAAATAAGTGTTGGTTTCAATCTCTGGGAATTGTTGCAAAACACTCCCCATTTTAAAGGCAGAACTACACAAAATCATGCTGAGATTTTTTCCTAGCAAATAAAATAGGCCAGTCCTCGATTTCATTTGACTCTGTCCCAGTCTGTCTTGTCAGAACATCACATTCATTTGTCCAAACTTG
The DNA here is from genome assembly GCA_903632075.3 of Acanthosepion pharaonis. Lineage (NCBI taxonomy): Eukaryota > Metazoa > Mollusca > Cephalopoda > Sepiida > Sepiidae > Acanthosepion > Acanthosepion pharaonis. The sequence goes on from CAHIKZ030005499.1 coordinate 2,442,891, forward strand.
CTTTCGTGTGTCAATGTCAATTCTTAGTTTATGAACTTTTTGACATATTACTGTTGTTTTGCCTTATTACTGTTAATTTGCCTTACATGTTTGCCTGATTTTATATTATTTTTTGATGCTCTGTTCTTTTCTTTTTCTTGTTATTGCAAACTTTATCAATTCTGTTTATTGGACAGTTCTGTTACTTATTTTGCATTTGACCATGGCTACTCACTCCACAATAACAGACAAAAAAAATGTTTATAAATTTAACATGTTTCACTTTTATTTTAGCTTCATCAGAAATTTTGGGGAAATAAATTATGAAAGAGAAAGTTACAGTATTTCAAATTCTATGCTATTTGTTTTCAGAATTCAAAATAACAAAACATTCTTTCATAATTTTTGCCTAAATTCTATGAAACTAAAATAAAAGTGAAACCTGTTAAATTTATAAATGTTTTTCTAGTTGTTCCTTATTTGATCATTGTTAGATTTAACCCATAGTTTTTTTTTTTCAACTATATATAGATAGATAGAATTAAAATGAAAAAGTATTTAGGTACCAAAATTGTTCATTCTTTTTCTGTAGTTTACTAATGGAAAGGCATTTTAGGCAGGCAGGTATTTGTCATAAAGTGATCAATATCAAAAAGGTAAGGAGGGAGTGTTAATAGAAAAAATAAAAACCCACACACCAAGCCCACAAAGGAATATACATACACACAAATATCAGCAAATATAAAAAAAAAAAAATATATATATATATATATATATATATATATATATATATATATATATATATACAAAAAACAAAAATCTGAATATGCATTTATGTAGTATTAATGTTAAAATAAAGTCGACGTCGGACGTTTCGGTCTATTTAAGACCATCTTCATGAACATTTTCATTTAAACATAATTAACATTAGAACTTATAAAAATTTAACACAACATAATTGCATATTCAGATTTTTGTTTTTTCTGTATTTTTCTTTCAAACTGTCGGATTTATATCCATATATTTGCTTATATATATATATATATATATATATATATATATACACTGACATAGTAAAAAGAGGTCAGCTCAATACAGTAAAAAGAAGCCAGAAGAGCAGTAGCAGCAGAGAAGCCAATAGCCCTGAAGAGTGAAGGCATTACTACAACGTGCTCATGAAACTTCAAAGTTGGTATGACTGAAATAATGCCACTCAGTTAAGTGATAAGTTTCTCTGCATTAATTCACATATATATATATATATATATATATAATATAATATCCCCCCCCCAACAATTACAATAAATATTGTTTACTTATTTTTGAGCAGTTTGGTGGGAGACATGATACAAGTTTGGAAATGGTTTCAAGATAAACAAAAATATTCTTAACAATAATCTTAGGAATTATTCTCTTCATTCAATTAATTCAAAAGTTTACTTCAAAAAGGTCAAATCTTTTTGAAAAGACAATAAGATAATAGATAAATGAAAACTAAAAGCAAACTATTAAAAGATCAGAAAAATCAACAAAACTATTCCAAACTCTGCACATCACTTAAGAATTTAATAATGCATAGAAATAGTTTAAATATCTAATAAAAATTTAAATAATAGTACATATGAGTGTAACATTAAAACCATAAAAGTTGTTCTACTTAAGTTGTAAGAGTTAATATATTAACTCCCTCTAAATATACAAACTGCTGTAAGGAAAGAACAGATATCAATGCCAAAATTAATGGTTATTCTATGCACTTTCAATACAATGTTACACTTTTCAGACTTCATTTTATATTCTCTAGCATTTAAAAAAAAAAAAAAAAAAAAAAAAATGGAAGATTAAATTTTAAATTGTTAAAAAGTAAAATTTCAGGAAGAAAAAAATTAAGACTCTAACCACTTAATTCACATAGCTGCATTAAAATACTATTCCAAGGGAAACAACCCATTTTTGACTTATTAAATGAAGAGATTTCGTGTTAATCGAATACTGTATAATGATTCTGAATCTGTACTTGAAATTTTACTAGCAGTTCAATGAATTTATATAGGTACCTCCAAATACTAAAAAAAAGGATACATGATGATAAAATGCACAAAAACAAAATTTTATCTTCAAAACATTTGTGTTATTATTAAGATGAAAAATCAAAGGACTTTTTGATGCAAAAAATTATTTTTTATCTATTTAGAATCTTGGAAAATGTGGTTGAAAATGTTTTTCACACATAAATACAGGACCATAAATTTGCTCAGAAAATTTGAACGTCTTGTGTTAAAAAATCATATTGATTTTGAAATTATTGGAAAAATTAGATAATCATTGAATTTTAATGAAACTTTCCAAACTTATTCAAAAATAAATTAAATTAATTTTGAAATGTTTCAAATGATTGCAATCTACTGAACAAAACTACAATTATGCAAAATTATTTCCTAACTTGTCTAACCTTGAATAGGAACAATACACACTGTCATTAATAAGTTTTGAATAAAACAAATTTGAATGGCATAAGCAAATAAATTCTAAGCAAAGAATGAATAAAAAATAGATAAAACACTTACACAGCAGACACCAAATTTGATTTATCTTTAGAAAGTGACTGTTGCATCATGGTTTGTCCCAAGATGTCTAACTCCTCCATGGCTTTCTTCTGAGAGTCTGTGATTGTGTTCTGGCAAGTAGCATTGGTACCTGCTTGAGATGTCTTTGATATAAGAGAGTCTGCAGACATAGGTGTAATGATGCTGCTTGATGAGGATAGAGGGCTGCTGAAAACCTGAGGTTTGGCCATTGAACCTAAGCAAAAAATATCCAACAGACTTAACAAATCTTAACTGATTAGTGTAGACAGGAGAGAGAGAGAGAAAGGTTTAATTAAAGACTCTAAATAATTAATGCAACAACAAATGATAACCACTCATAAAAATTACTAATGATGCGGATTTTAATTCCAGGTCTTAAAATGCAGAAAATATCTGCATAATGTTTGATGTACAATGAAAATAAGCAAATTTGTTGAATACTTTATCTTTTATGAACCTGATACTAAGCTGTGCAAAAACGGAATTTCAAAGAGTGAAACTAGTCAATCTTGTTTGCAATAATGGCATCCCAAATTTCCAGGAACTGGTTCTATAAAGGCAGGTAATCTTTAGGAACCTATTCTGACTATTTTCTTTCCAATCTGAGAATGGAAACAAATAACTTATAGCATCAAAAAGAATTAAACCATTTTGATAATTTAAGAGAAAAAAATTTATTTATTAAAATATTCCCAGATTGAAATTCTGTTCTCATCATATTTCTATTCAGAAGTATAATGTTTTTTGACTCTAATGTCATCAATTGTGTTATGGTTTCTTAGCTACATTTGAACTGAATAGCTGCAGCTCTAAAGATCCACATCTTTAACTTCAAGACAATTTTTGTCAGAATAAATTATGTTAATCATAGAAAACCTTCTTTCAGTCTCCACAGAACTTATAGCAATGGTATTAATTATATTTTTAGCTATTATGTATCAGCTGATTATTTTTGGATAATCCAACAACCAGTTCACTAAGCTTATATAATTTTAAGAATCGGTTCACATTAAGTAAATAATATTATTCTAACACTGTTAAATAACTGACACTTATATGGCTCACATGGTAATTTTGCATATTCTAATGTTCTTGATTAACACAGTGAACAATACTATCCTTTTCAATATATTCTTAAGAGAGTTTGTAATATTCTAAGCCAAAAAGACCAAGTAAAGTCTCTAACCAGACATAAGAAGTCCACTGGTGGTTGTCGTTGAATTTGACATGGTTTGTGTCAATCCAGTAAACACAGATGATGTTGACATATTAGCCATGGCATTAGAGCCACTCAGATTATAAACAGGAGGCTGGCTTCCACTTGTTGGTAATAAAGTAGTTGAAGGAGTTACATTGCCAAATGTCTGAAATTATAAGAAAATCAGAAATTGTTTATTTAACATAATAATGGTAATAAGATAGCTTTACCCCAAGTGATGTAGAAAAAAAAAAGAAACACCTGAATTAGTTACCAGAAAACACAAGCGTAACTTTACACTTCATCATGACATAGAGATTCCCCACTGGAGACTACTACATGGTCCAGATCCCAATCACAAAATAGCAGTATAGTAGCCCTGATATTATATGCACCTGTTGATAGGATAGCCTCCATAGGAGTTACTCTAAGGTTCAGATCCCTAGCTCTTAGGAAGATAATGCCAGTGTAGAGAAGTGTTTACCTCCAGCACTTTTGATGAAGAGGCAACCAATCCAGGTTTGAGAAGAAATTACAGGCATACCACCTGAAGTGAAACCATAACGTTAACCCAGGAATCATGCAGCAGAACTTCTACATGGGTCAGAAACATCATGCCTAAGCACCAAGACAGGCTTGCTCAATTGTGAGAACTAAAGGACCCACTAGGAGAAGCAGGGGTTACAAAGGTTTATTGGAGATGAGCTGACATCTCCCTTGGCTTAATGCTCTGTCAAAAAGCCTTGGCTGTATAGAAAGTTAATTTTCATTTGTTATTCAGATAGATATTCAAATTATATTCATAACAAAACACCAACATTTACCAAATACAATTTTTACATGATAAAAACTACTGACTTACAAATCTTAAATAAAAAAAAATTATTTTAGTAAACATTCCAAATCCATTTACTCACTCCTGTTGGAGAAACCACTCCCTGATTGACTATGTCTTCAGGAGCATAGCCATAACTGACCACACTAGATCAATTGTGGGTTGGGGTGGATGGCCGTTGACTCTGAGAGTCCGGCCTTTAACAGCTCTCGCTTTTTTGTGTTGCTGGGGTTCAACTTACACTCCTCATCAGACCAGGGTTAAGCGAGGGATCCGGCTTAGTAAGCGACCACTCAAACTTTTGAATTCAGAGTTGTCCTCCTCCAAGATCAAATGCCACTCAAGGCTCTAGGACCCAGTTTGTCTTGCTATTTACCCATGGCTGGTTGGAGAAAAGATGGATTCATGCCTTTCCCAATGGTATTAGCATGTAAGTGAATGTAACAAACTCAACTGGAATTTGAACTCAATCTGAGCCACTATCCATAACTCCACAGTGCCTTCCAATAGTAAACAGCATGGAAAATTAATCGATAATTTTAACCTTTGTATAAGTAACTATTTTTTTTTTTTTTTTGCATAGAGCCAGATCATGCTAAAAAACTGAACTCCATTGAAAGGAATATCAGAGGCACATTTGGTAATTAAGGAATTCTCAGGGAAAATGAATCAAAAGTTTAAGGCAGCTGTATACAATTTAGCTATAACACATACACTTTTTATGTAATTACAAAAAGACAAAATCATAATTTTATCTTTGAATCAACAATTTTATTTTTTTTTTTTTTTACTTCTTTGTTTTTATCTTGATACAAATGTACACAAGAGTTGATAAATAATACAAGTAGATCCATCCACTCCAATGATGCCTTTAATTAACACTCCATTGTCTTCAAAATCTACAGCAGATGATTTTAAATATTCCTTACAAGAAACCATGGTTCAGTCTGAGACTGAAATGAAATCATTATGACTTACTGCTGAAGTTCCAAAGATATCACTCAACTGATCCAAAGTAGAACTGCTCTCTTGGCTGGGATTGGTCAAGGACGGAGCCAATGCAGGCTTCACATCTGACGTGTCACTGAGACCTGAAATCAAAACAGACCAAAACAGAAATAAATATAGGTAATGAAAACTAACCCAGCTAAAGTAAAAACAATTAAAAACTATTAAGTAGTTTTTAATTGTTTTTTTTTTTTAGCATTATTGCTGAAAGAGCTGATTTATTTGTGAACAGTGATAAGGTTTCTTAACTAAAAGTGACCAATTACTTACCCAGTGCCAAAAGTTGCTCATCTAGAATAGAAGCTCCAGTCCCAGATTCATTATTAACTGGTGCTTGTTTGCTTGGGGAGCTGGTACTTTGGTCAAAGCTGAGGTCAAGCAAAGAATGATTGCCAAGGTCTGAAAAGAAAAATCAGATAAGTTTCAAAATCTTACTAACCACTCTTAAGAGTTTAATTTTTTTTTTTTATGGGAGTCAACATAGTTTGAAATTACTGCACTTACAATGATGTCTCATATTGTTGTATAGCCCCTCATGCTGGGGTCTCTTTGTCACTGTGCAAATTAATACAGCATTGTATCTTCTCTCTCTCTCTTCTCTTAGCTGGTGATCACTAGTTGTTTTGGACAGAGATGAAAGAACTTCAACAAAGGGAATTTTAAACTTAACTATTTTATGAACACATCAACATATACATTTCTAACTCACCAGTGGGGTTGCTCTCCAACCCCACTAAGAAGCTGCTTCCAGACATGACAGAGAACACATCTACATTCTTTGACAATTAAGCAACAACTGTCTGAAAACCCTTTCTCTGGATCTATCATTCCCATGCTGGCTCAGCCAATCAAAATTAACTTCCTTTGTTTTGTATTGTATCTGACACCTAAGGTCAAACTGAGGAAGTCAGAGCAGAAATACACTTTTTTTTTCTTTTTTACAAAAATGTACTGACAGTAATTTTTTTACTATGAAAATGCATTGCTAGTATTTTCACTATAAAAATGTGTTTTTATACTTTCATAGTGTTTGTCCCCAGTTTGAGGGCTAACTATTTGTCCATAGATGCTACCACCCCGAGTCAGGGTGAACCTGGAAACAACAGCAATTAAGAGGTGGTTCCACACTCCTCAAAACCTCCAATCTCCCAATCAAAAGCCTTGCTGCCAGATGTAGTTTAATATCATACCCAGGACAAGCATCTAATGTTTTTAAGTGCAGAGAATCCTAATTTGCAGAGGTATAATGTGGAAAACTGCAATAAAATATTCAGTGGTTTACTAGTTCTTCGTTAAGGGAAATCCAGAATTATGCAATGGACACCTCTTTATACTTGATTTGTAATCAGCAGATACAGTGACCAGCTCCTCTTCTGTTGATAATAAGTCAGCATTATCAGTTGAAGTATCAATTGACTTAGACATGGAAGCTATGTACTTGGTGTCTCTAGCTTTTTAACTATAAAAATAATTTGTAAATTACTCTTCTGTTTATTTGGAGCACACCTGGCTACATTTCATAGAATATTGGTTAAGAAATGCTACTCTGAATATACTTGATGATAAAATGAATGCATTCTAAAATAAGTTTTTAACAGCATTTTTTGTGAATAATAATAAACAAATGCCCAATTTCAATCTAGATTACTGGACCAAGACTTACCAGATGATCCATCTACTTTCATTTTATATTGATTCATAACTTTCATGACATCATCATTGGCTCTTAAAATATCACCTGCAAAAGAAGAGAAAAAAAAGTCAGAATATCTATCAAAGCATTTAATTAATGTCACAATATTTCTCTGGCCATTGTTGCTTTTAATTTGTTTATATATACAAGCAAAAACCGGCAAAAATACCACAGTATTTTTTTTTCACATTGATTTGTCCCACATTAGTTAAAGAAGATGGTACAAATGAAAACATACAGAACTGACATATTTTATGTTTCAATGAAGAAGATATTAAATACATGATAGTGTTATCATCTCCTTTGTCTTCTCTTTGTATTTTTCTTCCTTATATATGTTTTTCTTTTCTCCCTAAAACCAGTCTGTGATATATTTTTCTTCCATCCCAATCTGAGGTAATGAAATAAGTAGATACTTACCACAAGGCTTGTTTTAATACCTTTATTTCTAGTAACACATATATATATATATATATATACAGCTTCAATGTATCCCAGAGTGCGGCTAATCAGAAGTAAACAAAAGGATTAGCTAACCAACTGCTTTCTCTTCACAGACTGACAAGAGAATGGTTGAAAATACTAGAACGAATAAGAACTTTAGAGAATTCCATTCATTAAGAGAGATAAAAAGAGAGAAAGAATTTTTACAAACTCCATATTACAGAGCTAAAGAGACTGACACTATAAACAATACGTTTCCTTGATTTCTTCACTGACATCTTTTGATGCAATCTATATCACCATCAAAACTTTTTCGTGAGTCCTTCCTTAAGTGTCATGCAAGATTGGGTAATCAGGTCTCTTTTCGATTCATGATTGACTTGGAAGAAAAATTCTCACAGTAAGCTTTCTGTGGCAGACTTGTTGCCATCCAAGGCTACAGAACCCAGTCTGTCCTGCTATTTAACTGATAACTGTAGTCACCCATCTAGATACTGACCAGGCTCAACATTGCTTCTCTTTGATGATCAGCTGAGAATTGGTATTTCAACAAACTTTTTCAGAATTACATGATCTAAAAGCAGCATCTTGTTGCTTTTATATAATCTATAGTTCTATTTTAAAATATGGATATTACATATTAATTAATCATAAGTCTTTTTGAAATAACAGCAAGATAGAGAAGGTTTTCCCCATGTCATGCTGGTTTCTACACAAATAGTGAAAAGTTAACAAGAAAAAGAAAGATGAGAGAAAATCTCAAGAATAATGAAAAGCTAAAGACAAACAAGAAAATTTTATTTATTTTAGACTAGGAATAAATAGGTTTCTCTATCGACCAGTTCATACTTCTTTCATGTCTTTTGAACAGGAGTAGAGGTTTATACCATTTCATATTTAGGATTGGGTTTCCAGTTCCTTCTCTTAAAGTCTTCTCATTCTCTTTCACTCACAGTAATCCCTTGTGTCTTAGTGGCGTTATCACCTTACTTGAGGTGAAATTATAAAAAAAAAAAAAAAAAAGTTTTTTTTTAATTACAAATCTTAAAAAATTATGCAGGGAAAGATAAACAATATAAATTAGAGAAACATTTTATAATGCTTAATGCAATAAAAGCAACCTAAAGAACTGTAAAAGTATTTAACATCATGGAAGAAGTTTTCAGGGTTTTATGCCCTTAAATTTACACATGTAGAAAATCTAAAGCAAATGTGTACATTGTAATTTATTTCCAGTCTTTTATCTACTAAACATGTAATTAAAAAAAGCAGGGAGCAAAAGTTACTTACTAATTCCATCATTATCACGTTCATCTGTATCACTGGCCAACCGGAATAAATTGGGCCTAAGTTTTTCTAAGGTTTCATACAATTCCTGGAAATAAGAAATTGAAGAAGAAAAAAATTACAATAAAAAAAGAATTTTTTTCTCTATTTTTTATGAGATATTTCATAATTAGATTAAATTCTATATTACAACAATATCAATTTTTTTTCTTTTTGAGGAAGGTCTAAATCAGTCAACCATTAAAATATTTTCAACAGATGAAATGACAAATCATTCATAGAAAAGGTGGTGCCAAATGCCATTGGCAGATTTGGGTGTGAATTCTAGTCCCACTGCTACTTACTTTTTTGTTTTCTTTATCACATGCTTTTACTGTGATATTTTTTTTTTCTTTAAGATTAATTAAAAGGCACAGTTTTTTTTTTCTTTTTTTTCTTGTGAGATTTTCTTATCACTAACCCAGATACTACAGATATCCAATGATTGCTGGCACCCTGGACAAGCTAAATTTTGGCACCCTTACAACTATAGTTTTTTTAAATTTTCACAAGGAGAAAAACTGAAAATGTAGAATAAGCAGTTTATTACAATATACAACTTAATACAAACTAAAGAAAACATTCATTATCTTACTTTTTAAGTAAGATAATGAATGTTTTTAGAATTTAGATCTGCAAATATTTTCATAGCATTTTCTATACCTATCTTCTTTGCAAGATCATTTTCTATTGACAAAATAGCCAAATGATTTAATCTGTCTTGAGTCATGGATGACCACAGGTATGTTTTTATAAGCTTTAGTTTTGGAAGATCCCAAACACATGACATGGTGGCCTTGATGGTGCCCCAGGTGACTGCCCAAGTTGCCAGTACCTTGAGCCATCCCTGTAGATAATAGTGATGATAAATAATAATGATACAGAATACTAAATCCCCCCCCAACACACACTGATTTTAAAGGGGTTGGGTTTTAATATCTACATCTACCTCTCAATCTTATCCTCTTTCTACCATATATTAATGACCCACCTAAGGGTATACTCTGATTATTAGTATCTATACAGATGATACAACAGTTTATAGGTGTACCTCGAAACATCTGGATGACATCTGGTTTATAAAAACTCAATATGGTCAAAACCAAACTAGTATTGCTCCACCACCACCAATAAGCAGACCCTAAACTTTCAACTACCTTGATGGATAAGACTTCTCTTAAGGAGGTTCCTTTCCTTGAATGCCTGTTGAGATTCAAGTTCTCCTCAGACCACAAGTAGAACTCATATCTGACCTATTGCTAAAGATGCTGAAAATCTGGTCGGTTTACTCCAGTATATGACTTCCTTTGCTATACTCTATCTTTACAAGAGCCAGATCATGCCAAAAATGGATTATATGCCACCTTATCTGAGCTGAAGCTGCACATTCATCACTTGTCGATAAACATCAAAGTGTCTACACGGTCTTATGAATGATGAATTATTTTCCACCTTAGAATTCTTTACCCACAGATGAAATATCACTAGCCTCTCACTGCTCTATCACTATTTCCAAGGCATATGTTCTAACAAGCTATATCCCTTGGTCCTACCACCCCTGACCTTTACAACTGGGACCCTGCCCTGTCATGTATACAAGTCTAAATCATCACCTTCCCTTCATATTCCAACAGTAAGAAGCAAGTTCCATTTGGACAGATTCTTTCCAAGAACTGATAGCTTGTAGAACAGACTCTCATTAGGTTTTCCCAATCCCTACAATTTTAACTTCTTCCAGTCTAGAGTTAGCCATTGTCTTTCCTACATAAACCCATGCCTTTTCTTACGTGCATGCAACACCACACAATAACTCTCTACCTTGTGTGGCTCTTGGGTTTTGTATTAGGTGAACATTAGTATAATTTTTTTTTTTCATAAATAAAATCTTTTAAAAGGATTGGGGAATAACTTTAAAATGTAAATATGTTTAGTTTTATTAAACATTTACAACAGCCAACCAAATGACCTTAAAATTTCTTTGTTGCATTCAAATTATATTTTATGTATTTTTTTATTGTTGTAAGGAAAAAAGCTTGAACAAAATTATTATTTCTTTATCCATTTACAAGTCTAAGGTTAAATAAAATAAAAATAATAATTAAATCTTTCAAAAAAATTGAAATAATCAGGTTTGCATGAATGTGTAATATGGACCAACTGAAGCAATTTCTACATATTCATGGTTTCATTTGACAGAAAGAACTAAAAATTACCGGAATTTTAATGATTTCTTGTTTTGGTGTTACACAAGAGTTATGATATGACTGGCCTCATAAACAAGATAATTCTTTTCTATGTTAATTCAGCATAAAGACAGAAATAGATTCTTATTCATATCCCTACATTAAAATAGCTTCTTTAATGTGATATTGGACTTTTTCATTGCAGCCCACAGTGCCCATCCTTCTACTATTTCACTCTTGTGCGTCTCTTACAAATCCACTGCCAACATCAAAAGAAAAAGAAAACAAATTGCACCTACCTTCATTGTGTCAGTATCACTTTGCGTAGCAGATTCTGAACTGTAATGTTCAAGCATCTCTGACAATACACTAACATTATTATTGATGGTTTCTAATTCAGACATCCGCTTTGATATTTTGTCCATCCGATCTGCATCCTACAGAGAAAGGAATAAGTTTGAAATATTTCAAGATTAAATCATCATATCAAGCACATGATGATATCTCATTTACAACTAACATTTATTTAGACACTGCCAGTAGAAAAAAATAAAACAAAGTATTTTTAGAATTATTTAGAAATTAGATTGCAGATCTTTTGTGTGTGTGTGTGTGTGAAGGGTAATATGCATTACATCATCAGTTTTACTGCTAACTGCATTGTAAATAAGTTCTGAATAAAATAGTGACATTCTGCTGGTTGGACTCAGAGACTCGTTATATTTTTATTTTAAAATGAATTTCATAAAACAACCCACAAGTGTATCCTGATCAAATATCAATTACAACAAGCATTTTTCTAAGAATTATTTTCAACCTTTATTAAATTATTTTAAAGTAAAATTCAAAGACCTAAGTTTAAAAAAGATTTTAGTTTCCAACAAAATCAAAAGACTTATTCAATTGACTAGACGCACACACACACAAAATCAGCAATAATCATAAGACAGAGCTATTTAAGGAGTTACGCACCCAAAAGTTTAGTAGTAAAGCAGCTACAAACCTGCTGGACCATGTTTTTTATCAGCCGATTAGCTGCCTGGAGATCTTCTGGGTTCTTACTTTTGAGTAACCGAGATAAAAGCTGGAATAAAGATAAAAAACCATTAGTAAAAATCAAATACTCAAGTTTTAAAATAGTCATTCTTTGAAATATTAATTCTTACAGATTTATAGATATATATTTTTTTACCTTGCTTAATATTCATAATTAATGGGTCTTTCAGTATGGTGAAGCACAAATAATAGTTTCAATACAAAAAAATACAAAACAAAAATTATAGAAAAAAAATATATTTTTATACTAAAGGAATCCAAGTGATCCACCTTCAGCTGACTAATGTTTCAAGATAAATTACTCTAATAGCATTTAATCCAGATTAGTATAAAAGAATTTTTACATTCTCCATTAATTATTAAACGTTAACATTATCTTGAAATATTTACTACAATTATGCAACATTAAAAAAATAGTTACTGAATATAACAAAAATGTACATCTGAAATATTAACTCCAGGAGTTAAAGTAGACATGATTTTTTTTTTTTTTTACAATGATGTTCACTTTGTACAAGGCCCAAGAGCCACTCGAGGTAGAGTGTTACAGAGTAAAAGGCATGGTTTATTGGCATATGTGGAAAAGATAATTGCTAACATCAGACTTGAACAGAATAAGATTGTGGAAGTATCCTCTTGGGAGTTGGTTCAACAAAGCAGTGGTTCATGAGAAGCTGCTTGAGTGGAATTTACATCTCCCCAATGGAATAAAAAGGGAATAGGTGATTAAATAAACAATACCTCTATAAAGATCAATGAAACAGCACAAAAAAAAGGACCTGCCAAAATTATATTAATCACATGCATTTGAATTGTTTGCAATCAGTCCTAACCTAACATTTCAACTTTAATCACTTTCTCATGGCTATAACATTTTCTATAAATATTTTCATGGCAATTTTCTAATAAGCTTACCTCTTTCATATCTCAACTTTATGAATTTATGCATAGTACTAAATTGGCAGATAGGTCTCATCATTTTACAATTGAAATTGCTAAACATAAGTTCTATTCTAATATTTTCTTCTCTCATATTTCTTGCCTGTGAAACTCTCTTCTAGCTTCTTCCTTTCCTGTCAATTACAATCATCAAAAATTTAAATGCTAAGTCAATAGTCATTTGTCTTTTTGAATTCTGTTCTTTTATTGTCCTTTCTCCTCAATAAAGTTTTCTCAGTTTCTTTAATTTTCTATAACTCCTTGCATCTTAGTGACTTTACTAGCTTACTTAGGGTGAAATGATAAAAATAAATAAATATTGAATAGAGTTACAATAATATTGAAGCTATTTTCCCAATCATTTGAAATCATTCACCAATAAAGTTACATTGCATTTTCTGCTTGAATTTTTTTTTTAACTAGCTATCCTCATCTTTGTTGTTCCAACAAAAAAAGTTAGTACACTTTTTCGAATTCCTCATGATTATGTCACATCCAGAAATCCCTTGGATTGCATCATGTTCAGCCTTCTTCCAAATGATTTGAACTCCTGTCTACTGCTCCTCCAACAAAATGCTGCATCCTACATTGTCAGTTTGTATTCTGCATTATAGTGTCAAATAAAACATTTGGGAGTTGGAAATACATTGCTCAGGCGTTCTTTTGAGAAAAGGTTGCAATATGGTGCTTATTTTTATGCTAGGCTTACTGATAAGATTAGTCAACCGTAATATATGAAGATACACTTTTTGCATTTCCCCGTTTCTTTTCACAAGACAAGAAGCAAAGGATAACAACAGGGTCATAGAGACAACAAAAAAGTTTCTGTTCAAGTTACTAGATAAACACACCATCAAAAGGCTTTCATCTGAAACAACAAAAAACAGAGAAGGTTGCACATCTAATCAAAAAATGCCAAATAGATTAAGTTTTTCAAAGAAATGTTCTTGATACCTAATAGAATAAGAACAATATCAAATATTCTGATCTAACTTAAAAGCTTTGATAATGACAGAATACTATAAATAATAATGTACTAAATGACTTCAAAATATTTTATTCTTATGTGTAAGTTGACCTTTGGTTTGAAATTTTATAAGTCAGCGAATAATCAAAATTTTAACGATTCTACATGAGTTATCGCCCTTAGACTTAGCAATTTTCCCCTTCAAATACTGATTTAAGTACTTGGAGCAGCATGATTTGTTATGTGTGTTATATCTAATAGTAGTTTTCTAAGCGTAGCTGAGATGTGGCACACAGCCGAAAGTTTGGAGCACCCAGTGAAGATCGAACTCACTATTCAGTCATAATCGATCTCACAAGACAAACTTGTTAACCATTACACCACGTCAAAAGTGACCAAAGTGTTATATGTAATGCCTTTTAAATAATCAGAACAAAATTAAAGTGGGTAAAAGTGGGTTAAATGTCTAAAGACTGCATTTAAATCAAGGTATTTAGATTTCACTTACCTTGGCTTTTTCTTCATCTTCAAATAATGCATTTTTGGGTCTGGGAGGAGGCATTGGGCTGACATTCAGAGTCTGCAAGAATTCATCAACAAAAAGAAAAGAAAAAAAGAATATTCATTTAGCATTTGAAATTTCAAATTTTACTTAATGACAAATAATACAAAACAAGCCATACCAATTAAAGAAAGATAACTACTAAATGACTGTAATAGTGCAAATGAACATTTTCTTATATTTTTTTTTTATTTCTTAAATTTCAATATCATATAACAGGCTTAGTTCAAATAATGACATTTCATCAGGTATTTAAACTTTAAATCCTGAGAAGGTGGGAATGACCTCCAATTTTTATTCTTAAGAAGTTGGTTGAAGTGATCAAGTGACTTTACGCAAAGAGTTGTGAGTTCAATACCTGGCCACAACAGAGGTGAACAAAAACTTGGAGAGTTGAGTTACTTAAGGGAATTAACTGAAACTGAGATATCCAGAAAAGGACTGGTACATGGAACTAGAACAATCTACCCCAGTTGAAATTCCAGTGTATATTACCTGTAGAAGGCCAGAGTGTACAACAGCCAAAACATCATGAATTTGGCAATAAAGATGAGGGCAATAGTCTGAACAATGTAAATAGTTACAATAACTCATCTCAGAAATATAGACAGATGCAGACATTTAAAACTTGGAACTGAAGCTTACCCAATGGAAACCAATGTATACAATACAATTGACTCCTTATATTGCTGCTTATTTCAGCAGTTGTGCCCTCCAGCCTTCTGAGTAACCTACAGGAAATTCTGAACTGAACACTTTATTTAACCTATGGAGGTAGACTGTCCTCGTTCCACAGCCTGTGCTTAGGGATATCTCATCTAGTTCTTATTTTTAGTACTGCTCAGTTATTGATCACCCTGTTTCCATTGAGTCCAAGAACACACTGCCCAGCCAATGGGATTGAACTCACAATTACTAAATAATTAGATTAAATAAAGAGTTCAGTTCAGAATTTCCTGTAGGTTACTCAGATCAATATCCACCTGAAGAAGGCTGGAGAGCACAACAGCTGAAATGTTGTGATGAGGACAATAGTCTGAATATAAATAGTGTAAATAAGATTTAAATAATTTTTTTAAAATTTTATTAGGTTGATACAAAAATTCCTTGCATGTTTATTTAAAGAAGTTGTATCATCATCATGCTCTTTTTGCTGACTTTTTATGACATTATGCTATCTTTCAAGTAAAGTGCATATTCCATCACAAAAAGATTCTAGTTTTAATTCAATTAATTTTATAATCATTTTCTTATCTTCAACATGGAACTGCTGACCTGATGTGGATTGTTAGATAGAGTGAGGAAAGGGACATCTTGAAGGTGATGTGTTTGGAGAACATAATGAATAGGAAAGTACTTCCCATTTGCATGTATGACAAACATTTCCATGCTTTAACAAGATGGTTCATAACTCAATCATGGAGAGCCCCAAGGAGGCTTGACAGTGGTCAATGAACAGTGTAGAAAGGCCTAGTTTTATGGCACAGAACCAGAGAAAAATGTGAGAGAAAGCTTTTTATTCAGTGATTATTGGAATTAAATGTGGAGAAAGACCTAATCAAGAAAATAAATTTATTTTGAGAAATTTGCCAGATTGAGAGGTTCTTACGGAATCAAAACCAAATATTAACCTGAAGGTAACAACTTCATATAACTGGATGTAGACTGTTATATAAAAGGGAGAAATTAAATCAACATTTTTCTTTCTGCATGCTAATGACAGTGTTTATGATAATATTTAAAACAAATACATCTATGATACATAGTAAAGAAAATTTGTTTTAAAAATAATTTTATTTTCTATTCAACCCCAGTTGAATTCTTTGTAGGAAAATGAGGATATTCATCATCTTAGCAAGATAAGAGAAACTTATTAAACCCAAAGATTTGCATAAAATCAATATATCTTTACAAAGTGCTGGTAACATATATGGATCATCTAAAATAAATGAATTTACATTTCCACATAAGAATTGCTTAATTAATGCAAGGAAGTAATTTACCAATCAAAAAATGATTAATCTTATTAAATTATTGTTGGAAAACAAGAAAACCTATTCTAGTTAAGAGAATCAAATCCACAACTTAGAAACGTGAATTCTGCAAAATGCTAACAGCAGCAATCAAGGATTCACTATGTCATTTAAAAGGGAGGAGAAAATGCTGATATAGCACAAAATTATTGTCTCTTCTTTGCCTGTCTATGTGTAGAAAGAACCTTTCACAAATATGGCATACAAGAGAACCAAAGAAAATCATACCAAAAATTAAAACACAAATTACATATTTTTATATTGCTAAACACTGCATAACATAACTATTAGTAATAGAATAGTATATAAAAATGAATATGTAGGGGAGAGCTAAAGGGGCATTTTTAAGAATCCTGAAAAGAAATGAGAGAGTTCTATTTTTTTAAGTTATGTCACATAATACAAGTAATAGCAGAAAGACTTCAATGTAAAATAATAAAACATTTAATTACCAAACACAATAAAAATAAATTAACAACAAAGAAGTAAAGAGCCAACGAAAAGATTATTGATTACTTATCAGTTAATACACAACTGCATAGAACTGTTAAGAAAGTACTAATTCATCTTGAAACATGGGACACTCAATTTAACGTCCAGGTTAACACAATAGTCAACATGTAATTGTAATCACCAATCAGTGACATGATATCTCTATTTATTTTGTCAGCAGTGACACTTTTCATTTATATATGACACATATGCGCAAATCATTATAGGTATTGGAGGTATTAACCTTTTGTAATTAACAGATTAAAATTCATGACTTAGCAAACAGTTTTCTGATTTAATAAAGTTTAGTATTTCCTTTTCTCATTATAAAGATTTGTTTTCAAATAAAAATGGCTCAATAAGATTTGTGTTAAAATGACATATGCAGAGCATCTAGAGTCATGAAACTGTGGGGTTCCCACTTCAGACAGAGCCACACTAATTCACCCACACTTGTTTTGAATATTTTATTTTACTAGTGATATTTACATAGCTTGAAGTAAACTTATTGCAAATTCCTTAAATAAACTAGAGTAGTTATCTTTTGCTTGTCAAGAAAAGTATTCTAAGAAACACCAATATTTTGCTATTCATTGCAACCCAAGATATTTCAACACAACTGTAGTGGAAAAAAAAAAAGATTTTTTTATAACTAGCACTTTAACCATTCTTGAAGCATCCTCATTTAAAGCCTATAGGATAAGCCAGTCCTTTATATATGGTTTATTTTTAGAGGCTGAAATAATAATTAGTTTTAATAATTATTTTCAAATCTAAAAATAATCTGAATGTAAGAAAGAAATATTTTATCAAAAAAAAAACAAAGTAAAAAGATTAAAACAACAATATACAATCTCCAAAAAAAATTTAATAAAATATACAGATATGTTTTTCAACATCCACAACAGCATTTAAAGTATATTGTCATTTAGATAACTTATAAAGGAACAATAGAAATGTTTGTAGATTACATACTGATTGAATGATACAAATTATTTCTATCTATATTGAACTTTTGATTTGAACTTTTTGATAAACAAAAAATAAAAATAAACACACAGACACACACAATAAATGTAACTACTATATTCTAAAAGTTCTGTAAGTAAGGATCAGATATTGGTTCCTTTCTGTTTCCAATAATTACTCATTTCTTTACACTTTTTCATTTTGCTGTTTCTATCAAACTTTTACACATTTGTAGCCTTTTTTGCAAATGGTGTCTATTTTGGTATTTTTCTTGCTTCTAAGAGAAAGTCACTTGTATTCATTATGTCCTAAAGACAATGAAAATAAACATAATCAAATCAACTACAACCTGTTGGATAACCAAATATTATTTATCTACAATGAATAAAGTTTGTGATAAATATGCAGACTTTTTTAATTCTTTGATAAAGCACTAACATCTCCAATATCTTGTGTATCTGAGTAAAAGAAAAAACCTTTATGAATTTTATTCTCACAGTCAGAAAGTATTCAATATTTTTTCTTGTATTATTACTTACATCTCAGTCCAAAATAGGGTCTAAATAAATGTGATAAAACAGGTTCACTTTTTTGTATATTCACATTAATAATGGACAAAAGTAATAAAAAAAAAAAAAAAAGATTTAATCTGACAGTGAGTACTGTTATAGTAGGCAAAGTTTAAGAAAATAAAAATGTTTCTTAAATCTCCTGAAAAGTATAACCTACTTATCATCTCCTTAACACCGCATTAACATTAATACCTGCATTCTTAAGCACAGGTCAATCAACTAATTTCATTTCTGAAACCAGATACTTGGATAAGCGAAAACAAAAGATCAAAGGCCCAGTACCAAAGTGAAGAACATGCACTCAATGCACTCCCCAACAACTTAGAGACCTCAATATAAACCCATGAAAAATAGAGCACAGACATCAGTAATCACCAAAAAGCAGGACAGGCTGGTCCACTCCACTCTACCCAATCAAAAAATGGCTATGACTCTCTCTCTGTTCCAACACAAGCTATGAACTGTTTCACCAACAAGAATGAAAGTTTGTATTTGGATTCAAGAAAATAAACCTCCCAAAACAACATTTTCTAAGTGTTCATTCATTTTGAATATAAAAACCAACATTCTGTGCCAACCTCTACAATACCAAGGAAACTTACAAAAGAATTGTCCATCTGTCAAATGGTCTTAAAAGCAGAAAACAATAAAACAAAACAAGGACAAAATGAAAGGATAATAAAAAGAGCTTGATTAAAAGCTGACTTTAAAAAAAAACAAAAAACTTTTCTTTGAAGCAATTAATAATTTTTTCATTTGTAATTATGATAATAAGTAGCAAATATTTACTGTGTCCACTATGGAAAGATTTAAGGTAACCAAATTTTAAACCATTTGATCCCTCTGTGTATATATATATACCTGTACGTTATATTCCAGGCAAGTTCATTTCAAATACTTTGTGACGTGTGGATGGTGAAATACTTATACAGCTTTCAGTAAGCTAGAAATAAGTTTACAATGATTCAATTCAAACAGTGTTGAAAGAAATTGGTCATTGATTAAAATATATATATATATTTAGTACAAGTAATAAATAATCCAAGTGGATCCTAAAAATATAAAATATTAAAAGTGATCCATAAAAAGAGCTCAATGTATTTATTATAACAGAGCATATAATTTAAATAGAGAAATCCAAAATTATCTCATGAGTATAAACTATTTCAACTAGAGTCAATGCACTAGCATTCTTTGACTCAAATGGTAGACTGATACAGTCTTAGAAACTTAAAATTAAATATTTAAAAAAGAGAGACAGCCATTGAAAATATGAAATTAAAAAAAATATATAATTAAAAAAATAACTGATAAACTATTAATTACAACCTGTGCCAATCTTTGAAAGGATTTGTCAGATACTAACAAATGGTTTGCCAATATAAGTGATAAAAATAGAGCAACTTTTATTAAGTTTGATATTATAGACTTTTATTCCTCTATCTTCAGAGACCTCTTAGTGGATTGTATCAACTTTGCAAAAAACCATATGGAGAAAACAAATGATAAGATTAATATCATCTTAACTGCTAGAAAATCACTGTTAGCACTTAATGATTCTACCTGGATTAAGTGCCAGAATGATGATTTGGATGTTCCTATGGGAGCATACGATTCAGCCCAGGTTGCTGATCTAGTTTGTTTCTATATTTTAGATATACTTAGTAGAATTGTAGATCCTAAACTAGTAGACTTATATAGAGATGATGGACTCATTTTTGTTCCCAATAGCAATGGTCCACTTACTGTGAAGTTACAGAAGAAAATAATTAGAGCCTTTAAGTTACTGGGGTTTAGGATTGAGATTGCTTCTAACCTCAAAATAGTAGGTTATCTAGATATCACCCTTAACCATAATAATAATACCTTTAAACCTTACCATAAAGAGCATGAAACTCCTAACTATATTAATGTTGATTCTAACTACCCCTATGCCATTGTGAAACAGATACCCATTACTGTCAGCACTAGAATTAGTAAACTTTTGTCTAACAGATATCTTTAATAAAAATAAAGAATTGTGTGAAAATGCTCTCTATAAAAGTGGCTTAAAAAATAAACTATCCTACTTAAACCCCATAAGTAACACTGAAGTATCTAAAATGGGTTGTAAGCACAGAAATAGAATAATAAAATCATATAGTTCACCCCCCGCCCACATTTCTGTAAATTATCCAGTACTAATATCAGACAGCATTTTCTGAAGTTAATAAATAAACATTTTCACAAAAAAAACCGTTAAGTAAGATCTTCAATATGAAAATAATCAAATAAGCTATTACTGCACCAATAACATGTATAAAATTATCAATTCTCATAATAACTACATTTTAAGTAAATTCTATGGGACTAATAATAAACCTGGTATGGACCCCCCCACCCGTAATTGTAGAAATAGTGAAATTATCCAGTTGAAGGAAAATCCAGAGTTTCAAAAAGTAATATACCAAGCAACTATTTACCCCATAGAAAATACATTAAATCACAATGTTTACATTGTAATTTCCACAGGGGAATGGAAACAAAGACTTTACACCTATAGGCACTCTTTTTCCAACCCCAAATTAAAATATCAGAGAGCTCTTTCCAAAAAATTTTGGGAATTGAGGGAGAAAGGTCTGAACCCTCAGATTGACTGGAAAATTATAAGTTTTGCTCATACTCTTAATAATCTTAAGAGTAGGTGTGACCTATGTTTAGAAGAGAAAATTAAAATAATAAAATTCAATAATCAAAGCAAACTATTAAATCAAAAGTATGAATTAGATTCCAAATGCCGTCACAGGAGTAGGTTTAAACTTATCTAATATATTTTTGATCTTACTTAATCTTTGCTTATCTAACCCATCTAATGGGTTATATAGTTTTACCTTCTCTATATCAATTCTATCTGATAACCTTCCACTACTTTACGAACTCCCTTTTCTTTGATTTTTTTATCCTTTTAATTTTTTTTAAGTTTTTTTTGATTAAAACTTTAATATTCATCCACAGAAAGGATTCAAATGATTTAAAAAGCTTCCAGGAATTAATGCAATGAGTGAAACCGTGATGAAATTTTAGTACCAGTGCTTCAAACTTGGCCAGTAATCTGTTGAAAGTGATTCACATTCTAGAAGGCCTTCAACAAGCAGAATCCCCAAAATATTGAATGCATGTAGGCTGCAATCAAGAATATTATTGATTAACAATACAAGAATTAAACAATTTGGGGAATTCCACAAAATATTGTTTCAAAATATTTGACAGAGGATCTTGGCATGAAATATACGGTGATAAGATTCTACAGCATTTGTCACAAGAACAGAAGAAATTTCAGCCTCATATTGTACAGACCTTACTTGAAACTACTAGGAATGAGGCCGAATCAGTTCTCTCAACCGTACATATCTGGCTTATACAATTTGGGGGGGGGTGTTACAAAATCATTTCAAAGGACAAGATGTCTGACAGTGGAGAAGATGAAGGTTGCTGATAATCATCATGTAAGAATGCTTTGTAGGTTGTTTTGAAAAGGGAACAGATGCCAGGATAAGTATTGGTGACTTTCCTAGAGGAGTACTATAAAAGGATAAAGATATTATTGCCCTAGGTGGGCTATTTTTCATTAACAGTAAATGGTTGGATGCTTTCTGCATAAACTGTATATGTGTATAAAGATAAATAAAACAAGCAATTCAAATATTTACCAAAAAAAAAAAAAAAAGAAGAAACAATCAAACATAGTTTAACAATTGAAACCATTCAGTTATTTGTTATCAACAATAACTTTATACAAACAAAAATTCGGAAAAAAAAATGTTCACATAATTATTTAACAATGATAATCTTTAGATAACTTTAAGGTTCAACTCAAACTAAAAACTGGTGAAGCAATTGTGCATAACATAACATCTTTGCAAAAACACGAATAGAGGCTCTATATTTATATTGCATAATTGTATATAACATTTCCCTATTTTTTTTAATCTAAAAATAAATAACACTAACAAAAGAAAATTGATCATTTAATTCTCTTTCAGTAGTTCCCATCTATTTGATTTATAAATTAATTTTTTTTAATCATTTCACTCCAAGCAAAGCAATAAAGCCACTAAGACACTGAGGGTTACTGAGTGTGAAAGAATATTAAAAAAAAAAAAGGAGTGACAACAATAAGAGAACAGGAATCAAGAAGACAGAAGGTAACGATTGACATTTTAAAAGTATTTCATCTCAGGCAATACCAGATAATCTTTATTCATTAATTTGTTGTTGTTTTTTTTTTTTTTTGCAAATTCAATACTTCCATGCCTGTATTTATAAGACCCCTCTCATTATCTTATAACATTTTCCCTCTTTGATGTGTCACAATATAGTCAATATGACCCACCCCCATTGATGTCATTTGATTTTGTTTTACTTCACTAGCTACCTCTCCACCCCTGTTGTTTAATTTTGATCTGAAGAAGTTTCTTGGTGAAATTAATTGAAACAGTGCATTGGGCAGTAGAAATTTTAATCACAGTAAGTGTAAACCACTGAATGGAAAGAAAAATAAATGTTTACTTATGCATATAAAAAAAAGAAAGATTTCGATTCAGGAATAAAAGTGGCCTTAACACTTAATTTTTGATGAAGCATGCAGTTTCATAAGCTCTTCTATGGTGAAGTGGTTGTCTACATTATTGTTGGTATTGAAATAAATAAGGGCAAGATTTTGTAGTGGCAAGAGTGACTGAGTGGATATTTGTTCAAGAGATTATATGAATAAGTCCTGGATCAAGTTATTCTTCTATAAACTTCAAACTTGTTTTGAAGTGAGGACTTCTGCTTGCAACAAGTCCTGTTGTCAGTCATCCATCTCAGTGGCTCATGACATACTACACTGCAAACTGCTATTTTACATCTTCAGGACAGTTATAGCATAGAGAAGACTGTGTAGTGCCAAGTGAATGATATAAGAAGCTTGATGCAGGATTCAACTTTGGTCTCAGATACAAAGTCCATATTTAAATCATGCATCACTGCTCAATGCCAGTCCTGCAAATGAAAATTTCTGGATTAAGAGAAGTGATCCGTTGCTTACAGTTGCCATCCCTCAACTTAGTTAACCTTCAAAAGGGAGCTGTTTATATTGAGAATTCCAACATAAACAAGAAATAAAATCAATTGTTCAAAAATATTCATCACTTCCCTGTATGCTTAATCATTTTCCAAATTAGGCAACCAATTTTACATATACATCTCTCTTTAGGGATTATTCCAGTTCATGCCTTGCTACCATGCAATTACATTGGCTCGATTCCCTCTCGCCATTACCATTACAAGGCCCTCATAAAGTATGTCAAGACTTATTTGTTTTACTGAATTCAGCCGTCACCATTTCTCACCTCTTTCCTTTCATTATTTCTTTCTCTTCCTTTCTTACCTCCGAAACTAAAATAATCTCTTTCTCTTCTTCTTCACTTTGTAGGACACAATTTTAGATCAATAAAATTTCTTCCCAAGCCTTCAACTTTAGACAATGAACCTTGGGTCACTCAAGGTCAGATTCCAGGTCATCATTAACAATTCTTTTCCTAAACAAGCCCAAGTGTATCATTTATCACTTGTCAACAATGTCCACATTTTGGGTTAACAATAATTCTCAACATTTATAGCTTTCAATTGCAAGAAGAAATAAAAAATATTTTCATTTATATTTGGTTACAAATACCTAACTTATCATAGAAACATGATTTTTAAACCATAATTACAAAAATAAAAATAATGTATTTTTTTCTCTATTCATCAGAATCACAGGATCTGTATTTTGATTTTCTAAAGCAAATATTGTTAATTTACATGCAGTATCCAAATTTCCCAATTGATTTTTTCTGCTTTTACTTATTAATTTCATAAAGCAAATTTCAAATTGTGATTGATTAGTGCCCCCATAACTTACTCAGCAACCTGTTATGCACTTGTAAAATCCATACGAGTAACAGTACAACATATACTTAGTGAATCAAATGTACACTTTTAAAAGTCTAATATATATAACAGACATGCAAAAAAAAAAAATGATAAACAGCAATACACCAAATAGTTTCACTCCTCTATTTGTAGAAATTTCTGTGGCAACCATAGGATGCAGAGGATTTAACACTATTTGACCATAGAATGATTATTGGTCCAGAATGATAGATTACTATGAGGTGTCAACTAATCAAGGTTTCTACTGAGCAACAGCAGCAAGAGTATACTAGGAATAGGTGAATTCTTGAAAGATATCAGCAACACATGAAAAGTCTGGGTAGCCACAGCTGAATCAGGTACAGCGCTGCCAGTGACTAACAAGAATGTTAACCCAACAAAGGAGGAACATTTCATAAAAATTACATTCCACTCACCCCATCAGTCAATGCAATTTAATATATAAACCCCCATTCCATGAGGTTTCATAATCAGTGACCAATTGCAGCATTGGTTGCTGCACCTGACCTGTGCCTAAGAACATTACCATTGTACTATAGAAGACTGCTGCTGTCTTGCCTGGTCAGACAAGTCATGTTTCCAGTTCATTTGGGCAGATAGTCAAGTTCATATATGGTGGTGATCTTTGTAAACAAGTGGGTTATATTCTATTGGTATTGGCAAAGATCCTAATGAAAATTGTAATCTATTTTGACAGACATGACATCTTATTGCAGACCATTTTCACCTTCTTATCATCATCATAGCAGTGTTTTTTTTTTTTTCTTGAGACAGGATCAGGATTAATCTGGCACAAAGCAAGACAGAGTATCTCAGTTTACCTCTCCACATAGGCCCATCAACATAATTATCATAATAATTTGAAGCAAGGTTTTTACAAGTCCAGATGCTCTTCCTGGTGCCCAACTCAGACATTCATGGTAGTGCAAGTACAATGAGGTCAAATCAGGCTTAGGCCTGCTACTAGTAACATGTAGCACACTACAAACTGCTGCATAAACAGATAGTTGGCATTTAAACCAGCTGCCCCATTAGCTTTTCAGCTGGTGAGAAGGGTGGTATGTCACCCCAAAGAATGAAAAAACAAGACCTGTCAAAGAGGGTGGACAAGCTTCTTATAGGAGTCAATGGTCAACTTGCATGCATATATATGTCTAGATAAAAAACCTTATGCTTGATTTGTTTCAGCCACACAATACAATCCATAACAATCATGTGCAGTTGACATGAAATGGGTTCTAGGGACGCTCAGATTAGCCTTCACATTTGCCAGATTTGAATCCTACTGAGTACATGTGGTACCTGTTGCCAACCTCATTCTCTGCAGTCACATTCTACAAACAAATCACTTACGGATACCCTGAAATGTTCCTGAATAGATATACCAATGCAATGATTCCAGCACCTCATAGACTCCATTATCCAGATAAAGCAAGGAGCTAATAGTTATTAGATAGTAGTTTATTTTTTTACATTTCATTTATAAACAATAAGTGAAAATAAGTGATGTAACACAAACTGGAGCAAAAATTTGTACAAGAACTTAGCAGTAGATACCAGTTTCCTTCTCTGGGATTTAAAAAAGAAACTTGATAAAAAAAACAACTCAAAATGACACAAAAATAAATTTCACAGTTTACAGACTGTTGTCTTAAATAGAAAAACTTTTATATCATTATCACAAGTTTTAACTTTAGAAATTAGTTCAGACACCTTTACTTTATAAAATACAATAATGCTCATTACAGGAACTCATTATGAAAGATTTACAAAAAATATCTCACCTTGTCAATATATACAGGGTCTTCTTTAACAATACCTTGTGTTTTCAGCATAGCATAGGCCTCATTTATTTTATTCTCATGTGACAAGCCTTTTGACCAACTATACATTAATTCTATACATCGTTTCTTTACTTTTTCTGATGTTCGAGTGCCCAAATACTGAAATGAAAAAGATAGAGAAGATTAATTGAAAGAACAAACATTAAAAAGTTCTTGTCATTCAAAATTTCTTACTAAAGTTTTAAAATTTCTTCACATGCAAAAATACAAAATAAATGTTTTTGTAAATGCAGGTGAAATTCTAAACCATTTTCATTAAAGAAAGCTTAAAAAGCTTGCCTTAGGTTTTATATTTTGACATCTTTTGCCAAACAGAAATCAACTTTAAAAAATAATGAAGCCTTGAAAGATTTCAGCCAATCACATATTGTCTGACAGATTAGAGTTCAGCATTATTGATAAAAGCTTTAATTTACAACTTGTTAAAAATCCCAATTCCAAACACTAAAATTCAATTCTTGGCTATGAATATAATAGTAAAATCATTTATCAAATTTTACATGCAAACTCATGGAAGAAATGTTATTTTGAACCTTTTGACTTTATCCAATATTAATTTCAGCTACACAAACTAACAAATAGCAAAAAACAGATTTTACACATCATCACAAAATAACATTTTTTATTTCTCAACTAGCAGAGCTGCCTGGTGTTGCCCAGGATTTAAAAAGTTAAAAATAAATCTATAACAACAATATAACTTAAAATTCATTTATTCAAATACAAATATATCTTTAAACAGTTTTTATATTACAATACTTCTTGGTAAACAATATTCTTTATCTTTCCTTGTGAAGCATAAACAAACAAATTGGTTTTACTTCCTATACGTGAACAACAAACATACAACTGCCCATGAGAGAAACAGGGTTCTTCTACCTGTAGTCCAGTAACTGATAGAGTCTGGCCTTGTACTTTGTTAATAGACATAGCAGAACTTACTCATACTGGAAACTGAACTCTCCTAAATGTGAATGGAATATCCAACCCTGATGGAATAAGGGGAATCCTGGGAATAAAGACATATTCACCTTTTCCAAACCCAGTAAGAACTGATACCTCAATTACATGTGGCATCAACTTCTTAACCTCAAGTCTGGTGTCATTACAAAGTCTTGGTGCATTCATATTCTGTAATAGCATTATAGTGAATTTGCTTTGTCTTTTTTTTCAGACCACTGGTCGATGTCTTTTCTTTTAACTAAGGCGAGCAAATTTCTTTCTGTCTTTTTCCTCAGCTCACCCGAATTTGAAAGGAGTTGGTAAAGGGAGTTATTATTAAAAAGACATGTGATCTGTAATTGTACAAACAAACATATACACATACAGACACAATCTTTCTGATAGATAGATAGATAGATAGATAGATAGATAGATAGATAGATAGATATTTTCCAATTATTTTACTTGTTCAAAAAAAAAAAAAAAAGTAATTGTAATCTAAAAAGTTATTTTCTTTTTTTTGTTAATAACTGAAAAAAAATACATGTCATCATTTACATCTTCACAAACTAATGGTAAATAATTACCACTGTTTATTTCATATTATTCTTGCTTCTTTCTTGATTATACTGTTTTTATTCAATGTCTACCAAAAGAGACACAATAGTTATTTTAAGTAAAGAAAAATAACGTTATTGAAAAAAATTTTCAACCCATCCAAGTGTATCTTTTATAATTACATTTTAATCAGACCATTTCCATCTAATTTAAAAATTATCCATTAATGTAAAGCTTGAACAAATTTCAGTTACAATGCCTTCATGTCCACTCATTCCATGAAATTAGAACAATCACATAAAGTCAATAAGTAATGCAAACAAAAATGTCACAGCAACTTACAATAAATTTTCAACCAGTCAAATTTTCATTTAGAGACTCAAAGTCTAACTACCACATTTTTAGAATGCTAAGTATTTAATGGTTCTATAAAAGTTTCATATTTCACAAATGCAAATACAACTTTATGAGCAAATTAAGAAGTGCACTAAATTCCCGGATACAATGCTCCAAATGAAAATATGACAGAGGTGAACAAAACTAGAGACAGAAAATGGTTGTCCATTAGATTTTCCAAATCAATAACTTAGGCATATTTGAAGAGATAAACACTGTGCTATAATGGCTTCCTTACTAATCCTCCTAGAAACAAATGCTTATGAAAATAAAAAAAAATTGAATGATCAGGAACAGACAAATCAATAAAATAGAAAGCAATGATTTCCTTAGGGAAGTTGAGGCATGTATAAAACTGTCATACTGAACAGGTCTTGCAGATCAAGATCACCACCAGGATAAATGACCTAGAGTTTAGGCAACTATGGCCTTAAGCAAATTTAGTAAGAAACAGGAAAGATATTCACACAAGAGAAATTTATTACAGAATATTGAATTGAAAATTCTCGTACGCTCCACCACCAACATATGACACGATGAGATGATTTAATATACCAAAAACTATATTTTATTAGCAAAAAAATGTATAGGATAGAATATCCAAGTGTTGACAAGGTGGAAAGATGTTTTTCAATGATGGTACACACATCTACAATTATATCAAAAGATTCAAGAAATAATAACAGCCATTAATTAGAAGAAAAGAAACCTCTTAACAAGAACAAATACCAATAATTATAATACACAACATAAATTATAATTAAAGATGGCTGCAACCAACAAGAACCTGTTCTACAAGACTGATAATAGCAAAGATTGCTTCCAAACATTTGTTGCTTTTTGCAAAGATATTTATTATAAACAGTAAAAAGAATTTCTGGGATAAGGATTTATCATTATTTACATTTGGACTAATCTCATCATCCTTGTTTCTCTTATCATGTTTTGGCCATTGTACCCTCCAACCTGCTTCAAGTGTTTGTTGATAGGAACCCTAGTGAACAGGCTCATTACATCCAAGCTTACCAGCCAATTGTTATGGATGGGAGCACCTTGAATGGATTCCAACAGCAGTGTCAGCAGCAGGCAAGCAATAAGAACATTAGAATTAAAACTAAGTTTTAGGCTCAGGGCTGTCCTATGGAACAACAGCCCAATGGATTAAAGTGTTGGTTTATAAATTTGGTAACATAGCTATTGCAAGTTCAATCTCTAGGCCATATATTACAAATTTGAAATCAGTGGAAACAGAAAAAGCTGTCACTGTGCAGTATTAAATACGAACAAGTTAAGACATCCTTAGACATGGACAGATGGATGAGAACAAAATATCCTTGTAGATTAAATAAAGGGTTCAGTTTGAAATTTCCTGAAGGTTAACTAGATAAACAGACACCTGTCGAAGGGTGAAGGGCATCACAGGGAAAACATTGTGATAACCGTAACCAAGATGACAACATTAGTTCAAATGGAAATAATGTAAATTGCAAGAATAAATGTTAATCTCTTTACCAATTATTACCCCATCAACTTCACATGCAAATGTCATTAAACAAATTTGCACAAGCAAAATATCTTAAGAGTTACTTTATCTTCTTCATAGAAAAAGATACGAGTTACAGGTCTTCTTCATAGAAAGATCTATGGCCTTTTTACATGAATTACAGACAAATAGACTGAGAATAATTGGAAATCTGGACAAACAAGCAATAACCTGAGAATACACAAACATAAATTGGAAGATCCAGTAAGTTTCTTTAAATAAGTCGCATTATTCCCAGCAGAGGCAGTCTTCAAATCCATCCATCAGATTAAAAAATTTCAAACAGTTGATTGAAAATAAAAATTTCAGATAAAGCAAGCATATAAAAAATTCCCTTGAATTAACAAGAAAAATGTGCATAAAATGTCAACTTTTACTCCATATTTATATATCTTCCAGACAAAAACTTCTTTATATATAAAGTTGTAGCATCTGCCTGCCTGTTTGTCATTGAACTCCTCCTAGGGTTTTGGAGATAGACCCCCATAAACATATATATTCTGAAACTACATTACTGAGGGTACTTGGATATTATTGATCAAAGGTGGTCTCCAGGGGGCACAAACCCCACACTGATTTTTTTTTCCCTTTGATTTAAATGAAATTTGATTTTGAACAAGGGAATGACTCCTATCCAAAATATAGAAGGAGAAAGCCAGAAGATGGAGTTCACATTAGCAAGATCATTGAATAATATTGAAATGGGTCATTTTTCTCCACAAATTATAACAATGATCAGTCAATTTTCTTACAAAAAAAAATGTGTGACACACAACAAGGCATGAGTAATTCGGCTACTTTATGATAAAAATTAAGGATATTTTAAAATGTCCAGTAGTATGACAAAAAATAGCCACTTAGAAGTTAGTTAACCAATTGTAACTTAAGACACAGAATTTCAATGAATAAACAATGTCTACTATTTTTAAGCAGGTGTTTTCTTATTTTTGAGATCAACAGTTTTTTTCCTTACGATCAAGAGTTTTCAACTCACATTTCATCTCAGAAATTTCTTCAGATCAAAAATACACAAGATGGAAGAAGAGCTGGATTCATATATTACCCAAGGCTATTTGTGCATAAGTGAATATAACGAACCCAACTGGAATTGGAACTCAGCTCTCTAATTAACAATTCCAAGCCATTATCCAATACACCATCTGCACATGTAAGCCTGCAACACCTGATATTTCCAAGAGGTCACCCATCTAAGTACTGACCAGGCTTGTTTTATCTTTTAGAAGATGCAGACAAAAGGAAACATTATCCAAAGTTAAACAGTTCCCCATTTGAGCAAATCAGAGCTTTTTTAAGATAGAATAAGACAAAACAATTTAAGAACAAGAAAGTACAAAATATTTAGTAGAAGTGGCAGTATTCAAATGAAGTAGTATAGCCTCAAAATTATATAATCTGTTAACATGTGATATTTTTAATATTAAAAACTATATGGCCTGTTGGCATGTGATATTTTTTTTCTTTGTGGGTAAAGATGGGGAATAAATACGTAGCTTTAATCATTTTGCATCAAAAATATTAGAACCTATCTACGAAGAGAGTCCAGTTTTGCCAGTAAAAAGCCAATGAATGGTCAGTAGCTAGGTAATGTACAGTAAATGAGACAAGAGTCACTCTTTCATCAGAACATTCTCTTGTAAAATGAGAGAGAGGGAGAGAGATTATCCAATTAGAAAAAGACAAAAATAAAATGTCCAATATGATTAGGTGGATGTTCAAAAGTAAAATTTCTATATATTGTTTAGTTCTAGATTATTTCCCATTATTTTCCCTACTGCTGTCCTGATAGAAATGAAGGGTGTAAAATGTGCCTGGGAATGTCTACAAGTCAAAACATCAAAATAGCAAAAGGAATATCTGGATAGTGTCCTTATCAATAAAACACTTCAAGGCTATAATAACAATTGCTAGGCTTCAAATAATACAACAGATAAGCTGTAATATTAGAATGCTGAAATTGATAAGGGAGTGATAATTTGAATATTCAAGAGGTAAATGTTAGCAACAGCAGGCCAAGATTTCAAACACTAGGGGATACTGAAGGTGGCAAATGCAATTCATATGTCAGTAATTACTTCTATTTGGTATCTACTGTTAGCTTCAAAGGACATAATTGAGTCAGTGACTTTTCATCAGATATTCATTGATACAAAGCAAAACATGTTGAGCAATTTTGATCAATTATTTATCACCACATGATGACTTTTCTTGTTAACATATCTACTCTAAGCCAAGTTATGGCTCACCACACAAACAATGACAGACAAGACAAAAACCAGTAACCACCAATGCTATTGATTTATGAATGACAATTCATGAGATACTGTGATTCACTGATGAGAGAACAGATGCATAAATTTATAGAAAATTAAAAAAAAAAATGGAAATTCTTTAAAATTGAAATTTATATAACAATGAAGCAAGTAAAAAGATAAATATAATTTTTACAAAATTGATAGAATTATTTTTTTATAAAAATACCAACATAATAGCCATATAAGATGGAAAGTACTATAATTACTATGAATGGAATTATTTTTAGTTTTTAATCATTTCACCTTAAGCAAGGCTACTAAGACACAAGGGGTTACTGGGAGGGAAAAAGACAATGAGAAGACTTTAGTGGGGAAAAAGGACAATAAAAGAACAGAATTCAGGAAGACAGAGACCAAAAAATTGGAAGCTTGTTCTTAGGAAGACAGGAAATGGTGACTGGTGTTGCATTTAAATTTTTGAAGATTGTAAGTGGCAGGAAAGCAAGAAACTTGAAGAAAATTCCACATGCAAGGAAAGAAACTATTAGAATAGAACTTATCTATTACATCTAGCTAGTTCAACAATAAAACAGGGAGACCTAGTTGCCAATCTGGTAATACAACTAAATCTATGCAGCCAAGGCAGCAAGGAGGAAAGCTCATCAGAAGAATTGCCAAGAGAATATTTATAGGAGAAATAGAGAGAAGCCAAGTCATGACAGTGGGAAAGTAACTGAAGTCAAGACACCAGGTCAGGATCAATTATATTACAGACTCTTTGGATTTTGTCAAGAATCTGGTGATATATAGCAGGAGAACCAAAATCAGATATGACAACAATATTAAATGGATAGATAAATGTGCAAAAGGGATTCTGACAAGAAGAATAGTATGATACATCAAACCAATTTTCCTAACAGTAGACCTATCAATTCATTCAATATAATCACTCATTATATGTGAATGGAAAACTTGAGTCCAAGATGATGCAAAATGTTGCTCTCTTGGAGGTTAGTATCAGCCATGCTGATGGAAGGAAGAAAAGGTTCTCTATAGTGATTAAATGATATCCGTTTTGTTTTGGATGCTATAAAGAATATTTTACAGGCTATAAAGAATAATGATTAAGGTCAACAATGCAGTTAATTACCTTTTCTTTTCCTTATGAAAAAAAGACAAGTATTGAAAAATTAATAATAAAAAAGGACTAAAAAAAATAATCACGATATCCAAATAGAAAGCCAAAAATTAAGGAAGTCATTAAAAGTAAATTAATGTTCTTAATAGTAGATTATAAGATATAAAAAATAAAGTTTTCATAGAATTAAAAAAAAATTATTATAGTAAAATTTAACATCATTCATTGACATTTATATTTAGTGCAAGCAAGACATGATATTTTCATATTGAAAATCATAGTCACCTACAAATAAACAGGTCTAATAGAAGTAATAGCTTTAAGTGTACTTCTTCAAAATGAAACTATTTAAGATGTAATCAAAAGGAGCATGAGTAGAAAATTTGAAGAAGAAAAACAGATGAGAAAAGAAAAATATTGCTACAGAAAAGGAAAAATATCAATTTGTTAATCAACTGTATGAAGAGGACACAATGTCAAAGAAACCTGGAAACTTCCACCTTAGACCACATCTATCAAGGTCTACATAGAATATTTTATTTCAGTGACATTCATATCTGATAAATGGATGGGAAGGGCTTAAATCACATTAACCTGTTATAAAATATTTATTTACACACCCAAAACACATTACAATATTACTTGCAAACCAATGACCATTACTAAAATTATACTTTTTTTTTGTTTACCAGAGAGAGAATCAAGTACAAGATGTTGCCAGCTGTCAGTTTTCAACATTTACTTATATAAAAAAGAAAAAAAAGAGACTTCCCAAAATCCTCTTACCTTTGGAGATACAACTTTGATGATCTCATTTAAAAACCTAAATTTTCCAATTTCTGCATGAAATCGTCGTCCACAGTTTTTCACACATGCTTCTAGTGTCTGAAATAAATATAAAATAATCATTAAGAGATATCCAACCATTTTCATAAATAAAAATGACTAGAAAGAACCAGAGCTTGAATTTTTAATTCATGTTAGACACACAAAAAAGAAAATCTAAGCTTTTGAATTCCAATTTATTCATTTTGGTTTTCTGGATAAATGAATTTGCTATAAAGCTCTGTCTCACTCTCACACATACACAAAAGACAGGCACATATATTATGAATACATATATAAGCATACCTAATGAAATTTGCTTCTATTCAATCCCTTCACTTGCAAACAAGCTCTGATGTCCTTGCTTTTCTAGTTATTGCTATCATCCAAATGTTAGTGTTCTCTCAAAACCACATGTATAGACAGGCACATATAAAATGGTTCACATTATAAAATCAGGTTTCACCAATAAGGATATTTTATAGTGAGAGGTTTAGTACTCTAATATTCAAATGAATTGAAAATGCACAAATGCTTACTTACATCTATACTGTGAAGAAGTTAAGGAGTGTGTATCTGAAAAACTACACATTGTCTACAGAAATTTCATTGCAATGAAAAATTAAAATATATGGATAATCTATACAAACATACATATTTGAGTGTGTATGTGTATATATATATATATATATATATATATATATATATATATATATATATAAGTGGACACTGAGGTCAGCACCAAGCAGTGACAGGCTGTTTCATGGTTGAAGGTGTGATGATTGCATTCAAGCATAAAACAGACTGTCACTACTTGGTGTTAACTTGTGTCCACTTTTATATTTGCATACACACTATCCCTGATATTGAGCACTTTTAACCATAAATATGGCATACCTTAAAACTATATTTTTATCATATGGTCCTCATGTATAGCCAGCTTGACAGTGGACA
Source organism: Acanthosepion pharaonis (assembly GCA_903632075.3). Classification (NCBI taxonomy): domain Eukaryota; kingdom Metazoa; phylum Mollusca; class Cephalopoda; order Sepiida; family Sepiidae; genus Acanthosepion; species Acanthosepion pharaonis. The sequence continues at coordinate 2,478,166 of CAHIKZ030005499.1, forward strand.
AAGAAATGCTGGATGGCCTTGGCTCAGGTATAAAGACAAGCTAAATAGTAACTTCTTGGCTGTCAATGTGTCTCATACTAACTTCAAGTGAGTTGCCTTGGATAGAAATAACTGGAGATATTTGTGCCAGAGTGGTATCAGAATCAGTTGTATTGACCAGCTAAGAGAAAAAAAACAACAGTGAAAAGTGTCAGCAAATATTCCTGTTGATATAGTCCAAGATCCTCGCTGTTGCACAATATATGGACTTGTATACAGGTCACTAGTGGGACTGAAGTGTCACATATGACACAAACATAAAAACTGAATGAGATTGTTGAATCCTCATATGTCAAAATCGAAGGAAGAATCAATCGTGTATATATATATATATATATCAGACAGAGTGAGATATAAATAGATATTACACTTGATCATGTTGTAGTATAAATTATGAATATTATGCCAGAGTTGTATACTGTCTTTAGATAGCCCTATATGGAAATATTCTTTATTTTTTCTTATTAAGTTACTGTCTAAAATGAATACTTGGTATTCAAGACATTACTATCTCATTTGCATATAACCATAGTTCAGAGTTTTAGAGCATTGGTTTATAAATTAAAAATAAAGAGTTTTATTATCACTTAAAGTTATTTAAAGGGCTAAGGCTAATTTATTTGGAAATTTTGTTTGTAACGTGTCAGCTCTACAGAATGATGCAATTGAAGAAATAAAGCTTCAGTTATACAAGTTAATTGAGAGTTCTAGATGATTTGAAGGTTATTCAAAACCCAATTGACTTCCTATTTCGTGTTCTTCCCAAAAGCACTATCCAGAAATCCAGATGCACATCATGAATCCAGATGCACATCATGCTTCTCAGAAATTTTGATCCTCCAAAGTTATACAATGAAACTCTCCAATATAGTAAGCAGATTACTGAATAATGTGTGTAATATGAATGTAAGAGTAGAAAATAGGAAATTAGAATATATATAATAAAAAAAGAGACAATGCTAAATGTTCTCACGCCAATCAAATTCCCAAAATCTAGACAAAGAAATGATTTTTTTTTTCTTGAAATCTCTTGCTCAATCTGAGAATCTCATTCAGCTTTTGTCATTATTTGTCTTAACTGCCTCATATTGTATTATAGTAATTTTGTGAGGAAAAGAAATGTTGGACATAAATTTATATAACTTGTTGGCAGGATGGGTATGCAAAAAAAATGACAGCAGAATAAGGTTATCTACATGAGTAACTGTGTAGCAGGTACTTGCTGCTCTTCACTGATGGTGTGATTTGAAAATAGTCGAATTTACCAAAACATTTAGAGATAATAGTGGTCAAGTTTCAGGGCTCAATAGGTTAATATAAATTTAAGCCTAATAACATCAAAGTATAAAAGATGTTTGTAGGAACAGAAAAAGGATTTTACGTTTTTATGTTTACATAACAGTGCAAATTTTGAATTAGGATAAAGTAACCCTATCAAAGGGCAGCATATTACATATCTAATTGATCTTTATTGGTCTGGACTAAACACACTTTGGAATTAAATCTTTCATGCCAAATACAAATAATTCATTAAAGTTAGAAAAAAAAATCAAAATCAATGTGAAATACAACAGTCAAGAAAGAAAATGCACAATTTTTTAAATAGATTGTCACATCAAATTTTGCAATTTTTAAAAAAAATCAAAATAGTTTCATATCTTAAGTTACATGGGTGTGATGAAAGTTCTTGAACCAACTAAGATGTCCTTCACAGTCATATTTTAAAAAGTGGATTAGAATGAAAACTTTTCAGCACTAGTACATAAGTAAAAATAAATTTATGTTATTTTTGCTTTGGCAAAAATATAGTGCCTACTTAAAATACAGTTTAAACATCAATTTTTTAATGCAAAAATACCAAATAAGTACATTGGCATAATTTGTGTCATTTCTTTTTTTTACAATTATAAAGAAGATTGATAAGTAAAGCAGTAGTTATTCCTAACTAAATACTAGTAAAATACTTAAAATCTTAATAAAATAAAAGTTTTCAGTTGTGGGGAGAGAGGGTCCCTTGAATCTGTCACTGATAATATGAATACAAGTAAATATTCACACCCACCCCATCAAGGTGGTTGAGCAGATTTCATCCAAATGAACTTTACAAATTTCATTACAAGTTTCATTAAGGACATTCAATTTGCTTGATGTCACTAAATCTTTAGCCAGATGAATAGGAGCCACTATCTTCATGCCATATAATGCTTTATCTGATATGAGGAAACTGCAAAAAACCTATCAGAAAAATCAAGACAGTTTTACTGTTACTACTGCTAACAAGGAAAATTTAAAAAGGTAAAAATTAAACCAAATTGCTGGTTAATTCCTTTGCGCCTCTCATTTCAAATGACATGTTTAAAAATATGAAGGAAACTAATTAAGCAATTTAAGAAAAACCCTTGCTTTATCCCTCATGTAAAGGGATGCACAAACTATAATAGATAGCATCAAAGTTTTCAGGTCATCCTCAACTGTAATGTTTCAAACCAACCATCTTTATCATTCAATATTTATTACACAATAATATATACAACAACTGAACTTAAAACCAATTTCCCGTAATAATGAACATTCTCAAGTATACACAAAACCAGACAAGCAGATTCATTTCAAGAGAGTATCTTACCTTTTTCTAAGTTCATATCAGCTCTGTAAAGGATTTCTAGTAAAACAGAATTTTTTTCTTCATTAACTTAGAATTTTCTTTATTACTTTAAAAACATTAACTGAAGTTTTCTAAACAGTCTTGATTGAAAGAAACTTGGGTAATGAATTGACTCAATACAAAGTTGGACAGATATCAATCCAGGTATATAATTTACAAAATAATAATATAAACAAATCTAGAGAAACCCACATTCTTATTTGAAGACATGATTGAGGAATTGTTAGTATTCACAGCAAGTTTCACAGTGGCCAAAATTGAAGTAATCAGGTTATGTAACAGCATTTATTCTTGATTGTAATGGAATGAAGACCCATCAGTTTTAAGGATTGCAAAATTTGCTTCAAAATTGAATTATCAGATAATTGAACATAATTTATCAGAGGCATTAAAATGTGACAAAGTTAACATTCTACAGGAATTTCTTTTCATTAGTACTGCTAACATTATCACCTGGGAGAATCTTAATGCATTAAACCTTGGGACTACTATGTATAATCCTAACCTTACATGTTCTATCTTGGTCAATTTAATCTGTGCATGTCAATAAGTCATCATATCAGTCTTAGATATCATGAGTTTTGCTGATGACAAAGTGGAAAAAAAAAAAAAAAAAGGTGGAATTACCAAATTAAACTAAATTTGAGTTCTGATTGCCAAGTTTACAAATTATATTTTAGTGTTAACAATAAATCAAACATCTTTCAATACTAAACTCTCACTTTCACAGTTCGATAATCTGATAGATGATTTTATGAATGCCTTCTTGTTTAGCAATCAAATTCAAATGTACACTGGTGGATAGAGAGATTTCTAATAATTTGATTACCCTGGCAGTCATTTTAAAAATCAAATTCAAGTTGGGTTGATAAACGAAAATACCTTATTGGGAGCTATTCAAAAAAATGAATTTTTATTACTTCATCAGTGAACAAAAACAAAAAAAAAATGGGCTGGATCATAAAAAAAAGATCAATTTTCCTATTTGTGTATGTGTTTATTACTTAAAAAAAGAAAAAAAAGAAACAAGAAGAAACAATGGAAAATAATTTACATTACATCACTAAAAGTCAAAGATTATTAACAAAAACAGCATTGTTCTTAATACGAAAAACTGTTGGCCATGAAAACATTTGTTTGTATAAAAGTCTTCTTTATATAGTTAAACCTAGAGAGCCAGACAAACCTACTAAGGTTTCAAGGTTGTATATATATATATATATATATATATATATATATATATATATATATATATGTGTGTGTGTGTATATATATATATATATATATATATATATAGTTAAACCTAGAGAGCCAGACAAACCTACTAAGGTTTCAAGGTTGTTATATATATATATATATATGTGTGTGTGTGTGTGTGTGTGTGTATATATATATATATATATATATATATATATATATATATATTTATAATATTATCCTCACAAAACATCTACTATTAGGACCAATAACATTGCAGATTCTTTGTATTTTATCAAAAATCTCCAAATACATATCAGAAGTACCAGACCAGATGTGGCAGTAATATTCAATGCATGGACAAATGGTAAACTTATAAATGTGTAAGATAGATTCTGGCAAGAAAGATTATCTTAAACAGAACTATTACACCTTGTACTTGGCTTTTTTTCTCAAAATACTAAATATAGTAATACTTTATACTAAACTCAATTTTTTTAGACTATTTACATTGTTCAGACTGTTGTCCTCATCTTTATTGCTATACTAGCAGTAGAGCCCGGCGTTGCCCGGGGATGTAACAGTAAGAGATAGATCAAGTATCGACCATCATAAAGACTGAAAAATTAAATTGACAAAGATTATTGTTTAAGGTTGACGGACATGCATGTCTTAATTAGTTTTTTTTTTTTTTTTTACGAATTGGTCAAACCCAAATTCAAACAAAACATTGTTTACAATCGTTATGAGTCTATCGATTGGTGAATAGAATTTTATTATAAACAATTTTCTTGTAAATGGAATTTTTAAAGCATTCTGAATGTAAATAAAGAAAAAAGTGTGCAAGACAATAAAAATACTACCTGCGAAAAAAAAAAAAAGTGGATGTTTGTTTTATCGGCTGAAAAATGTAAGAAATCCGATCCCATATATAAAGGAACACACACACACACATAAACAACCTGGGTTTTTTTAACCTAAGTCACTCCACGGAATCGCTAAAACAGAGCATAGTCTGATGAAAAAAGACGCCTTAAAGTTTATGAAAACAAAATTTTATCGTCAAAATGCTTATTTTTTTATGAAGAGGATAGACTAATTTTTTTTTTAATTGTTTTTTAAAAAATTTTTCCATCTTTTAGAATATTCTAAATTTTGATTTAAAAAACCTTGTTTTCTTTTGTCGCAACAAGGGGTAGTAGATAACATAGATAATTTTTAGCGCATTTTTTTGTATTTACACACATTAATTTGGAAAATCTTGCAAAAATAAAAATAATTGTCAGATGTTAATGAAACTTTCAGAAACTATTCACAGATGATCGAAATTATTATAAATATGTTTTTTTTTTTTTATTAAAGTCATGGCAGAAATATTTTTTTTTATATTTATTAACACCCCCATAACTAATTTTATGAAAAACTCTAGAAATTCAAGACCATCGGTTTTAGTGATTACAAGGCTTTGAAGAATGCAAATCTTGTTTTTTTTTTTTTTTTTTTTGGCCAACATACCTGAAAATCAGCTGTGAATTGTAACATACAAAACTCAATAAAACAAATATATTATTTAGTTTCAAATGCTTTTATTTGTTTTAATTTGTTTTTATGAATATGGACAAGATTTTCTGAAAGCAAAAAATTTTTCAATGAAAATTGAATTTTTAATACAATTATTTCTTATTTCTTTAATTTTAAAAAAGATTTTTAAAAAATGTTTAAATTGAATTTTAAAAAATATTTTAACATTAGTTAAAAGCAACTTCAACCTTTCAAAATGTCCGTGTGAGATTGTCATTGTCTAGCGCTTTGAAAATTGTATAATTTGGACCAATCAGATTAGCCATGGTAATTAAGAAATGTAATTTTTGTGTTTATAGTCGGACAGTAATTATCAAGTACGGAAGACCAACCAGAATACAATTTAGTTGCATTATTTGAGTTCAGCATTGTTCTCCGCTGTTAAGCCCTTTACTTTTTTGAAACACGTATGGTGAAGTTAATTTGAGTTTTCAATTTCAACTGAGAAGGGTACCTACAAGTAACAGTATCATCTTATGAAATTTAACTACTGCTAAACTTTAATTTATATGATCTTATTTTTATATTAATCTCAGTTATGACATTTTTCCATAAATGAAATATCAAAATTAATAATAAAATGAATGGAAATACAAATAACACAGTAAAATGTAATAAATGTACATAAAATTATAGTATTTTATGTACACTTCTGATAAAATTTCATAAGAAAGGTACCTAAATTAATTAGATACCTTTTTCTTATGAAATTTAATCTCACTATTAACAGTCTTATTTTTTAATTTCTTTATATTTTCCATAAAGCATCGTAAACGTAAAAATGAAAGCTAAGTACAAAAAAAAATAAAATAAAAAATAAAAAATTAGAGCGCTGAAAGTTTTCCTTAAAAGTAACAAGGTAAATAATTTGTTCCCTTAAATAATTTCACTTCCTTCCATCCGTAGAAAGAATTCTCCTCCCGTAAGCTATCTAAACGTCATGAATGTGCCTTTCGTCAATCGTCAAGCGATGCGAAAGGTTATGACCTGCTTTGTTTTATTTTCAAATTACATTTTTTCGGCGCAGAAGCTAAGTTAAGCTTGGTTCAAAATATTTTAAATAAACAGTATAATATCTGTTTTTATTAAAATCAGTTTTGAAAAAATGATAATTGACTTTTAAAAGAATATCAAAGTAAGATTTTAATCTTTTTTATCAAATCGAAAAAAATGATTGAAAATGATTATCTGCCCTTTTTTTGACCAAAAAAAAACAATATTTTTAACGAAAATTTCAGACATGCTAGAAACGATTAAAAAATGTAAAAAATAGCCCCAAAATACTTTGATCTTTCCTCTTTAATAATAATATGAACATTAGACGATAAAATTTTGTTTTCGTCAAGTTTGGCTTTTTTTTCATCATGCTATGCTCTTTTGTTTACATTTTCGTGGGTGAGTTCTCCCCCTTTCATTCTCACGATGTGTCTTAATCATGTTTTCAAATTGATTTTCGTAAAAAACAACTGCATTTTTCCCATTTTCGGTCCCGTTAGAACCACCACAAGGTAATTTTATGTAGTCCTGTGAAGTTTTGTTGAAATCGGCTAAAAAATGTAGGAAATTCGATCCAACATATAAACGTTACAGACACACACACACACACAACCTGCGTTTTATAATAAGTAAGATTCACAACATTTCGCCATTGTAAACTCTGGCCTTCTTCAGGTGATTAGAATTTTGAGCTGAACCCTTTATTTCATCCCCCAGGGTATATTGTAGGTATAGCTGACCATATATGAAGGGAAATGGGAGATCACCCCAACCACCCCCACTTTGAAAAATATCTGTAATACAAAAATATAACAAGGTTTGTTGCTGTGGTGCAGTGATTATTATAATCTACAAACTACTACTCATGTCAGTTCAATCCTCACTAACTGTTGTTATAAAGTTTCTATTTTATGTGTTCACAGACTTCATAACAGACTTCTTCATATTAAAATGAATTTATCTCATTTTCAACTTTTAAAAGAAAAAAAGGAATACTCCAGTAGTTTCAGTCTTCAATAAAAGAAAAAAAAAATTTTTTTTTGCAAGGTTAACAAGCTTCAAAGAACAGGTATTCTCCAATCACCAACATTGTAATCTAATAAGAATGGATTGTAAATCAGGGTTAAAAATAATCACTTAGGCTATTTTAATATGAGCAAAGTCAGATCACCTCGAGGGACTGACAATAAAAAGCAAATCAAGATTCAAGAAAGAAAGAGAGAAAGAGATTTATATACAAACTGCAGCTATATGCTAAACGGTAGAAATCAATAGTTTTAAGATGAGCATATGGGCAGTTTTTCATCTTCAGTTTTGTTCAAATAGAACAATCCTTGCTACAGACGATTCATAGAATCCTAGCCAACCAAAGCTTACACAAAAAGAAGGAAGACATTCTGCACAAAAGATAAATGGAATTAGAAAACTTACTTGAAAGCTTAAAAACTATTTAATCTCAATAGGAGATAATAAAGCCAGAATATTTTGCAAACATTTATTCCTCCAACTTGGAGATTATGAATTCTCATCTACAAAACACCAAGTTTTGAATAAATAAGTGGAGATAAGGGCAAATACCTTCCACACAATGTTTCATGCATTCCAATTTTAGAAAATACCCATTTCTAATTTGTTTAATACAAATCAAGGATTTTTAGAAGGAAAGAATCTTATTTCTAAATCCACGCACACAATAAATGAATAAGTTTTATCTGTTGCTGTTGGATATCAACCAAGCATTATGTTAAAATGTTATATTCAGAATGAGAAAGTAAAATGATATGGGTGCTCCTATTTAAATTATCAATTCTCTTTTCTTACTCACCTAATTATCATTTGAGAAAGTAAGAAAAATGCTCTCCTAAAGGAAAAAAAAAATCTACCAAATCTTTCAATAGATTTTGGAAGGGCCAGTGGAGAACAGAGAAGGTGAAAAGTTAAAAATAAAAAAAAATTTAAAAAAATAAAATAAATTCTCAAATCTAAAATGTTCTTTGTACATTAACTTCTACAATCGGCACATGCCCTAGGCAATCATATTATCCTAATCATAAAAGACTAGAAATAGTTACAATGGTGATGGTGGTACAGAGGTGTATAACTATTAAACACTTCCTTTGCATCTTCCTCACCTCTAATGAAGTGGTAGTGGTAAATACTGCAGATAATGTATTGATTGTTAAAACAGCCCTTCTCTAACAGAATCACTGCAGCACATGGGATGAAAAAGAAAATCAATATCTGTGCAGGAAGGATGATGCGAAATCAAATCTATTAAAAATAAGTTAATATATTTTTTCTTGTCTCAAGACTGTTCAGATCACCCACCATTTTCAAATCTTTAAAACATTTGTTTCATGAGATTTATAAAGTTTTATAAAAATATTTTATATCCAACATCCAAAACAAAAACTCATTTTTGAAACTGCAACAAGAAAATAATGTAATATTTGCAATATTAATTTCTCCTTAGTTCATAATCCTTGTGCATGGATAGAAACAGAAATGGTTTACATTTTGAAAAAACAACTTAAGATAAATTACAATGAAACACAATAAGTTGAAAGTTTTTAAAGTAAAGTATTGTTCACATTTAGCATGATGATTGACTGTTCAATACACCTTTTTCATTTGAATCCAAATATATTTTTCTTTAAGCCTACAGACAGCATTTTTTAACAGGTTGAACCTAAAGAAATAAGGGTAGATTTTGAAATTAACAACTATTAAAACCTTCTAAACATGTCCACTAAGCTATAAAGAAGCAGTAGTGAATATACATCATATCCAATGTTGATAGCACAACTAAGTTTCATGTAGCAAATTTAACTGATCTGATTTTTAAAGTATTTTTACATTTATTTTAAAAATTGAGCACTCTTTAATTAATACCATGTTACTCTGACTATTAACCTTTTTTTATATTTATTTTATATTTTTTATACACATGTATAGAGAGAGAGAGAGATGTGTGTGAGCACTCTTTAATTAATACATCACTGTTTCAAAGAAGGATAGAGGTTCAAATTTTGATTTTTTTTTCTTTATTAGGTTTGACTATTAACCAGTAGATGAAATTACTGTTTAAAATATATATAAAAAAATATATATTTCTTTATATATATATGAGCAGATATTTGTTTTGGGGAAATCTGAATGTGTGCAAAAATGTGTGTTTGTGTGTAAAAAGCTTACATGATCATATATATATATATATATATAGAGAGCAATAAAGTGCTTGATATTAGAAATAGAGCATTAATAGGTTTAATGATATAAAATTTGTCTTAGCTGATTGATGTTATATTCAGCATCTCTACTCAAGCGTTTCATAGATGAACCTTTGTGTAATCATTTGGTCCACTCATCAGGAGGTATCAGCAAATGTCTGTTAATTTTCTCATTTTCACTATTTTTATATTAAGTTAAGTGATATGCAAATTATTATACTGCATATGAGCAGGTAAATAAATGGACACCAACGAGAAGAAGTGGAATAAGAACTTAGTGGATACACGACATAACAATTCGTTGCCGAGGGCTTTGGTCCTTGAAGACCCAAACGTGAACCGTGATTAAAGTTTCTTTGCTGCTAATGCTAGATGTAAAAAGTTGAAAGACAACAAAAACAGAGGAGGGGAAAATGAAATCACCGACTTGTTCATGGCTACCGCTGGTTGTTGTGATTATGAAAGTTGCTACAATGGTTTACCCTCGAGAACTAGAAGAAATGACTTTGAAAAGAAATAAGTCAGGTTATTAAGGGAAACATGAGGCCAAAAGAAAAAGACTGGTGATTAGTTTTGGCAATGAAGCAGGAAGTGGATGAACCGATAGTAAAATATTTACACCGGTTGCTGGAAAAAAACTAGGAACAGGCGAGCAGACAACGGAAGAAGAATTAATCCAACTAAGATTAATTGAAGGTATGCAAAGTCGCACATAGATATAAGTTAATGGAACAGTTATAACAAACATGCCTTTGAATATGTGTATAGAATTTATACAACAGCAGGAATTAATACATACCTACAACCAAAATAAAAAATTTTAAAGAACAATGGCTGAAACATATACGGTACAAACAAAAAGAAAAAATAGGCCTGTTAAGGTGGAAAAAATTCATGAAATGAAAAAAGAAAAATGCCCAGCCTTTGGAAAAGACGTGTTCAAAGTGTTTAAAAAAAATCAATGTAAAACGAAAAATGTGGAAAAAGAGTAGAGGATGAAAATAGACAGATTTTAATGTAAAAAGGATAATATACAAAATACTGGATCTAAGAAAGATACAAAAATTGAAAAATCAACGACTGTATTGTCGAAATGAAACGACCCTGGGAAAAAATGGGAAAACCGTTTCATCGTCAGTTTGACGATTATAGCAATTACTTTGAAGGTTCAATAGAATTAAAAGAAAAATATGAAATAGTACCCATTATAGTTACAAATTGCCGAAAATAATGGACTACTGGGAATGACGTGTAAAAATAAATTAAAGTTGATTAATGAGATAGAAATAGAAAACACAGGAAAATTAAAACTATGAAGGCCTGAAATTAAAATGTTTACCCCTCCTGGAATTTATTAAGTAATAGCTAAAATAAGTAAAATGACTTATGGCATAAAAACGTGGTATTGAAAAAAAAAAAGATGGTGACCTGAAATGGAGATTATAAAATAGAACAATTTTTGCTGGAATGAAAAAGACCCAAAATATAAATGAAAATTTTAAAAAGTGACGACTAACCATAAAATGTAATCAAAATGTTGAAAATACCATCTGTTATCAAGACGATATATGTGTTGGAGATTTAAATGAAGATGATTTAAAGAAAAAAAACTGAAAATATACTGAACCGGCTGAGAGACGCTGGTATGACAATAAATACAAAAAGTGTGTAACCAACAGTAATGAAATATCATTTTTGGGTTACTCAATATCAAAGGAAGGGATCTCTCCAGATAAAGTACTAATAGAGAAAATTCTAAAAGTTGCTACACCAAAAAATAAAAAAGAATTGGAGTCCTTCTTAGGTTTGGTAAATTTTTATAGAAAATATGTACCAAAATATAATGAGTTGACAGAGCCATTTGCTAAGTTAAGAAAAAAAAATGTGGAATTCATTTGGTTAGAACACCAACAGAAAGCCTTTGAAAACTTAAAACAGATTCTGGCAAAAAGCCAATAGTACAAATTTTTGACCCTAAGAAGGACATAACTCTAACTACTGACGCTAGTGAGCAGTCCATATCTGGTATTTTGTCACAAGATGGGCATCCCATAATGTATTTATCAAGGAGATTAACAACAACTGAACACAATTATTCGAATATAGAAAGGAGGCACTAGCCATAGTGTGGACAACGATAGAGCAAGACAGTTTTTGATGGGGAAAAAATTCTTGTTGAAAAGTGATCATAGACCACTGGAATTTATTTTCAACCCAAGAAAAGAGCTACCGAAAGTTACAACGTCCAGAATATTACGTTGGGCGATTAGACTGATGGCGTTCGACTTTGACATTGAATATGTTAAAGGGAATACGATACCGCACGTTGCCTTATCTAGATTGAGGTTTTATAGATAGGAGGACAAAAACGACGAGGAATTTGAAGACACATTCTTGCACCTTGTAGAAACCAATGTAATATCTGTAGATAAAATGGCTACTGAAACTACAAATGACCCAGTGTTAAATAGAATAATGTCGAGGATAAAACAGAATCGCTGGGGAAATTGTTCAATGGCTGAAAGACCATTCAAAGAAATCAGACATAAAATGACTATAGAAAACGGGATAATATGTAATGGAGACTTGGTAGTTCCCCCAGAAACACAGAGGAGACAGGTTATAAAAAGTGTACACGATGACGTACATTGTGGAGTGGCAGCTACGCAAAGAAGATTAAAATTGGAAGCCTGGTGGCCGGGGTACTCAAGAGACGTAGAAGACTACGTAAAAAGATGCAAAAAATGCACAGAACTCAGGAATTTTAAGCAAAAGAAAATACATGTATGGCCCCGAGAAGTAGAAGCATGGAGCAGAGTACACATGGACCATGCCTATGTCAATGGGATAGGACTATTATTAATATTAGTAGACGCATATTCAGGTTGGCCTGAAGTGGTGAGAGTACCTGATAAAAAAAGTACCACCGTAAAACAAATATTAAGAGTAATATTTTCGAGGAATGGGACACCGAGAACATTGGTGACTGATAACGCACCAGAATTTGTGGATGCTGATTTGCATGAATGGCTAAGAAAAATAGGATGCAGACCTTACAAGACCCCTCCCTACCACCCTCAAAGTAATGGGGCAGCGGAAAGGATGGTCCAGACGGTAAAGAAGGGCATAAAAGCATGCTTGCAACAGAAGGAGGAAATCGATGCTTTCCTACCAAGATTACTATTAAGTTACAGAACAATTCCACATGCAGGCAGGCCGGAAAGTCCATCTGCCTTAATGGGCAGACAATTAAGGTCCCCTTTGACTATGTCATATGCCACAAATCAAAAGATGTGGTACAAAAAAGAAATAGGAATATGCAACCAGAGTCAGCCGAATTTATTATGCAGAAAGGACATAATACTGCAATATTAAATAAAGAAAATGGGAACAGTGTTCTAGCTCATGCTGACCAAATAAGATCCCAAGGAGAAGAATCTGATGAGGAAATGCCTTCAGAGATGCCCATTATTGATGTATCAGAAGAGTTAATGCAGAATGAAAACTGCGCAGGGAAGAAGTAGAGAGGGATGAGTTAGAAAAGGAAGACCAGAGTATGCAAGAGGAACAATTCGATTATAGGGAAAGACGTGATAGATCTAGATCTCCAAGGGAAAGGAGAGGGATAAAGGAAGATGTTCAGGAGGGCACAAGAAGAAGTACAAGAAGTACTCGTGGCATAAGGCCCCTCCGTTATAGGGAGATGTAGTGATATGCAAATTAGTATAATTTGCATATGAGCAGGTAGCTCATAAATGGACACCAACGAGAACGGAAGTGGAATAAGAACTTAGTGGATACACGACATAACAGTTAAAAAAGCATAATTTATGCACTTCTTATTGGTGTTACCTATACATGTGCACATATGTAAAGGAACACACACACACTTACAAAAAAGAAAAACCAGCGTAAAAACAATAAAAAGGTAGTGCATAAATTATTTCATTCAGTTGTGGGTGAGTCTTTTGATATCCAGTCATTCATTTCCCTATTTCAAGAGAGAGAGAGATAGTCACTCAGCATAGATTTGTGTAGATGAACAAGCGCTTATTAGACGACTGACTGACAACATATTGCCAAATTTCATATTTAACCAAAGGAGACAAATTCAAAGGTTTTTAATTTACTCAAATCAACTGTGATTGGAGATGATCCGGTTATGTCTAGTGATGTTTTTTACTATTTCTAGAAATTTCTAATTTTTTTGTATTTTATTTTTAGAAGTTTTTTTCCTGGAACATGCCATTTTTATTATATATATATATGTATATAAATATGTTAATCTACACTTGTTGTAGGTTGTTTTTTCCATTCTACATGCTCTCGAAATCTTTACATGTTGGTTATTTTAATTTTTAATATTACTATATTCTTTTAAGCAGTTAAAATATTCAATTGAAGCTAAAAATTTCCAGTATGTTAATAATAAAAAGGAATAAAATGCACCCTCCTTCACCAAACCAGATATGAGAAGAGAGAAGTAAAATAAATAAAACAAATATTTAAAAAAAAAAAAAAAAAGTGCTCATCTATTCCAGTGAAGTCATGTTTGGCATGTATGGAATCCCGACCTGGAGGAGGAGGGGGGGTTGTGAGAGAGAAAAAAAAGATAGGTGAACTATCATGTTCTGCTGCTGCTTTGTGCACATGTGTGTGTGTGTGAGAGAGAGTCTGACTGACTGACTGACATGTATAAGCAACACAATAAACAGAATAATGAGGATTTAATTGCTGACTTTGTTTCAATTGCAACAGAGATTCAGATTTTGGTGCCCTAACAGAATTGTCTAACAGTAATAGCTTTTACTAAAAAGCAAAATAGTATAATTCCATTGAGAGATGACAAGTATAATCCAAATTCAGAGTTTAATATAGTGAGGAATATTTTTTTTTTTTTTTTTAGAATTAATTGGAAAAACTGTATTCTTAAGGCACACCTTGTGAAAATAATCAATGAATACACAAAATATTTTTTACACAAATTTCATTTCATTCAAGTCAGTATATCCAAAGAATAAAAAGTGCCACTATTTGTAATTAAATGCTCATTTGTTTTTTTTAATTTTACAACACTAACAATATTTTCAAATTTAGAAAAAATTAAACTGATAACAGTATGAAAAATGACATATGAGGCATATACAATTTTTCATTGTACATGCCTCATATGTCTTTGCTATAAGTTGTTTGTCAATTAATCTTTATTCACTCAACATATGAAATAAATTTTCTAAAATACCTAACTGCTATGATAAATAAAGTAAATAATAATTGAATAAACACCATTATTTAAAAAAAAAAAACAATGATTATCATAGTGTGACTTTGTTCAAACACTTCAAGACAGTCAAAAGTCTCACTGATCACTTGGTGAGAAAATAAAGTAAAGGTTGATTTTTATTAATATGGCATTATTGGTATTTGGAGAATGCTAGTTGAACAACAGGTGGTTGTATTTTGGACCAGTTAAGGTAAATGTACCTCTAATCTAAGAGCTAATAGCTTTATCAGTCCAAATTGGATTATAAAGAAAAGCTTAAATGAAAAAGTCACAATTTTATAAGTATTTCATATTCTGAAACTTACAAATGCAAGATATTTTTAATCCTAGAGAAAAATTGTGCTTATTTCAGCCATCACAAACTTCCCTTTGTAAATTTTAGTACAATGTTTTCTGTGCTTATGAAATAGCAATTCATTCACTATTTCAGTCAAGTGCCAAAATTGGACAACCTGTAAGAGTATTCACAATTTCTAACATCCTGCTATTCCACTTCATGACAAATAATTGCTTGATTATGTCTACACTCTCCTTAAGAAAGAAACGACAGACAAGAGAAAAGGAGCAATTACATTTAAAACTGCTGAAGTGCGTCTTTCAAGAAACACAGAGATAATGGTATGTGGACACATTTTTTAAGACATTTAAAAACTATTTTAAGGTAACTACTATTTGATAGTTTGTTTAGAATAACTATGTGAATATAAGATTTTAGAAGTGCTTGAGAAAAGATCATTACATTAGAGCTGAAATTAATGAAATGAAACTAACAATGTCTTAGAGAAAAAGCAAAAGGTTTTATAGCATGCTATTTATTTTCTAGAGTCATTTTAACATCCTCTTTTCTTATATTGGTTTAAATAGAAAAAGGTTTAAAAAAAAAAAAAAAAAAATCAGCATACATTAAAAATTTTAAAACTAATGGCTGACAACTCATTCAAAGTCATCATTTTTCCTTTGTGGGGAAGCTGTTGACAAGTATTCACTAGTTGAAAGTCTTTTAAATTTTAAGTATAACCCCCAAAATTTCTTTTTTAAATGAATTCCTAAAAAATTTATGTGGTATGATAATGCATTTAGAAATTACATATACATATGAGTGACAATATCTTAACTTTATCAATAAAATAAATTACTATGCCTTTACTAGTTTCTTAAACTTCCTCAAAACTATGATGGTTTATAGTTAAACATCCTCCTAAATAGCTTCTTGCAGGGAGAGGGTTAAAGTGATCCCGTGTCTTTAATGTGGACTTCACCCAATTGTAGAAAAACCAGAAAATGTACTCATTTTTATTTCCTACTCTTAAACACTTTGCTGAATGATTTTATTTTATATTGTATAAACAACAAAATAAAGACTTAAAATTTATCACTTTACATGTATAAACTAATCTTTAGATTATTTAACCAGTTAACCAAATGCTTTATATAGTCACTAAATTTTCAGTAATTCTGATGTTTGTTTGTATAAGAATTTTTAAGTAAGTAGAGACCCGTTTTATTAATGCTTCTTATTGGAGGTTAAAAAATAAGTTCAATTCAAACTTATTTAAAACATTAAGAAACAATGACCATGTCATTCAATATACTATGCTGAGCAAGTTTAAGCTAATGGAAAGACTATTTTCTCTTTTAAGCTAAATGTTTACTTTTGATATTACTTTTTACTGCTATAGAACATGTAAACTTTCAACAGTCCAAAGTATAAAATTTAGATCTTTTTAAATTTTCACAATGTTGTTTCTTTAGACAATGAACAGTGAATATTTGAAGTTTATCATTTTGGCTTGTCCAGCATTAAAATGATCAAATTTAATCAAAATTAAAAACACTGTTCTTATCTAAGACAAGAATGTTTAAAAAAGTGTAACCAAAAAGAATTCCCATGAAAGTTCCTTGAATAAGCCTAGTTGTGATAGGTCTCAAAAAGGCCAGAGAATGCATAAAAAATAAAGATGTTACTATTTAAGTATTTCAAATATATTAAGTGAAAAGCAAACAATATTAGATTGAAAAAAAAATCCCCCAAAAAGATAAATGAGGGACTATTTATCTAACAGAAACAAAGCAATTCATAGAATTTGAGTTATTAGTTTCTACTTTGACCCATTTCCATAAAAACACTTAACTAATTTCATTTCATTTTTTTAACCTGTTCATTCACCCAATACAAGACCCAAGGGTCACTCAAGGTAGAAGGTTAAGAGCACATTATGAGGATATGTAGAATAGGTATCAGTTGATCCTGGACTTGAAGAAACCAAGATTGTTGTTGTCGAGGAAGGATCCTCTTGGGAGTTTGTTCCACAGAGTAACAGTTCTGGAAAAGAAGCTGAGTGGAACTTACTTCTTATGAAAGGAACACAAAGGGAATGGGGATGATTTGCCATCTTGAACATGACAGGTCCCAGCTGTGAAGGCCTGAGTTGGTGGAACTAAGGAACATAACATCTGCCATAGCAATGGAATAATGATAGGCTAGCAACATTTCACTGATGAGATGAGAGTTGCAGGTTGGAGAATATCCTATCACCCACAAGGCCATGTAATTACTTTTGAACTGCCTGGACTGGGCAGCACCAGCCCAGATATGACAGCAATACTCCATTCTTGGTTTGTTCTGACTCTTGTAAAGATAGAGCATGGCAGAAGTTGGGTAGTTTCTAGAGGAATACAAAGAACCAACCATTCTTCCAGCATCTTTTGCAATGACACATATACATGTTTCATTTGAGATTTGAAGTGAGCTTTAGACCTAGTAGACATTTCAGGCAAGGCACCTCTTTGAGAGTGTGACCAATCATCAGAATTGGTGCAGGTTTGCTTGGTGATAATGAAATGTTACTAGTTTTGTTTTGGTGGTATTGAAATAACCAACCAGTCTTTACAATACTGAGCCATGAGAGTTCAGTCAAAGGAGAGATCTGCTACCAGACACTAATCATCCAGATATTTCGAGAAGCACCCATACACCACAGTATCATCTGCATATATATTTACTAAGGACCTGAGAATGTTCTTAGGCAGAGCATTAATATGAAGCAGAAAGTGAGTAGGACCAGATAAAAGAAAGAGCCTTGGGGGACAACAGCATTGATCTCATGTGCCTCAGAGGACTGGATATTGACAACCTTCATAGACATATCTGACAGAAAAGACTTGATAACGAAGATGACTCTCCCAGAGATTTTATGAGCCTATCAAAAATATGAAAGGAAGGAAAATAATTTTGACAAGTCATTAATTACAAACTCATATCTAGTTTTCATCTAGAAAAAATAAGCAATATAAGAGCAATATTTTGTGGGGAAAATTAAAATTATTCAGAGGACAGAGCTTTTATTTTTACTAAAAATATCTACAGGAATTTGTTTTGTTTCATTTCT
This sequence comes from Acanthosepion pharaonis, assembly GCA_903632075.3. Classification (NCBI taxonomy): domain Eukaryota; kingdom Metazoa; phylum Mollusca; class Cephalopoda; order Sepiida; family Sepiidae; genus Acanthosepion; species Acanthosepion pharaonis. Next base: position 2,496,547 of record CAHIKZ030005499.1, read on the forward strand.
TTTTTTTTTACCTTGGAGGCAGAGACTCTTTATACAGATTTATTTTTAAATTTGGCCTATAGAGAAAAAGGTTTTATTTTTGGAAGAGGATGTAAAACAAGAATTCTTTTCAGCTGGGATTTTTGGATTGGAAGAGCAGAGGATGTTCAAATCCTACCTTGTTGAATGTAGGTGAGAGAGAAAGAGTAGTTAGTCAATGAAAACATAATGTATCAACATGAAAGCTGGACAGAGAAGTGACCAGCCAAATTTGAAAGCATGAGAAGTTATTGATCAAGAAGTAAAAACCATTACTTAGAAACCTCAAAGACCTCAGTCTCTGCCAATCTTCCTAAAAGTTCCCAATATAAACACTGCAATTTTGGCACCTGGGTAGTTGAAGTTCTTCATTCTTATAACAAAAAATCAGCTCTTAGAAGTTAACCAAACAACCAACAATTATATAAAAAGATACAACATCTATACAGTGAGCTCACAAGTGAACATTTAGCATTCTTGGAACATTTCTCAAGTGATATGAGCAATATCTAATCTGAAAATAGGTGGTCTAAGGATTTCTCAACTAGTCATTGTCCTAACTCCAAGTATTTATCAAGTTATGATCATTTGAAGTTAAAAACATGTACCTGTTTAATTATTTATTTTGTGATGATAAGTTCTGGGTATTAGCTTTTAATACCTCTTTCAGCAAGAAAAGTCATTGGAATCTTGTTGAATGTCATAAGTGGCAGACAGGCATAACTTAAACTTTTTCAAAAATCAACTATATCAAATGGATTTAACAGTCTTACAACACAAAATTCAGTTGAAAACATCACTTTTTGATATGTTTTGCCCGTGTTTTTGTCTGACCATCACGGCTTAGAATAACACTAAAAATTTGTCACTTAGCTGATTGTCTGCAACAAAAAATTTAAAATACTTATTAAACAATTTAAGTTTCCAAAATGTAAGAAAATTGTTTCCAAGAAGAAATTTAAAATGTATTAAATTGATAATAATTCACTTTTGGCACCATATGTGAGAATGGTTATATGCATTGAAAATATCATAAACACAAAAGCATTAAATTATTGGCATGTGAACAAAAAGGATCTCAGCAATCCTGCATTTCTTTTTTTTTTTCAGTGCATAGAAGGAACATTGAAAAATTAATAACTCCTGAAGAAAAATTACCCTCTCATTTGCAACCAGTGTTTCCCCACAATGGACACGTAACAAAGTTACAATGGCAATGCAATTGGTCATGAAGCCCTCAAAATTATAAGTCAAGATCATCATGAAACTTTGTGTAGATTATGAGGAAATTTGTGTGAAGTTTTGAGATGAGTTATGACGACTTAAGTTTTTTTGTTTTCCTCTCCTCGACAAGAAGTCCAATTTTTTTTATTCTTATAATTTTAATGTTTCTACACAAGATAAATAGGAAATTAAATGGTTGGAAAGTTGACATGCATTTAAATAGGTAAACAGTACAAGTATCTCACTTCAAAATTATGCACAAATCAATTACAGAGACTAAGAGTAGGTCTACCAGATAAATTCATGTAAGAGCAGCTGGCAAATTAACCAGATAATGTATTGATACTAAGAATAAATGGATGGGGGGGGGGTCGTAATGACAAAACTTATAGATTCAAATAATTCTTAATTCTCTATAATTCAGATTTCAAACTGCCAACAAGGAATGACTTTAAAAAATCAAACTTATAATCCACGAAACAGGGGGACAAAACAAGCAGCATTCTTAAATCATTGCCCATACTTAAATCATTTTTAAAAGAAATAAAAAAACAAAAAATTACTTTACAGTTTTCTTATTTCATTATTAGCTTTACTTCATCCTAGTTCTGTAGTTTATTCCAATATTTTATGTCAATAAACTCTTCAATCAATATAGTAAACAGTACAAAATTATCAAAATTACTATAGCCACTATCATTACGGTTCATGAAAGATTTCCAATTTGAAAGCATAAAAACAAAAAAAATTTAGTTTTTGAAGAAATTTCATTTTAAAAAAGGAAAATTTAATTTTTAAAGTTTATATATTATTTAATTATTAAAGTTTATAAATAGTTGTTTTACAAATTGTGAAAGCAACAGTATTTAACAATAACTGTTGACACCAAATTGACCAACATCTCTATTATCATCAGAGCAAATGGTAAGGGTAAACCAAGGTCAGTCCTCTAATTATCCAGCACTTTCTTACCAAACATACATGGACTTTGTAACTTTACTACAGTATTAGGCTATTTTTTATAATTGTCACTTAAAAATAAGAACAGTGCAGATTTTCTTATCTAAAAGTACATCATTTGTAATTTAAATTAGTTAAGTGTTAAAGAAGTTGCTGATGCATGACCAACAAAGAAAATAAGTGTAAAGAAATAGAAAGAATACAATACAATATGAAAAAATAATCCTGATTTCATGAAAAATGCTTACATATTGAAATATTATTGTACTTGGTAATCTAAAACAAAAAAAAATTCACTCACTGTAACAACTATTATAGTAATATTAATTGTTTCCTTATAAGGAAACAGCGTTCATTGACTAAGCAGTTAAAACTGCTGCCAGTTGAAATTTATAAAATTTTTCTCTTAAAACAATTTTTTCAGGGAAATAGGTTTCTCAAGTTCAGTAGCTATTATCATTCTTTCCCATATTGATGGCAGCTTCCTTCCTAACCTTTTGTTTAAAGTAGTGTGGAATGTCAGCATCTTGATTATATCATTATTTTCTCTTCGAACTACATGTTATATCTATCTTAGTCTTAGTTATAAGTCTTCAAGCAATGTAGTTTCTGTTATCTAGTACAGTTCTTTGTTTGTGCTTCACTTAATAAAAACCATTTTTAATCACCGATCTTAATAAGCAGTTGTATACAGCCAACAGTTTAAATATTTCTGAACAAGTCTGGTGGTGCCATGAATTGCATCTTGCATCTTGATCTGATGAGATTTTTTTAAAATATGACTAGTTTTTAGGTTAATATTTTAGTTTTGTAGCAGTTTGGAAAGTTGGGCGAAACAATCCCTAACACAGCCTGTTCAATTTCCTTATCTCTTATAACAAATTTGTTGTAACTGATGGAGGTATCTGAAATGTTTAGTATTTACTAATTTCACATACTGAAATTTTATAAAGGATTCAGAGTATATGCCATCACTGTTGTCATTCCAATTCCAGATGATTGTTTCTGTTTGGAAAGGTTTCTCTTGAATCCTAATTTTTGAAATACTTGGTAAACTCAACTATGAATGTCTATGTTATCATCATAGCCCTTTTTATCCTCTGTACATTGCATTACAGGAGAAGAAACAAGAATATGGTTTTCTATTAGTAGATTCATTTGGGATATGGTATGAAATGTTTAAGTGATCAGTGTCCATCTCTTCACATCTGTGCTTGTATACACACAGAGTCTAGGAAGAGATTAAATAGATTGGGGCTTTCATTTCCTTCTTGGCATACACCAGATGAGTTTTGGAATGTTCCAGTATTGGAGTCCCAAGCCAACATGTAAAACTTTGTGGGCCAATATAGTTCTCAAATATATTCAGTGAATCTGGAACTTGGAGGGTAGCTTCTAATGGATGAAAAGAGGAAGTCTCTTAATGTGGTTGTATGCTGCTGTGAGGTTCACAGAACAGATATACAATTTTCCATTGGAGAGGTAAACAATTTCCTAGAGTTGTTTGATGATATATATATACCCTCATTAGGGAACTCTGATGGGGTGTAATGCTTAGCAAGCTTGTTTCACTAGATCAATTACGACTAAGTAGTCAGTTCGATCCTCACTAGGTGTTTCATACTTTCAACTTGGTGCCACATCTAACCTACATTTAGTATAATTATATATGCCTTCATTACTCCACTTACCAGAACAAAAGGCAAACTGGGTTGTGAGGAGGTTGATTTTCATAGAACAGTGATGGGACACATTTTATGGCAAGATAAGAGTTGATAAGAACTGGTGAGATTACTTAAACGTACAAATAAAAATAAAAACTTTCAGTAACTTAACTCAGTGATTTCCAAAGTAGATACTGAGGGATATTTAAAAAATTTAATAATTTTATGCATTTGTAATTCACAGTCACAAACAAGATCTAACTGATACATTGTAAATCATTCAGCCCATCTGGTGCTAAGCTTCACTATTTCAACACAAGATGGCACACTCAGTCAATAGGCTTATATTCTGGATTGTTCTAAAACTACATCAAACATTGTCAATACATAATAGTTGCATATAAATAACCAGATTCCCCACAGCCTTATTGAAGACTGAATCTAATGAATGGTGCCATGAGTAAGCTATTCAAGCAAATTTAAATAAAAATAGCTTTTTAATAGGAATACATTAATAAAAAAGAAATTAAAAAGTTAATTTAAATTAAACCCATTTTTTAAAGACTGTGGTCTTTGTTTTCATATAATAGGTTTCTCTAATAATTAACCATTTTTACAATTGTACAGTATTTTCCAACTTCATGTATAAGGATTTGTTTTCATAGCATCCTTAAGATACCATGATACCAAAAATATTTGGGAACCATTAGCTTCCTTGATAAGGAGAATATCATGTACTCTTAAAAGAGAGAAACCAGGTCAAAATATGAAGGATAACAATAAATCATTGGGAATGTAAAATGATTTTTTTTACAATTAATTAATCAGTTACTCAATTTTTCTTCCCAAATGGTAAGAAGTAGAATTAGTCCAACAATTTCTTCCCTACCCACACACATATGAACATACTAGTAGATTACAGAGGTATGATCAGATCCAGTTAATCTTGTAGCATGATTGTGGGCAGATTTTCACACATGTCCAATCGTAGAAAAATTAAATCTTAAATTCATTAGCATCAAGAAAGAATACCAAAGCAAAAGTAACATATTTAACTAGTAAGAATAAAAATATCTAGAGTTAGTTCGTCATCCTTTTTAGAAAAAAATCCATTTGCAAATTTAAAATACTAATCAACATTCATAAAATAATATTAATACAAATTATCCATCAAAAAGTATAGCAAAAAGAATTTCTCATAAAATAAAAAAAATCTAAATCCACGCACACAATAAATGAATAAGTTTTATCTGTTGCTGTTGGATATCAACCAAGCATTATGTTAAAATGTTATATTCAGAATGAGAAAGTAAAATGATATGGGTGCTCCTATTTAAATTATCAATCATTTTTCTTCAATCTTCCATAAATACAACTGAAAATAATATTGGTAAATATTGTAGGAGATAGTTATGTTCTTTTGGTATTGCTCAAAAGAAAATATGCATGCTGTCTAAAGAGGAATAATTCAACCAATCTGAAGACTTTATAGTGACTGTCATTCTCAGTGGTTGAATAAACAAAATCTCACACCCTATATCAGGCAAGCAGCCTAAAAACATAAAACAAGTACATGATTTTGTAAATGTCTGATGATAACTTATTTGTATATATTTTGTTTTTAACACAAATTATAAAAATGAATTTTTAACAATATAAATGTACTCACAAACTATCTGACACTTGTGATTATAAAACTATCAAGTAAACAAAAGTAAATACTAAAAAATCCATCTTTGACCTAACATTCCAACAACACTCTTAAAAAAAAAAAAAAAAAAAAAAAAAAAGTTACAATTCTCAAAAAAAAAAAAAAATTATTATAACCTTTCACTTTATAAACTAAAAGAAATTTGTTAGACTTCACCCTAAAGTAGCGTTTATAGAGTGTCTGACAAAGATAAATTGCCTACAGTTTGTGAAATAAGTATATTAACCAATGTGCAACCATAAATGTTTCTTAATGAACCAATTCCCCACAATGCTAAATGGTATTTATATCCTTAATATCACCACTGATGCTTACTTGTCACTACTTCCCAGGAATGCATGTAAAAAAAAAAAAATGGTACCAAAATATTCTTCATTCCTCTATTTTCTTTTCTTTAATCAATTCACCCCAAACACAAAAACAAGGGGTTAATATCAGAAATTTAAAAATTTTGAGAAAAGACATTAAGGAGAGAGAACAGTAAAAGAACAGGTTAAAGGAGGCAGAAGATGACAATTGACATTGCAGTTAAATTTTTGAAGATCAAAGTTAACCAAGAAGACAGAACAGGGCTTGTTGAAAGCAAGAGGAGTGAGAGAAGAAACAGTTAGCATAGAACTTATGGTTATATCTAGCTAGTTCAACTGTAAAATAATGAGACCTATCTGTCAATCAAGTACTATGCTTAAATTCATAAAGTCAAAGTACAAAAGAGGAAAGCTTATCAGAACAATTACCATGAAAATATTTGTAGAAAAGGCACAGGGAACCTACATTATTTAGCAAAAAAAAAAAAAAAAAAACATATAATATATATATATATATATATATATATATATATATATATATATATATATATATATATATATATATATATATACACACATACTTCTTTTTGTTTGAAATTGAGCAAAGGAACAATTCAAAAGTGCCAAAAATAGCAAATACAAAGATATCATAATACTTGAAAAGGAAAACTAAAATGAAAAAATTCTTTAGCAAAGTGACAATAACATTGGATAAAGTTTGTATAAATTATAAATACAGTATTTACATTAGTCGGATATTGTCCCTCATCTTTGTCGCCATATTTGTCACAATGTTTTGACGTTGTACACTCCAGCCTTCTTCAGGTGACCACCTGAAGAAGGCCGGAGCATACAACGGCCGAAACATTGTGACAAATATGGCGACAAAGATGAGGACAATAGTCCGACTAATGTAAATACTGTACATAATACCACATCTCAGAAATATAGACAGACTCTGAAATTATAAATGAAACAATTTTCTGGTTGCTGATAGGTAACAAATAACTGAGTCATTCCAACATTTATATGTACATTATATATAATCAGCAAGAAAGGCCAATTCAGTTCTTTTCCAAACAACCAGCATACAATTATACTTTCAATTCATCAACATTAGCCAGAAAGAGAAATAAAGAATCCAATATTTCAGTCAGCTAATCAAAAACTAAAATGGGAAAAAAATCAGTTGGAATATTTTTGCTATTGTTTGTATATATTTTTGGATTAAGGATAAGTCAAAAGAAAGAGAGACAAATATAGATTACCTTCAGTGGTCAAGTTAGAATTTGGGGACCAACACTTCAATCTGGGCTTTGCTCATTGAAAAGAAAGCCTTAGTAATTCAAATAGTTTCCACAAATGAATGTCCAAGTTTCAAGTAAAACAAGATATGTATTCACAGTGAATGTGATGGCTACACAATACATAAGCTCACTCAATGGTGACTGACTGCCAATAGAATAACCCTGTAACCCAACTGTTCATACAAAATTCTCTTTGATTGGATGCCATGTTATATCAAAGCCAAACTTGGGATATTAAAATAAAAATGACTTGATATGTTCCTGATAGACCTTGTATATGGAGGCTGTTAATTTGTTTCTTGAAAATTAACACTGGATATTTTTATATGTTTTTTTTGTATCTCATGGTTTGCAGAATACCTTTAACATCTGCTAGGGATTACTTAACAGTCAGTACATTGACCCTCACCTTTGGTTTGCTTTTTAATGTAGTAATGTTTTCTGTTATTTTCTTGAAAGATTATATGCATTTGGCAAAGTATCCAAGAGAATAGACAATTCATGACATTTTCTCAAGAGGTTAACCAGCTATTTATAGGGTCAAAGACAAGCAAATGTCTAAACCTATGATCCTTAAGGCAGTGGAATCTTAAGAAATTTTGCTGGGATCCACAAATGTCTAGTATTTAAATTGTGGTCATTAAAACTGTCAAAAACAAATAATAAAATAAATGTAAGCAAACAAACAAAACACATTTTAGCTACTGTATAATGCAAAGTTAACTTGTCAAAAAAAACCTTTTGGACCTTTAAGAGAAATGAAAGGCTTACTAGTTGAAAGTAAAATTAAAAAAATTTCTCTAAGAAAAAATGAAATATGTTTATCAATGAAAATTAGCAATTTCTATTAATAGCATTAACTTGAGGAGCCACATAACTAAACTTTGGATTCTAATAAATAGAGCTCATAGCATAATTAGACCAGAAATTGCAAGAACAGTGTGACTTCAACAATATGTGTGACTTGGAACAAGACTTTATGATCAGAACACTATCAGAGCAAGCAATACAAATGAAGACCTCTGACTATATTACAAAAAAAGAATTTGATAAGGTGCAACAGAAAATATCTATTTAAAATACTAGAAAAGCTGGATTAACATGGGAAAGCTATTTGAGTAATTCATGGCATTTATTGGAACAAACTGCCTTCAGGCAGATAGAGAACAACTTCAATGAATGTACAAAAATAGAAAAAAAAGATTAAGAAGCCAAGGATGCATCTTCTCATTGGATTTAGTCAGCCTAGACAGCAAGACAATCCTAAGAGAACTAGAAGACTTGCCAGGATTTATTATCAGCACACATAATTTGAACATAGATGATACAGATTTAATGGCAAACTCACAAAGTAAAAGAACTCTTTTACATGATAGTAAAGGAAAGCAAAAGGAAAAGACTAACTGAAGGAAGAATGTAGGTTGTCAACAAAACAGATAGGCTAAGCTTTGAGCTATGTATTAGAACATTAAAATCAAACAGGTACAGAAAATTAACTATTTGGGTAATGTAATAACAAACCAGGCCTTGAGATTAATATCATCATGGTTTAATAGAATATTAGTTTTGGATAACTGGTTAGGATTTGGGGGAATGGTACAAATATTTATATTAAAACTGTTTTAAAAGCAATTCATTTCTTAAAATAAAAAAATAAATTCAATTCTCACCAATAGTGGTAGATTTTAATATACAGAGAGTGCATTCAAACTCACACACACACACAAAAGTTAAACACTTCTTTTTAAACTGGTGAAAGAAACCCAAATGAAAAAGAATTATGGAAGAGTTTGAAATTAGATATTTGTATTATTTATTTCAAGATATGAAAACATTAGCATCAAAATGTACAAATGAATTTTGCTTTAACAAATCAAAAAAAATATTTTTCTCTATCAATCTTTAGTTAAAAACCTTGAATGAACCATTGACAAACATTTATTTGTAAGCAGAAATCAAATTGAAAATACAAGGCAGAATTTTAAAACTGATAAACAAAGAGAAAATTTAGTCTTGATTTATGAAATATTTACAGGTAATTTCACTACCATCAAGGTTTATTCCGAGAAAAGTTTACCATACAAAAACTTCATTGTAAATTCATTAGATTTTATAATTAATAATTTTGTAATTAATATATCTGAATCTAGAAATTTTCATAAGAGCTAAATGGGTTGAAATAAGCACAACAGAAGAAATAAAAACCATCATAACAGTTAAAATAAAATATCCTAACATTGAAATGGAAAAATGAAAGAAAAATCTGTGCATTAACAAATGATTGCCAAAATTAACAAAGAATTGTATTCCTCACTACATGAGAGGGATAGCACGTAATATCAGTTATTAGAAACCCAAGTTTTAATTATTAAATTAATTAAATTAAAATGCGTAATGTCAGTTATTTACTTTTACCCTATTTTAAAAATGTTTCAGATACAGTGATCAATAAATTTAGAACCCATTAAAAAATTGTTTAATTTTTATTCTTTTACAGTGGACTTTCCCTGAAGTGAACTTTCATTATGGTGAACTTTCCTCACAGGGATTTGATGGTGGTGAACGTACCAAACACAGCATGGCAAGTACAATTATTAATTATGAGATAACATTTGTCATTACATCTGGTTTCGAAAAAGTGAAATTAATTATGACTTTATCTAATATTTTTGGATTAAAACTTTTCAAAGACGCAGTAATTGAACTTTGGCAAAAAACAAATATGGGAGATTTTTGAACCAATGTTAGTAGTTAAGCAAGATATCAAATTTAAAAAAAAATCTTTTAATATTTCTGTATTTACTTACCGATAAGGCAAATAGTGCCTCTCTCTCCTGTGGTGATTGCAGTTTATGTGCTAGAAGACGCACCGCCACAGTTGGCCCTTCTGGATCCTTGTTAACTTTATCACAGAAAATCATTATGTATTCCCAATCCTCTTCACGATTGGCCGGATTAGTGGCCTTATCTGGAAAAGAAAAATACAGGTGACATTCAATTTTGATTTAGAATCATACAACAACAAATTTAAAATATTAAGGAGTTTTTCATGTAGATAATTTGTGAATTAAACTTCAGTGGAGTAGCCATTAATTATCACTTTAGTACTTTGCCAAAAATAGGTAAAAAGAGTAATAGAAGGGTCAGAATAGGATTTCCAACAAGCAGCAAAGCAGGAAGCAGTGAGCCATTTATTTTAGAGTTTAGAAAGAATAGCAGTTTGAGAGTATATTTCTTAAGAATTATTGCAGGGATACCATCAAGTCCACATGCATTGTGAGGATCCAGCTTAGAGATGATAATAGAAACAATGGACAGACTTATATACCTATCACATAGAAGAGATTCCATTCTAATTGGAAATTCAGGCAAAGATACTCTAGAAGAGTCAAAAGTAGAATTGGAAGAGAATTTATGAGCAAGACATTCAGCTTTACCAGCAGATGATAACACTTCAAAAATTGCGTGAAAAGAGGAGGAATAGAAAACTTACTCTTATTTAACACACTATTAAAGAGCTGCCAGTAATCGCAAGAACCAAACTTGCTTGAAACTATAAAGTGTCTCATTCTGTCAATGAACAAAGACTTAGCCTCTTTTAGGACATAATTATTATGTACAAACACAAAAAGGTGTCTGCTGTGGTTAGAACTATCACATTAATACAGCTGAGAAAAAATGAGTCCCATAGGCTAGCTACTGAACAGGTAGGTGTGACCAAGAAATTGTGGGATGTGAGTTTGTTGATGTAGTAATTGTGAGTTCAATCCCTGGGCTGGGTAATGCAGATTTAGACTCAGTGAAAACAGGGTGAGCAGTAATCAAGTAGTATTATATAAGAACAGACAAAAATATCCCTAGATATGGCCAGCAGAATGAGAACAATCTATTCACATAGATTAAATAAAAGGTTCAATTCAATTTCTATATTCTGTCTTCTTAATTCCTGTTTTTTTATTGTTCTCTTTCCTTAATAATGTTTTCTTTTCCTCTTATTCTCTCACACTCAGTAACCCCCAGCATCTTAGTGGCTTTATTGGCTTGAATGGATGAAAAAAAGGTGAGGTGAAAAAAAAAAAAAAAAAAAAACTCTCAAGATTATTTTCAATGACATTAAAAAATTATCAAAAGCGTAGTTTGATTGATAATATTGATTATAAAATGAAAATCTTATTAAACAGGGTTTTGGATTTCTGTACTCTGACCTCTGCTCTTATGGCAGTGAGAGACACTGATACACACAAACCTAATTTTAAAAGCATTCATGACAAAACTACTAAACACACACACACATACAGAGAATTCTTTACTATCACAAACTACTTGCTCCTACCTCCAGTGATTTTTCACCTAGTAACTCTGAATTTAATGTACATATATTTCATTTAGTTTTTTTTTTTTTTTTTGCTTGTTTGTTTTAATTTCTTTTTTATTATTATACAGAATAAAGTTTGGTATTTTCTCTTTAAACATTTTTAATCAACCTATTTGAGATGACAGGAAAAAAGCAAAACAGAAGCAACCAGACAAAAAAAAAAAAAAAAAAAAAGAATTATGACTTAATTAATTTACAACCAAGCACAATGTTAGTGCAATAAACATACAAAACTTGCAGATCTTTTAAAATAGAACATTGAAGGCAAAAAATCAAAATGCCCTGCAAAAAAAAAAAAAAAAAAAAGTAATTATTAATCATTATATATTTATTACTTCAAAGGTTACTTTTAGTGGATACCCACTAAAAATAACATTTGAAGCAATAAAATATGCAGGATTAAAAAATAAAATCTATTAATTCTTTAGAAATAGCTGAAATATGATGAATGAACCAAACACTTACAAAAAAGTTTGTCTACAAAACTCTGAAGTTTAATGCTTAATATAGCATTAATCAGCAAACTAACATATTTTATTTGTATTAATCATATATATATATATATATATATATATATATATATATATATATATAATTTTAATGACAAATAGGAGAAATGTTTTGTATAATGCATTTATTCCTTTAGGACTTCAAACTAAATAGATGTTTTAATTGATGTAACTATACATGCATATGAAAGAGAGGGGCATGCTGAAATTTTAAAACTTTAAAATCTTTTTTTTTTGGGGGGGATATATAGTCTAGCCAATTTCATCTACTTTTTTTCGTTTATGTTTCCATCACTTATTATTAAGAATCCCACATTGTGGTAATAGAAGATCTGCCAAGAAAGGTGAAACATTGATTGTAAGAACTTGGATGCAAATTTACTGGTGATGATCAAGTGATTTTTCATTAATTTTCCTAACATTCTGGCATATAAAAATTTATATATCCCCTTCTACCATATATTACACACTTTTGCACACACAAATTGGATGCCAGAAATATTTGATGTTTTTATTTAATTTAGATGTGAGAACAGAATAAAGCTTTTTGGGGAAAAATCAAATTTTTAGTTGATCCTGCAACCTTCATCAGTGCTTGATATTGAAATTTTCTATAATTTGTTTTGCATAATATAAGGAGCATATATATATATATATATATATATATATATATGTGTGTGTGTGAAGGAGGCTGCTGGACATTAAAAATTAAAAATACAGTGTCTAATCTGATAAAATATTCACATTTATCTTTTTGAAATGCTAACAACTAAATTTATTTCAATTAAGATCTTCGTTATTGTTGGTTTGCTACATTATATTTAACCTCGTGTTTTCCAGCATCTTAAAACTAATTGATTTATCTACTCAAAAGCAAGTTTACTCAAGCAAAAATAAACAGGTTTTTGGTTAACACTAAAAGTTCATATGGCTACATTATTATAATACAGTTAAACTAAAATGTTCTAGTCACTCACTCAAGGCACATGATTTGATGAAAGTAACATCAGATACTTAAGGGCTTAATGAAATGGGGTGGGGAGGGGATATAAAAACCAGCCAGAGTTGGAAAAAGCAATAATTAAAGCAGGTAGGCTTTTTAGAAATAAATTTGAGGATATTAATAAGAAATAAGATGATGCAGCACCTGAACTCCCTGTTAGAACAACTTGGGATCACAGCAATTATTGAAAGCTTATCAATCAAAGGAAAACAACTGGCTAAAGAGAAAAGAGAGACAACTTAATGTTTATATAAGCCCTGAACCACCACCACCTCTAACTTCTACACAAAGGCAACATGCAAGAGACACTAACTTGAAGTTAGACAAACGCAACTCTTATAATGTTACTATGGGAATGAAATATGCACCAATTACTACTTTGTGCCACATCTGGTACCAAGCTTCATAGTATTACCAAAACACAGAAATATACAGTATTATTTTCTATAAATATTTTACAAAATTTTCAAAAAATGCATATAAACAAAGCATTTTTTTTTGTTGAAAATAATTTCTTTTAAGTAAAGAAATGAATAAGAAAAGACATTTTAATAAAGGCATAAGAATTGTTAACTTGACTGGACAATGGTTCTAGTTTCAGTTATAAAGAATAAAGTAAAAAAAAAAAAAAATGATATGAATTTATATTAGTGCATGCAGAGCATATTTTTAAATAAATTTAGTGTCATAACACTACAACAACTATATTATAATTTCATATATTAGACAAAAGTTAAACTTTACCTAAGAATAATATATGACAATAGTGTTTAGTCATGAAATTGACTCCATGTACTCTGGTTACATTGAAATAGTTTAATACTATCTTTAAATTCCAAATATATTTGTATGACATATAAAACATTTCTAGAATGTAGGAAACTGATGACGGATGGTCTTCTTCATTCTGACTCTTTACTTGTCCTGACATTGTTAATTGCCACTGTATAACAAAACTACATTACAAATTAGTGATTCATTCGACACAAAACTGCTACAATGAGAATATTTAATAGTTAAATACATGTATTGATTGATTTGTTTTTTATGTCCTATCAACCCTTTGCAGGTTATTTAAATATTTTATTTTTTCAGATTGTAAGAATTTTTTTTAGCAATAATAATGATTTACTGATACAAGTCCAAAAAATTAACCCATAGTTGGTGGCAGAAGGGGAAATTCATACTTTTCCCAAGGGTATTTGTGTGCAAGTGAATATAACAAACTTAACTAGAATTGGAACTCGGCCATCAGATTTCCAATTCAGAGCCATTATCCATTACACCACCCACACATCCAAGCTTACAGCACCTGGTATTCCCAAGTGGTCACCCATCTAAATACAAACTAGACTAGACATTGGTGATCGTACAAGTGGTGTTTCAACAGGATATGAATTTTAGCCTTGTTAAATGCATGGGACAGATAAACAGTAAATCTATCATCAATACAGATGGACATTAGATTCTCTCTTTTAAAGATTTGAGGAGCAATACTTTGTTTCTTTGAAAATTGAACAACTCAAAGATTTAAATACAGAATTTAAATATTTTCTATACCTAATTTCCATTTTATTACAAATTAACAAGAAGTAAAAAAAAATATATATATGTTGAAGAAGTTATTTAATATCACATCTTTTACTCTTTAATCAAGTAACAACTTCATTATTTGTCCTTAAAAATAAAAGGCAAGAAAAAACAAAAACATTAACTGAAATACTGATATAAGGCTGAGTGTATTAAAACCAATGAATTACCAACATGTTGTACCCTGAAAAGACATTATACTCACATGACTATGAGCAGGCTTTCAAATGTTAACAATATAGGTTAGTGACAGTCACAAGATTCAAATAAACACTCTTTGAATGTCTTTCAAGGCTGAATAAGTTCTGGTTACAAACAGATAGATCATTATTAATGCTCAAATACTTCTGCACATATTTTTAAACTAAAACTGCTTTCACAATGACCAACTGACTCTTTCCAACACAATGTTCAAAATTTGCAAGTGCTTTTAAGCACCAAGTACGTATTTTCAGCAACACAGAAGGAAGATAATTACTTAATGATAACTGATTTTAATGTGAACATGATTTTCTTTTAGTCACCTTCAAGTCAGTAAATGAGAAAGGATAATATGATTAATGCCACTCATCACAAACTTGTTTAATCATTTAAATTAAAGCAATGTCATTTTTTTGTCATAAAAAAAAAAGCCAAAATAGCAAAATCTAACATAGACAGGTTCTTGAAAATGATTTTTTTATTATTTTTATTATTTGATGCATGTCAGAAACCCCATAAAAACAGGTCTACTTCTCTTATAAAAGATCAATTCACAAAAAAAGTTATTTAATGGCTTTTCAGAAAAAATGACCAGAAAGCTTCTCTGCAACTTTCTTACATTATTCAAATAATTGATACATTTGCTAATTGTGGAAAATATTCGAGAATTAAAAAAAAACAAAAAAAAAAAAACATGAACCTTGAATATTAGAGTTGAAATATCAGTTTCTATAGATTTTAAAGCAAGTCAATGAATATTAAAAACATTACTTTTTTTCAGTAACCCTCCAATAAAGCTTTTGGATTATTTTCATTTTATTTTCAACCAATTCTTTGTCTTGCCTTCTTCAGAGAAGATATTTATAAAACTACTGAGATGTTGCTTTTAAGGATGTTGTAAAGCAGTTTTATACCTCTGCTTTGCTTTTTCCCTTGCTAAATTTATCAGAATGTTTAGATTACAGGCATCCACAGAGTATATCTATTTGGCTTGCTTGAGTGGAATTTTAAAATACTTAATGATATGTCATAATGGAGATTTAGTTGAGATGATAAGGCTTCAATGAATTCATTTTTTTTATTCATGTGATATAATGAAATAAAAATTATTGTACAACAGAAACACATCCTTACTCAATGGGCTTGATACCCACAGGTGGTTAGGCTCACCAGTGGTTTTTAAAGTTTTGATTGATTCGTTTTCTACGGCTTATCAACCCTTTGCAAGTTATTTAAATACAGAAAATATTTTTAGATTGTAAGATTTTTTTTTCTTTGAGATATTATGATTTACTGATACAAGTGTTATTGGGGGGAGAAGAGATAGATTCATACCTTTCTCAAAGGTATTTGCACATAAGTGAGCATAACAAACCCAATTGGAATTGGAACTTTTCTCTCTGATTAACAAATCTGAACTGCTATCCATTATACCACCTACATATCCAAGCTTACAACATCTGGTATTCCCAAGTGATCACCCATCTAGATAGTGACCAGGCTCAACATTGCTTAACTTTGGTGATCATATGGGACCCTGGGTTTCAATGTGATATAGCCATAAGCCTTCGTTTTTAATCATCTGCACCTACATAAATAAATGAAATAAAATAACATACACAAAGAATGAGTAGTAAAAAAATACAACACATAGTATAGCCAATGTAATAAAAATAACTTATTCATACTGAAAGTAATTAAATTGAAATATTTAGTTCTAACTGGCAATTTGAGTATTCAGTTAACTGATGTTCTAACATATTTCTGTCTAAATCTGAAAAGTGACAGCTTTTCTTTTTCATTTGCAAACTTGGTTAATCTCAATTCATCTTCTGATTTTAGAATCATACAAATGTCAAAGCAAGAAGTAAATTAGGGTTTCAACAAACACTAATTTACTAAAGTACAACAAATGTAAGAAATCAATAATATTTTTGGTGAGATTGAATTCATTATGAAGGAAATGAGGTCATGCCGGGAGTCCTAAGCTAAAAATTCTGATGCTTATATTTCCTACAATTTTAAACAACTGAAAGCTTTAAAATAAACATGAATACAGGGCATGATGGGTAAATTGTTGCCATTTTATATTTTTAATTTTGCACATGCACATTGTTTGTTTTTGTCAACTGCACAGTATAGTAGGGTCAGTTGGGCAACATCTGTGAGAAAAAGAGTACTATGACACAATTCACGCCACCAGAAATTTGGAAATGGCATGCTGTACTGCTTGGCATTTGTGCCAGAAACTCCCAAATTTGTTAGTGAGGGCATGTCAGAATTTCTGCGACCACATTACTCCTTACATCTGGCTACCTAACTCCCCAGACTGCAACCCCTTTGATTATTATGTGTGGGGCACAGTTGAGTAAGAGACCAACAAAACTCCTTAGAACACCAAAGATAAACTGAAGGCAAGGGTTATGACAGCATTCACCAACTTAAACAAGGAGACTGTCCAGAAGAGTTGCAAGAGATTCCAAATTTGTCTGGAGGCCATGGTTGAAGTCAATGGTGATTTTATTGAACAAATTTACTCTTCAGTATTTCAAGATATTTTTGTATAATTTTGGTAAATATATCTGTTAAAATGAGATATCAGTGTTATTTTCATTTTTAGGTAATTTAGACAATTTATCCATCGTACTCTGTATATTATATATTTTATGCATAAAAAAAATTAAATTGGAAATAGAGGAACTAAGTCAATTTCTAAAATGTTCAAGGAAATTTTTACAAATGATCCCACTATTAAACATTGATTTTGCTAAAGTATTTTAAAGGATTTTCAAAAAGGTTGCTATTAAATATTTTATGTGTTAGAGTGGGGAGGTGGGTATTGCAAAAGACTAATCAGAATATTAATGGAGCAGTACTAAAAATAAGAACTCCTTAGACATGGGCAGTCCAAGAAAATTCTTACAAATAATCCTACTATTAAACATTATTTAATATGTTGAGCCTATCCCACATAGATTAAATAAATAGTTCAGTTTGGAATTTTCTGTAGGTTACCTAAATTGATATACACCTGGATGAAGGCCAAAAGGTACAAAAGCTGAAATGTTGTGATAACAATACCAAAGATGTGGACAATAGTCCAAATGTAAATAGTATAAATAAATTTAAAAAATTACAATGAGTTAGCCAAAAGAAAATTTAGGTCAATGCTAAAAGGTATGGCATCATAAAACTAAAACATTTAAAAAAAAATGAAAGAAGAAACTAAATACAAAAGAACATCAAACAGTGATTAAGAGAGCAGTCTCAGAAACTTGTATAAAAGCATATTTTTTTTTGCAACAACTCTTTTCGCTAGTAGTAATTCTTACATCTAAAATATACCTCAAATGATTGTTTTTCTTTACAGCTTATCAACATTTTGCAGGTTATTTAAAGCCAGAAAATATTTTTAGATTGTAAGAATTTGTTGGAGATAATTATTTACTGACTCAAATTCTACTAATTAAACCATTTCTTGGAGGGGAAGAGATGTTCATACCTTTCCCAAAGGTATTTGCATGTAAGTGAATATAACAAACCCAACTGAAATTGGAACTTGGCTCACCAATTTCCAATTCCAAGACTTAATCTATTACACCACCCATACAGCCAAGCTTACAGCATCTGGTATTCTCAAGCAGTCATACTTCAAATGGTCATGTCAAATAAAATTTTAATGATATAAAAAACAAAATGCTTATCAGACCAAGTAAAGGAGGAAAAAAAAAAAGCACCAGTCATCATTATTATATAATTCACAAATTCAAGATTGATAAAAATAATGAATAGGCATTAAATTAATATGGAAAAGTAAATAAAGCATCTTAAAAGTATCCAATGAATAAAGAAATATACAATGCTTATTAAAATAAATCAACAACTGTAAATAATCCAATCAAAGTCAACCTTTTTAATAAAAAAGGTTTTATTACCAATGGAATAGCTAAACAGTCAAAGCCAATTTTATGAGACATGACAAATGTCAGAATTTTCTACTGAATAAAATATCGATCAATTTTCCATTTTTGTATTTGTTACATTGATAAATGATGACAAAGCAAACACAAGAGACAAATCAAATGTTCATAAGGGTTTCTCAATTTAAAAACAACTTTGAGATTTTCGCTTTCTTAGTCTAAAAATAAGTAATTAATTTCTTTTACTGATTTATGATTATTTATTCAATAGGTTTAACATTGACACAAGACCAGTGGTTTATAAAAATATAACAGAACCAAATTCATGTTTCAGACAAGGAACTCACAGCTGAATAACCAATATTTACATTTTCAATTTTATATTAAAATCTTTTTAAGCCCTCAAGAGTATCATAGTACAAAATAGAATACAAAAGAAGAATACACTACAAAACAATTATAATAGAGTAGAAAATTAACTGAGGTAAAAAAAAAATAAATGAATTTAAAACAGACAAAAATGTCACATTAAAAAAATTCAAATTCTTTAAACATTAATACAAAATGACTACAAGAACAAACAAACAAGAATTCCAATTTAGTCAATAGCACTGAAATAATTTAACACAGATTCTTGTGAAGGTTTATGTTTACTGCATCAGCTATTTTCAAAAGAAAATATCATATACAAGAATGTTCTTAGGAAATGGGAGAGAAATTTATAGAGAAAAATTATCACTTGATATTTTGAGAATAGATTATCAAACAATAAAATTATTGAATAACAACTGTTATTTTTAAATAAATAAAAAAACATACAGAATCCATTATTAAAAACCAAGAAAGATGTTTCTTCTATCATAAACTGCATAGGAGAAAAGCATGAAAATTAGACAACTCGTTTTCAAATTTTTTCTTCAATTAGTTTGTATTTGCTTTTTCCAAAACCAATATTATTAAAAAAATAAAAAATAAAAAAACTGCATATTTAAAAACAAAAAGATTGACATTTCTCAAGTGATTTCTTGTACGAGTAAGTCATTGCATTCATCGTTTTTCATCATATAATTATTGGAAATAGAAGCAAAATATAAAAAAAAAAAAAAAATGTTCAACATGATAGTGGTAGAATGTTTATAATAACCATCAATGGCACTAAACACCAAAACATGAAACTAAAATTTTTCCATCCATTAGATTTCAAAATAATCCAAGATCTTTTTCACTTGTTATACAAAAAAATATAAAAATTCAGATATAAATAAAATATATATGTAAAAAGACAATATGAATAAAGACAAAAGGAAAACTTTTCTTTACCAATATGTTTCATCCTCTGATGGACTTTATCCAAAAGTGCCTTGATAAAGTCCTTCAGAGGATGAAATGCATTGGTAAAGAAAAGTTTTCCTTTTCTTGTGTGTATAATGAATTCATTTGAGAAGGGGAAGTATAAGAATATTTATTCCACTTTGCATAAAAAATTGTTTGGGAGGAAAATAAGGAAAATAAAGTGTTTTTCAATATAAAACAAAATTATTTTAAATTTCAATAAATTTTTTGAACCACAAAAAAATGACCCACACTGGCTTAATTCATAAGTGAGAAATGTTCAGGAATTTATTTTCAGCAAAAAATTCAAAGAAAAGATCAAAATGGAAGATGTTTATTATTCAACATAAAAAGTTTTAAAAAGTCAATTTCAGATTACTGTCATCATCAATAACAATACTATAATTATTATTCCCTCCCATCAAAAAGGTTCTTCACAAGAATTACACTAGGCAGTAAAAAATTATCCACTCTCCAGACAAATGATGCTGTAATACTCTAAATTAAGTATGCTATTTCTCAATCTGTATTCAGAATCACCATAGTACATAACCAAATAAATATAAAAATGAATAAATTTCTCTTTAGAAATGTTTGAGATTCTTACATTTATTCATCAAGCTGGTCTCCTGTTCTAAGAACCAACAATTGTGACACATCATGTTTGGGTTGAACATGGCTTCAATTTCATCTCAAATGTATCATGGTGAACCTATTATCATGCTCATTGTTTATGGGACACAAATTGATTAAAAGAATCAAGATGAGAATGCAAGAAGGACATTTAAAGAGACATCCAGCATCTAATTCTTTGTTACAATGTTAACATGTTGCATATTAAATCATCAGAGTTTTCAATTCTATGTGACCAAAATTCTGTACAACTAATATAAATTTAATTCTCTTTTCTTTACAGCAAATTTTACTTTTAGATACTAGACAACAATTATCATGTACCAGAAAAATAAAACAAAAAATAATGCCTAAACACTAATTTTCTAACCTGAAACAATACTTTTAGTAAGATAAACTATTAATATAAGACAAGGTCTCCCCAATCATATAATTCAAAATCTTAATGTGAAAGAAGAATTCTGAGTATAGTATGGAATTTAAGGTTGCCTTTAGGTGTATTGTAGATGTGCATGTGTGTGAGTGTCTGTTCACATAAACAATTAAAGAAGAAGCAATAAAAACTTTGGTTTCTACTATGGAACATTTATTCTTTTTGTAGGGTAACAGGAAACAAAGTTCTCAATGTCTCTTGGGTATGTCCATATTCTTTTTCTGGTTCAGAAGTAAGTTAGGATAAGTGATGATAAGAATGCTTATATTGGTCAAGCTCAAGTCAGCTTTGTGCTGAGTTGGAACAACCAAAGTAAACATTGCACTTACTTCATTGGTAGAGGTTCTGCAAAACACGTTCAAACACTATGTGTTGGAAAGTGGGAAGAAAGTGCAGTTTTGTTCTTTTCAGAAGTGGGGTCATAAAATTGCACAGACGACCAAAACCCTTCCCAGTTCTTTTATTATAACCATCATGGGAAAATGTATATATTATTTATTTCATTTCCCCCACAATAGTTTCAGAATCATCATACTTGATTTAGCTTTAAAAAAAAAAAAAAAAAAAAAAAAAAACACTTTTACTCTAATACCAAAATCTTTGTTACTCAGGGTTAAGTACTGAAAACAATCAAGCTTTGTTTTTATTTATTTTAAGCTAAATATTTCTATGAGAAAGAAGAAAAAAAAGACTATTTAATTCAACAATTTCCTATTTTTTAATTAGAATATTCAATTTAATTTATTACTTAGAATAATCTTAAATAGGTTATTTAAAATAAATAACTTTATGAAAAAAATAGCAGGCTTTGCCAAGCAAGATATATCATTGAAACAAAAATTTTAAATGAACAGTTCATTCATAAATTGGCTTGTTTTTTGATATGAAAATCAAGTTTTTTGATATGAAAATCAAAACAATCCTTAAATAAAATAACAGTAATGAAGGACAATTAATTAATGAAATAAACTTTTTTATTATCAATATACAAATCAGTTAAGCCTGAAGAGTGATATTGCCTAGAAGTAGATAATATATAATACAGATATAGAGTTTTCAGTGTGTAAATTAGAGTAAAAATCAGATCTGATAGAAAGTATTTGATTTTGACAGTCATCCACCTTTCACTGAGATCTGAGGTTAGCTTGATGTGTGTGTATGGGGCTAGCCTTGATTTTCTCTTTTAAGTCCCCTTGATGCAACAGAGCAGTTTCCTGTGAAACCTCACCTGGTTAAAGTAGACACTATTATGTTTTCCTAGTTAATGTGAATAAGTGTGGTTCCTGGCATTCTCTTTTGCTATAACCCACATTGAGATTCCCAGACTCCCCAGTTTGTTTTTTGTCCCCTATTTTTCATCTCAACTGACTCAGCCTTTGATTTTCCTCATTCCATTATTTATTTTTTATCCCTCCCATTCCATTAGTGAGTGTGTTTCTTGATTCTGTCTATTGTCAGAATACAGCAGCCACTCTTATTATTTTGAGGGATGGATGAGTCCTACTAACAGTTTTATTTATTTTTATTTTTGTGTTACATTTTGTTTTCTGGGTTCATTCACCCTACCCCTATCATTTCATGAATCATGATTTTTTATATATTTTTGTAAAAAACGGACTTTTAAATTTTTATATCTGTGGTATATGCAGGGGTGATGAGCAAGTTCATTTGGTGAATAAGCAAATTGTAATGAATGAATGGGTCATGAGTTGGATTAACTAGGACTGGGATAGCTAATGAAGACTAGCCTCTCCCTATTTCCCCTCCTCAGCCTTATGGCACAATTTCTGTCAGAAATAAAAAAGAAATTACTATGAAGTAGAGTTCACATGTTTAGTTATCATCTCTCTGTTGTATCTCTGTCTTCAGGCAGAGTGCAACTCAATTGTAGCTCTGTCAGCAGCGCAACTAAGGAAAATCACACTGTGAGGTACCCAGCCCTGAGGAGAAGATGCCTGAGGTTGCACTCTCTCATTGCGCCAAAGAGTGGGATTGGTGCTTGCACCAAGGCCTACACAACCGACACTTGTAAGGGCTTGAGGAATTTTTGTCCTTGGCCCAAATGTACACGCTCTGGTTCCCCAAATTAAACTGAACTTATGTCACAACCTGACTCTGTGAGGGTCAAGAAAATACCTACTATAAAGCAGAGCTAGGGCTTTTTAATCTCAGAATTTGTGGGAGAATTAAGCTCCAATTTCACATTTATTCATATAGATTCCATAATATAGGTTTAATTAGCTATTATGTTTCTCTAACACTTCAAATGTTGAATGTATAACTAATTTTAATTTCTATTTTCCCATCTTTATACTATATTAATTTTATCTTATAAAATATCCACTGTTCTGTCACCCATGAAATAAAAATAATTGGTTGTACAGAAAATAAGGATCTACGTACATCAAATTGTCTTTAAATTAAGTGGCAGCAGAAGAATTATTGTTGAACTTTTAAAAGGTAAGCTTAAACATTAATTCAATACTTAAATGCAGCAATCAATTTTGAGTTCTTCTGTAGTTTATTCATGCCTATTGCATCTACTCTTCCCTAGCTATTGGGATGATGGCCAAACTAAGAGTCCTCCACAGGAGCTAGCTTAAATGCTGCCCAATAGGGTGGCTTTTAAGCTAGTTTATAATAAAAAAATGCACTGCAATTTGGGATACAAAAGTAAAATAACAATTACACCCCTTGAACCATAAAAGCAATGCTAATGGCTAATATAATATATTAATATATAATTTTAACTTCGCATAATCTGACAATCCTGAATTTGAGCTCAATGAAAATCATTCCCTGCACCTAGGGCTTTTGAATGAGCTATGAATCATTGAAATTGGACCAGTGG
The DNA here is from genome assembly GCA_903632075.3 of Acanthosepion pharaonis. Taxonomy (NCBI): domain Eukaryota; kingdom Metazoa; phylum Mollusca; class Cephalopoda; order Sepiida; family Sepiidae; genus Acanthosepion; species Acanthosepion pharaonis. Next base: position 2,520,586 of record CAHIKZ030005499.1, read on the forward strand.
GAGCGAAGGAATTATTTGGACACACACATACATACATACATACATACATACATACATACATACATACATACATACATACATACATACACTGTACTTTATATACAAGATTTCCTAACAAAAATGAGGAAATTTTTTTTTTCTCAATTTATACACATTTCATAATCTTATTCACAAACCAGCTAAGTAATCATGTAAGCTAGATGTTAGCTTTAATCTCACCTGATTAAAATGTATACTGTTTACTTAACTTTACAAGGAGACACATTTTTGAAGTGCAAAATACATTGTTAGAATTTAATCGATGGCAAAATGTTATCAAAAGATGTCCATTCAGGAGAGATTTTATTTATAGTAGAATTATACATCTCTTTCAAGTGAACCAAAAGCAACAATGACCCCGAAGTCAGTTTTTAACTTTTTTCTACCCTCTTTTCTCTGTTTTTTTCCTCTCTCTCTCACACACACACACACAACTTTGAATTGTTCATTAAATAACAAAGTGGGATGATGAACACATTTTAAATAATTTTGTGGTAAAATGCTAATTGCAGGCTTTTTTTTATGATTAAAAATTTCCTTCCAAATATATATTTTTGTAACTTATTAATGGTTTAGAGCAGTGTTTATCAACCTTTTTAAGCAATGGCACACCTAGGAACAAATGAAAATATAACGTCACACTTAGCAAAATTTTTAAAGTGTTTGCATTTAAATGTTATAAAATAAAAACAGATTTTTAAAAAAAATAGGCACACAAATATAAACTTACTTTATTTCAATGTTTCTATTCAACTATTTATATAGCTTACTTAGTGTGAAACCTGTGCCTGGTGTTTTTCTTCAATATGTCATGACAATATTTCATGGCACACTTATAAGGATTGCTCAGCACACTGAGAATCATTGGTTTAGACATTTGTCAAACATATTACAAGATACAGCATACTTTTATAAGATTAGCCCTTGGCTGATCCAAGGTTATTGTAGTCCCATGTTACTAATATGACTAATTTCTAGCCCATTTGCCTTTTTTCTTTTTCTTTATTACCTAAACTCACTTTCATTTGTAATAATTGATATCACATTGTGTGTATGCTACAAATAGTAATAGAAAAAGCTTCATGTTGTGGAAAGTTTTCTGAGGTTTCGGCAGTCCACGCTGATGTTAAACGAAAAGAAGACAGTCATTGTTTACTTTATTATTGTTCCTTTTCTGCTTTCGGAATCAGTAATTTGTCATTGATTTCAATTGCATAAATCTCACCAATTCAAATAACAATCAACTTTATGATGATGGCACTTATTATTTTTAGTGTTGAAAATATAGTAATAACTGGCAGCATTGCCCGTGCTTGATTAAAAAATCGTACAACTCATACAGCAATCGCTATCACTTGACTTAAAATATTTTTGCCCTTCCTTGCCTTTAAAGGAGTGCCCTTTGCCATGCTGATGTTGCTACATGCCTTACTTCTTGCCTATCTCACACTGCGAATTTTTTCTAAGCTTTATACTAAACATTAAATCTTTTATGAAAAAAGAACTAAACAAAATGAACACAAAACGATCAGCTTTAAAAAAGGACTTGTAACTGGAAAAACCAAATGAAAAAAGAATGTTAACAACAAATACTTTTTCACACCCAACCCAGTTCTGCAGAATCAGAATCAACATTGAGTTTAAGCAAGCAAATGAGCCAACTGGAGTAAAGTGCCATGCAGATTTAAATTTTTCCCACTTGTGACGAATGCAGCTATCAATTTTTTTTTGCATGCTAGCATGCTAGTTAACATTCATGTCAGTCAGCTGTTGGCTCTCATGCTGACCAATAGAATCTTCCTGCCTATTCATGGCAGCCAGCTATAGGCTCTCACTCTGGCCAGTAGAAAATGGTCGCAAACTACATTAAAACTGCCGTAGAAGCATGAAAAAAAAATCGATTATTTCCACTATCGATGGGAGTTGGGAAATGCAAAGTCAGTCTTGGCCTTCCCGCTAACTTGGAGCATGTGCGTGTAAATTTTGGTGCAAATCCATCAAAAATTGCGTCCGTGCATTCATTACACACACACACACACCCTGACTTTTATAGATAGAGATAAATTTGTAAATGATAAATATTGTCTTAGTTTTTTAGAAATGTTGTAAATATAAAATTATTCTTGTAATTAAACAATTTAAAACAAATAAATATTTTTGTTGTAAATTCTCAAGAACAAAGAAAAATGGATAAATTCCCTTATATTTAGGCTTTATTAAAATTCTAATCAGCATTTTTTAAAACAAACATTGCAGAGGAGTGAAGGTAATTAAAATAATAGCAGTGACAAGGGAAAAACTGTCCTTTTGACACAGTGTTTTTTTTTGTGGGCACAAAGGTTAAAGTTTGCCAAAAAATCCAATAAACAGGAATAATTTCAATTTTCTCAGAGATTCCCAAAGTGATCAGAAATAAAAGTAAAGTGACATCTTCACTGTTGATCACCACTAAAAAGAATGGAACCTGCACTGATGAATTGAGAAATTCTTTACAGGTGTTTGGCTGTCAACACTGGCAACTCCTGCAGCGAAGCTGACCCCAAATGTAATGCACTGTATTTCTTTGAATCTTGTTGGTTTGGCTCAGAAGTAGGCCATGTAGCACACAGCCTAAATATCACCAGGCCTGTGCCTTGGAGAGGTCACTCCAATCTCACCACCAAAGGACTGAATTTTGAGCAAACATGGTGCTACCTTTATCTTACAAGATAAATGGATGCCTACTACTTACTTATTCCAATATGAACAACAGCCTTGAGTTGCATAATAAAATCTGACAGAAAATGCTATGGAAATAAATCCAGTTTCCTGTCTGGATTTATTTCCATAGTCTTTTCTGCATTTTGGATATGACCACAAGGCAGCAAAGTTTTAAAATTAGGGTTTTCCTTCTCTTTAATCAGGGATTCTCAACCATCATGCCACAACCCACTAGTGTGTCATGAAATATTATTATGGCATACATATGTGTGTGTGCATGTAAGTAGTAATGGTACAGTGTTAATATTTAAATAAATGAATAAGTATCAAACTTTTTATCAAAAAATTCTTTTCACTATGTTCCTTCTAATATTGGACTTCAGTTATGTGAAGAAGAAGAAGAAGAATTGGGGACTATTTCTAGTGATCGAGAACTCAAAATAAAATATTCAAAAAGGTACCTATTGATACATTTTAGATTCCAATACAAAAGGAATATCCCACATTAGCTAAAAAGGCTTTAATCAGTTTTATTCCAATTTTTTTACTTATTTATCTGAATTAGGCATGCAGATTTGATGGTATCCCTGCAATGATCCTAAAGAAATGTGCTCTTGAATTGGCTCCCGTTTCTATCTAAACTCTACAACAAATGTCTTGTTGCTCCTTGCTTTCCAGCTTCTTGGAAATTTTCTTCCATAGTTCCCATCTTTAAGAACTCTAGTGAACTTTCTGATCCCTCGAATTATAATCCTATTAGTCTATTACCTCGTTTTGGCAAAGTACTAAAGGCTCTAATCAAGTATGAAATGGTTAATCATCTTACTTCACACGGCTTTCTTTCAGATAAACAATATGGGTTTCACTTCTGTAGGTCAACCATCAATGAGTTAACAGTTATTACTGAATTTGCCCATCAAGCTTTAGATAAGAACAGCAAGGCTTGGACTGTGGCTTTAGATATATCAAAGGCATTTGACAGGGTTTGGCATGTTGGTCTTCTTCACAAGCTGAAAACCTATGGTGTCACATTTGATCCAATCTTTCTTAGATTGTGAAATGAAAGTTATGTTGAACAGTTGCTATTCTAGATCTTTTCGCATTAATGCAGGGATCACTCGGGTCACTATCCTTGAACCTACATTGTTTATCTTCATCAGCAACCTTCCTGGTGTCATGATGACAACTACTTACTCCTGTCTTATTAGTAAGTCTGATAAAATAAAACTGGCAGCTGATCTTTAAAATTACCTACCAATTGTTGACAGGGGCAAAAAATTGCTTATAAATTTTAACTCCTCCAAAACAAAATCATCAGAACAACAAAATTGCATCTTCATGGGCTCAGCTTTCCCACCAAGATGAAGTAGAATGATTATACTGAATCAATTGCTAGGTCTGCTGGTAGCAAAGTTGTTTTACTGTGTCATGCTAGACAATTATTCTCACCAGAATCTTGCACATTTATAAATCTATCATTCACACATGCATTAACTATTGCTGCCATATATTTCAAAATTTTCAACAACATCCAAAGAAGGGTCTGTAATGTTATCAGTCCTGACCTAGCATCTCAACTTCGGTCACTTTCCCACTTTATGATGTGGCTTCTTTCTGTCTTTTCTATAAATATTTTAATGACAATTATTCTAATTGGTGCCTCAATCAAATGAATTTAAGTGTAGTACTAGATTGGCAACTAGGTCTCATTGTATTACTATTGAAATAGCTAGATGTAACCATGAGTTTTATTTTAATAGTTTCATTTCTCATGCTTCTCACTTGTGGAACTCTCTTCTGCTCTCTTGCTTCCCTGCTACCTATGCAAGGTCTCTAATTGGAAGATTAGAAGTTTTCTAGGAGTGTGAAACCACCTCTTAATTGCTGTTGTTCCCAGGTGCATTCTGACTTGAAGTGGTAGCATCTGTTAGGGTTCCAGCTATGAGCAAATAGTGAATCCTCCAAATGAAAGCAAAACACTATGAAAGTATAAAAATACATTTTTATAGTAACAAAAAAAAAAAAAAAAAAATTACCCACAATACTTATTTATAGTAGAATGGCCAACAATACATTTTATCTGTAGTTGAAGGCATACAATTATGTTCAAAATATTTAGATTTTGACATTAAATAACCCACAGAGATTGATATGCCACTAAACACACAATCTTCAAATATTTAAATGCAATGTCAATTACCATCTTCTGTCTTCCTGAATCCTGTTCTTTTATGGTCCTTTCCCCTCACTAACCATTTTCTCTTACTCTCTTGCATCTTAGTAATGCAAATTTCTTGGGGATGAACTGATTAAAAAAAACAAATTCCTGAAAGTTTAAATCAGTCTCTGGATCAAGTAGTAAAAAAAAAAAAAATACATTGAGTCAGTCAAGAAACATTTGTTTTTTTAAGGAAGAAATGATGAGTTCTGGAATTCCTAAGAGGAACATTAGATAACATACCCTCAATCAATTATAAAGTATTAGGTTCAGAATTATCCAAAAGTTACCAAATGCATCAGGAAGACCAAAACTACATAGCAATGAAAATGTGATAAATCAACAAAGATGATCAAATTTGTTCAAATAAATCACTGTATAAATAATAACATAATAGCACTTAAAAAAAAAAAATTTGGATCATTGGTCAGTACAAATGAGAGTGACTAAACACATGACTAAACATATCCACCTCCAACAAACAAGAATAAGTTTGTAAAAGCATAAATCTTGGAACTATGAAAACTGCTTATTTAGAAATCATCTACTGTTAGAAAAATTTAAGTTTACATGCATTTTCCTTCAACATCAGAAATACAATTCCGAACAAATATAAAGAACTACTATTCAAAAATCTAGAGCATAATTAAGCAAAATCATAAATATCTTTTAATTCACAGAAAATATTTAAGAAAAAATATTATTTTTTTGTTTTACTAATCTTAAAATTTCCAGTTATTTATGAAGTTAAAAACTCCAGCATATAGATATATCAACATTCTACCCACTTTCAAAGATTTATTCAGAAACTTTAAAAACTAACTTAATCATTATTAAAACACCATTATTTTCCACTAACCTCCATCTATTAACAATTCTTTACACATTTTTGCATTTATAAAAATATTTTTAAATTAAGTGTTTTATTTTAAATTAAGTGAATTTTGATAGTCAATTCATATTTCTTATCTCCTATCCAACTGTTTCTCTAAATTTCTAAACATGTTTGATCTGAAGTACATTTTCCTATTCAAAGGTTTCAAGATATCTGGTCATTCATACATGATCAGTAAATAAGATCTTTTCAGAGTTCTATCATGGGATTCCTGAAAATGACAAGAATAAACATCATGTGACAAATTCTATAAAAAAAAAAAGAAAATTGGAAATTATTTTGCAAAAAAGAATTTTCAGTACAGCCTGATGACCAATTTACTTGCACTAAATTTCATAATTTGAATAATCATTTATAATAATGACAGATCTTTGTCATTATCACAATATTTCAACAATTGTGCCCTCTGTCCTTCTTCAGATGTTTGTCAATTTGGGTAACCACAGGGAATTTCATACTGAACCCTTTATTTAATCTACAAGGGAAGACTGTCCACATCTAGAGATATCTTACCTTATTTTTTTAACATTGCTCAGTCATTGCTAGCTCTGTCTTCACCCAGAGTTTGTAGCACACATTTGGGCCAGGTTAAATAAATAGATTAAATAAAGGGTTCAATTCAAAATTGCCTAAAGGTTACCCAGATTGACAGAAACCTGAATATATCAGAAATATCATAACAACAACAACCTGAATATATCAGAAATATCATAACAACAACAAAGATGAGAACATTAGTATTAGTTATGTAAATAATAAAAACTCATAATCCCAGAAATTCAAACAGAAATAATGACATATTTTTGAAAAAAAATATCCAAACTTTATTTGTAAAAATAAAAACCAATTTTAACTCTTCAGCTGCTATGAGAATACTGTGGTTGCCATTTTCATTTAGTTGCATTAAATTGGTCACTATCCAAGAAAAACTGATTTAATTATACAGGATCCATAAGACTGTAGGTCTGTTATTGTGTCTGAAAGTATAAATCGTTTGTAACATGCATTTTGTAATGTGCAACAACTAAAGATGGCATCAGTATATTTTTTGTCACTATAAAAAGTGACAAACATAAGATTTTCTCACAAACTCTTCAAAACATTGCTAGCTTCAAGTGAAACATTTAACAAAGTTTAACCTTCATGCTCACAAAAAAAGTGTCTCCTCGTGATACCATTATTACTGTATACACTTTTGACTCCCTCAGCGATGTTTATTTACAAGAATAAAAAATATATGAACCAAGTACAATGCAATATTTATTATTTACCTTTCATAAAAATTTATTTACCATTTCATAAAGAGATAAATTGAAAAACTTGTTTTCATAGTAATTTATAAAATGGTATTGTATTCTAGTTGATTTACAATACATATTTTGATAAGTTTTATAAATTTTTTTGAGTTAAGATTTCAACTCAAAAAAATTTAAAACTTATCAAAATATGTAAATCAACTAGAATACAATACCATTTTATAAATTACTATGAAAACAAGTTTTTGTTTTTTTTTATTCAATCTAATAAATAAATGGTGTTTAATATCTTTGTTGTCAATTCTCAAGAATAAAGAAAATATATAAATCCACTTTTCATGTGTTTGGGTTTTATTAAAATTCTGATCATCACTTTTTAAAATAATAAACATTGCTGAGGGACTCAAACACTACAGTAATAATGGTGTCAAGGGAATAACTGTCCTTTTTGCAGGATACAAAGGTTAAAAAAATATTACCTGCCATTGTAAAATGGCAGGTAAGTATTACGTTTCACATGTGACATTCGTAGCATCAGAAGTTTCCTAGATTAATTAAATTTCTCCAAATAAATCAATGGTATGCTAAAAATTATGATTTCTGCTTCCGATCATAAAAAAAAAGTAGGGACTGATAATTGCGAGTCAGAGATAGGCATAAAGAAAGTTCTCATTCCAATTGAAATTGCAGAAAATGGCAGGGGCAAGAGGGAAATGCTTCCAACCCCTATCCCTCCATTTGGTAAATAAGGATAAATAATGCAAGGTGACAGACATAATGCTCTCAAATGAAAGCTCAACAAATATCACTTTTCTTTTTCTTAACAGATTCAATAGCGCAGTGTTGATTTATTTGTTTTTCTGGGATTTTTTTTAAAGTTGATCAACCCTTTGTAGGTCATTTAATAATGGCAAAATATATTTCAGATTGTAGGAGGTTCCTTACAGTAGTAGCCGGTGTTCCCAAGCGGTTCCCCACGAAGCACGACACTTAAATTCGTTGATCAAAAATCAGCGTGATTTGACCGTATCAATTGCACACGGACGATTAACTGTTTCAGACAGACACCATATAGAAAACATCCTTTTTCCTCTGTAAATTCAGAATCATATCCAGGCTTCTTTCTCCAAATTATTTGCAGTCATAAATGAAGTGTTTGGCTATTTAAAAAAAAAAACTATGATTGAATAATTAACACATGTCACAGGATTTAATTAATTTCAACAGGAAAGTCATGCTCGGAAAAATAAACAAAAAAGAAATACACTTGAGGACAGTTATGCTATGCACAAAAAAAATGTTTTATGATAAAAATGTGATAATAACAACATAAAAACTATCAGTTTGAACTCCCTAGTGTTAACGGTTAAAACCGTTTACATTTCAAAGGGGAAAGAATTTTAATAGGAGACAAATAAACGTGTCACCTTCCAAAATCAAAGTAAAAATCAATACTCAACATGTATTCATTTCATATTCAATTGGTTCAAATATTTCACCAAAATGTTCCCCTTTGGATATAAAAAGCAGCCAATATGCATTTTTGTTATTGTTTCCTAAATTCTCATAATGATTTTAAAAGCCAGCAACAACATTGTTGCATTGTCATTTAGGTTAAAAAAAAAAAAAAAAAAAAAAAAAGGAAAATATTTTTTTCGTATGATAATAGGCTACCAGATCTTCCCTGCGTACGATGAAGCAGAAAGATTATGATATACTATTTTTCCAGTTTTTAATTAGATTTCTTTGTACACAGCCAAACAAACTAAAAAAAAAAACTAATGAAGAAACAAAAAAACAAATTCTCCAACCATTTCCATGCCTGGTGAAAAACTACTTGCATTGATGAAAGTAGGAAATGAAGGAAAAACAAGAAAAGGTGTACAAATGTGTTGAACTCTAGGATAATGAAATTTTAAGAATTTTTGAATATTCATCATCGATATGTACATATTTACAAAAATAAAAATAAAATACAAAATATCGGTTGTCATCAGATTCGACCCAATCAACTGATTGGCTTCCTGGTAAAAACGTATCACAACAACATTGGTGAAATTGGGGTGAGGAATAAAGCGAATCAGCAAAACACAAAATGCCTTGATCTGTCTGGTCAGAAGAGAGACAGTGTCCTCCAACACCTGTGACCAGTAATGTTCAGTTATGAAAATGCCAGGAAGAACATTTTATCAGCACTGGTTTGGAAAAGATTCATTACAATTTCCTGCCACCACATGTACATTGTACAGTACACTTTACTTCTTCTTAACTTAACAGTTAAGACTTAACTTTAGTCTCTTCTTTCAACAGTCTTATTTTGACAGTTTTTTTTTATCTTTATTCATTAAAAAATAACAAATACACAAAAAAAGGTTATCGTTTCACAAATTAAAAATAATTTAAATAAAAATGTAAAAAGATCAAGAGCAGTTCCCCTTTTTTTTTTTAGGAAGGAATGTGTTTTAAGTCAATTTCGTCTCTTGAAGGATATCCTGCTTATAAACAAATCTGGGGCACTTAATATTTCTGACGACAGTCAATTTAAACAAGGTTTTTTTAGTTTTACAAACAAAAATGCCATCACGTCTTGAAAGAATGCGAATAAACAAAAAGCTATTCAAATTATTTTTAAACAATTCAAAGTTTACAAAATTTCAAAACATTAAGTAATTCTATCCGCAAGAATAATGTTGATCAAGCAAGAACGGTATGTACAATCATGCATTGCATACTTATTGGTAACAAAATGGGTTCCACTTGCGAGATTGAAATACTCTCAAATAGAAGGATTGGAAAGGTGGCGGGAGGGATGGAAAAACAAGATGCTAAAAAGTAAACTAAAGGGATTTATTTTTGGAAAATCAGCAAAAAAAAAAAATTCATTTTAACAATTTCTAAAAAATATTTATTTTTATGTTCGTAAGATAACAAAAAAAATTGTGTAAAAAAACAATTCGTTTTGTTTGAATTTTCTAAAGCTTACAAAAAAAAAACATTCAGGGTGAAACAGCTGGGCAAATTTTCTCCAATTTTCCTCAATAACAAACAACGACAAAATTGAGGTTACAAGGTTTTTTTGTTTTATGTTCCACAGGTAAAAAAAAAAAATCATCTAATGGAAATGATATTTACTTTATTTTTACATTTTTATAAAATAAATGTCAAATCCGCATACAGCAACACACTGATACTAGTAACTAAAAATAAATCGATTACTTAAAAATAGTAGGAAATAGTAGGTAACAAAGTCGATACAAAATTGATCGATCGTTGCATCAAATAGACATTTTATTTTTACTTAAACCAATATAATCGTGTCAGATTAAATTTTTTTAAAAAATGAAAAATAATTCCGTTTTTCAAAGTATTTGATTTCTAAATTCGATGTTGGACACGCCTTTTGTTCCCCTTAAATTTCACATTTTTATTTTTAAAGTGTTGCAGTTGAAAAAAAAAAATAAAACACGTATCACTATCAGAAACAGATCAATTTTCATAACGAGAGAGAAAACATGAAAACCAATTAGTATTGCAATCAGAAATTAATTAAAGAGACGAAAATAAATAAAAAGACAGCACTTGAAAAAAAAAAAAAGTCATTTTTTATGTAACGTTTTTTATTTATCTACTCTCCCTAGTTAATGAAAAAAAAAAGAAAAAAACATTACATTAGAATTTTTTGTTGTAAAAATTATTGGTTTGTTGTATTGTCAGTTAAAAAAAAATGATGTGCAACATTTATTTGTTGCATTTTAAAAGCCTTCGAAGACTTAGCAACAATTTAGGTTTGTCATTTATTTAACTTACAATTCTCCAGCTCTAGCAGGTTGTATGTAAAATTGTAATTAAATCAAACAAATGTTACATTTGAATAATCGTTTGTGATAATAATAAGAATCTATTTTAAAATTTTAAACTGTAGACATTAATGATTAATTGAACTTAACAACAATCAGGTGTTGTGCTGAAAGGACAACAAACGAAGACATTTTTTTTTAAGTGATTCTAGTCTTTTCGCTTTCGCTTTATTGAAAAATAAATAAATAAATAAAAAACAATTACCGTTAAAAATTTCCAGAAGGCATTTTCACTCTTTGGGATTTATACGAAACAAATGAAATAATTATATATATATATATATATATATATATATACACACACACACACACACACACACACACACACTACACCCATACAAGTAAAACACTGGCAAAAAATCCGAGATTGTTATTTTGGGTATGAAAAAATAAATAAGCAACATAAAAAGAAAATCAAAGAATAAGAAAGAAGCTTTTATTTTATTTTTTTTTATATTTACAAATCGCTGGCAACTGATAAATAAAATAAAATTTCAAAAGTCAAAACTATTTTAAAATAATTATAATTATCTAAGATTCCAGAATAACCTATCAAGATTTAGTTGCTAGAACAATATAAACAACTAACACTTGAAAATAAAATCTCAACTTAAGATTACAATTATTTTCGTAAAATATACAAAAAAAAATTAGATCAAAAAGATAATTTTAAAAAGGATTTTTGAGTAAAAAAAAAAATACAAAGCGGCGACCGTAAATTTCAAGTTGAACGATACAAACATCAACAAACCAGAAATAGTTTTATATATATATGATATATAGATATGTATATATGCATGTATTTAATAATCATTAAATTGGCCTATTTCAATAAAAATCAGAAAAAATACTTAGGTTTAGGAAAAAATAAATTAAAAAAAAAAAAAGGTAGTTATGGCGACACTAATACAGACGACGTAAATCGTTTGAGTAAATATTAAAGCATTTATTTACAAGAAACAATGAAATGCAAACTTGCAAATATATAAATGAAGAATGTCTATTCAAATAAACAAGCAACAATTCAATCGGGTTAATTCTTATTTAAAATAGGTAAAAATAAAGACGTAGATTTAATAACATTGAGATACGAAGAGACACGATTACAACAAATTGCATCGCTTCGAATTCCAAAGCTCGGCCCCCTTCCTCATCCAGATGGCAAAAGAATTGAACTACGGAGTTTGAGAAATGAAGGAATTTCGAATGGAGAACCTCGATGAAACATTTCCGATTTCCGCTGCTAAGTTTGAGTGTGTATATCTTTTGTAAGGAAGAGAAAACATCGACTTACTGAGTACTGTATCCAATGTATCCTCTCCGCCCGCCATTTTGGAAATGTGATCACGGGGCTCTGATGATGTCGATTTCTCCTTCCGAATGCCACGCCGTAACACTTGCACTTCCTTTAAGCAATAAAAAAATCCTTAACTCCTAAAAATGTCCTTCTTTTTTTGGGAGGCCCCCAATAGTTTATAAGCGCACTACATTACGCATCTTTCTTTTCTTTTGACAAGACTAGGCGTGTGTTATTTTATTTTTTTTATAACACTGCATTTCACTGCAGGATGGAGGAAAGTAAAATAGTAACTTACATGAATGTGAGAGGAAAGATAATAAATACAGTAAAGGGAGAGGATAGCTTGCTCTGCAGCTGAGATAGTTACGTTTACTAACTGATGCCAAAGGTCAGAGTTCAAATTCAGGTAAAAGATAGCATTTAAAATTAATTTTCAAAGTAGACAGACAAGCCCTCTCTCTTTTTTTTCTTTTTTTTTAAGCAAGCACAACACAATCTTTCTAGCAAATTCTGGTTTTATCATACTCAGTTAAGTTTGGTAAATAAGTCCATATTTACATTTGGACTATTGTCCTCATTTTTGTTATTATCACAATATTGCAACAGTTGTGCTCTCCAGCCTTCTTCAGGTGCTTGTTGATTCAGAGAAGGGAGAATTTTCTAGTGTTCCAACATGCTACTGAATGTGGCACAAGGTGAGTTTAAACTGGGTTTAATGGCAATACTGTGGAAAAATTGCTCAAGCCTCCACATGGGCATTTCAGGTGCTGGATAATGACCTCAGCCCTGCAGCTTATTCCTAGGACAAATTTATCTTTATTCATAGTCTCTTTAGGCCTGGACATGATGATAAACTACATCTGACAGCAAGGCCTCTGATTGCATGGTACCACCTTTTAATTGCTGTTGTTCCCAGGTCCACCCTGACCTGGGGTGGTAGCACCTGTTAGGGCCCCAGCTATGGGCAAATAGTGAATCCCCAAACAAAAACAAAACACTATGAAAGTATAAAAATACAATTTTGTAATAAAAATACCAGCAATGCATTTTTATATAAAAAGAAAAATGACTAACAAAAAATACTTATAGTAAAATCACCAACAATGTATTTTATCTGTAGTTGAAGGCATACAATAGCATTCAAAATATATTTAGATATCAGCATTAAATAACCAATAGAGTCTGATAGACCTGGGAACAACAGCAATTAAGAGGTTCCACACTCCTCAAAACTTCCCAATCAGAAACCTTGCTGCTAGATGTAGTTTATCATCATACCCAAGATGGATATATCTGAAGGAGATACATCTACCTGAAGTAGAAACAGCAGTAGTAAATAACATCACATTCTTTATATTATTTGCAATCAGACTATTGTCTTCATTTTTGTTGTTTATTCATCATTCATTTATTCAGTTAGTGCATTTTGTGCCACTGTGATTACCACTTGCCCTATTTCTGTTGTAATTGTGGCTCATGATAACATTCAAAACAAAATAGTGCAATGTTTGCCAGCTCCTTTTACACCATGGATGTTGAGGTCACCCCATCTCAGAACTTCCTTCGCCCACTTGTGAGATGCAGCTCCTATGCCCAAGCTGGTGACTAGCTGATGGTCACTTGACACAGGTAAGTTTCAAAGAGACATTCCCCATCTCAGGTTGGGTCGGGAAACTCTTCCAACTACCCTCAAACTGTTTAGTATGCAACTTCTTCAAGCATTTTTTTGTTTTATTTATGTTTTGTTCTTATTTATTTCCACTGAGTCTAATTAGTCTGTACTACCTAGTCCAGGGATTGAACTCAAAATTACTATATCATCAAACATACAAACCAATACATTATCCTACTAAGTTATGTCCCATGATTAATAGCCTAGTGGATTAAACCCTTGGTTCAGAAATTTGAAGAATGCCAGAGAGCACAAAATCTGAAATGTGATATAACAACAGACCTGAGGATAATAGATTGTGTGTAATGTAATGTAAATAATGATAACTCCTCATCCCCAAAATTCACTCAGAAATGGTCGCATTAGTAGATGTAGTAAGTGATTTGTGAATACCACTAATACAATTCACAACAAAAATCTTACTTCTTTAAAAAAAAAAAAAAAAAAAAAAGAATTGGAACAGAAAAAATATTTTCATTAAGATACTTACCAAAGATTAGCACAAGGCAACAAAATGGCACCCTGTGAGGATTCTTCATTAAGGGCCATTCCACTTTAGGATGTTGAACTTCATAGTTCTCCATGACTCCATTTCTTTCAGCTGGGATATTCCATGAGACATCTACAGAGTCAAATCACCCTCATGTCCTCTCTATTCCAATTGTAAGGAGGAAATGGTGGAGTAATGGATAGCAGCTCATATTGAGGAATTGGAGAGCCGAGTTCAAATTCCAGTCAGATTCATTACATTCACTTACATGCTAATACTCTTAGGAAAGGTATGAATCCTCTTCTTCTCCACCCCCCACTATGGGTAAATAGCGGGACAGACCGAGTTCTATAGCCTTGGATGGCAACTGGTCTACCACAGAAAAAAATGGCAACCTACTGCGGAAAAAAATCTGCCTCATCAGTCATGTATCGAAAGATACATGATTGCCTAAGTGTGTATCATGCACATAACTGAAGGAGGAATTTCAACTCAGACAGTATTTTTCCAAGAACTGATACTATGTGGAACTCCCACATGAATGATTCCCTGAGCTCTACAATCTTGACCTCTTCAACTCAAGCATCAACTGCTATCTATTCTCTTACCAACTCCTTTTACATTCAAATTACTCACCGCATTCAGTAGCACTCTACCTTGAGTGGCTCTTGAGTCTTGTGTGAGGCAAACTTTAGTTAAAGAAATTCACTAATGGAAGAAAGCCTGGTCAATCAGACTGGTGTGTTATTAGAGAGCAAAATGAAAAATCTTTGGATTTAAATCATCCCAAGTGTAATGATGTTGTGCTGGCTAATTAATGATAACATCATATTTAAACTCTCATATTTACTGTTATATTTTATTTCTCTCTGATACTTTGTCAGCTACTAGTTCATAGATGTTTTGATAAAATAGGGAGAGTAAAATATATATATATATATAAAATAAATGTGAATGTCACTGTGTCACTGTGTCGCACTTTTTCAACTTTACTCCTAGAGGCTGTAGCCCAACATCTCATACCATTTTGGAATCAGGCTGGCTCCATGAGAAAATTAAAAACATTCCAGAATAAATAGAGCCACAATCCTAAAATTTTGGATTCACAAATTTTTATTACTGCAATTGTTACAATTTTCTACAACTAATTTTTTTGTATGATAATTTTTATAACTTGGAAATAAATTCAGGAATAATCAAAATTAATTGCAAAATCAAGCAAAAGTCGATCAAGAAATAAAAATAATTATTTGTACAGAAAGTAAGGACCTACGTACATCAAATTTTCTTTAAATTAAGTGGTGGCAGAAGAATTATCGTTGAACATTTAAAAGATAAACTTAAATGCAGAGATCACTTTTGAGTTCATCTGTAGTTCTTTGTTGCCTATCACATCTACTCCTCTCTACCTATTGTGATGAAGGCCCAATCAAAAGCACTTTGCAGAAGCTAGCTTAAATGCCACCCAATAGTGCAACTTTTGAGCTAGTATAGATTTTATATATATATATATATATACATACCAATATCTATATATATATATATATATTATTGTTTTTTTTTCTTTTCTTCTCCTTCAAGTAAATGTAAAAGAAAAAACTTACCATAACATTGGCATATGTTCAGAAGAGGCAGAACTGGAAAGCCTGTGCATGTTGTACCTTTGTTCTTATACCTCTAGCAGACAAGCAAATTCTGATTGACTAATGCAAGTTTCATTGCCATTATAAAGGAAAAATCTACCTCCTGATTATTAATACATTTTCTGTTGTTAAAATCACATTGTGGGGCAAATTATGCATAGGCAGAATGGATCTGATGTTGCAATACCCAAAACATCCATAATGAAGATAGGGTAACATCACTGATGACCTCTACATTTTATAAATATATATTAAGAATTTTTATATATATAGCATAAATTTTATATTTTATATTTGGATTCCAAAATTCGCTTGAACATGAAACAGAACTAATGCTTTTAATTTAATTATATAATTAAATTTGAAGTTTTTAGAAACATGGTAATTCCTTTGTAGCGAAAAAACCATATTTTCAATCAGTTAATTTATAATGTATATATATATATATATATATATATATATATATATATAATTATTTTTTTTAAAAAAAAAAAAATTATAACATAAGTATGTTATAAAATCACTACAAAAATAGCCATTTTGTTTCAACACACTCTGTGTCTTATCAAGTGATGATGTTGAAAACAAAATAAATGGTTTTAAAAGTTTCAGATTAATTAACGATCCTACACTGGGGGAAACATTGTTACAAAAGCTAGAATAACCAATCAAAAACGAAGTATAGAAAGATTCAAAAGCTTGACAATGAAATCATGTTATAATATCTATTCAGATCTTTAAATACGTGTAATTAAAAATAATTTATACTAACCAATAATTATAAAATTATATGATAAAATTTAATATTAAAATTAAAAACTGGCAATTTTAAAATCCAAGTTTAATCACTATTAAGTTTAAAAACTACAAAATTATTGAAAAATATATGTTTATTCAATTCATTTCTTCATTGAAATTACGTTCGACAAGACGCTACAATATATCCGGTCATTTGACAATACATGTATATATATTTCTTTCTTTTCCCCTTCTTTTCCTTTTTTATTTTAAAGTGTGTGAATTTGGTCTTAAACTCACGCGCAAAACAACAAAAACACAATCAGATTATAATACATAAGCACCCAGACATAATTAGATATACACACACACAAAAAAAGGGGGGGTGAGCCATGAACATCTCTACAGCCCTTTATGAAAAAAGGAGACGTGGAAACCAACACTTATACACACACACAGTTAAATGTGAATACACTCTACATACACATAGACACCGATAGATACACATACATACATCCACAGACAATGACATAGACAATCAGATATCACAACCAATAAATATTTCAGACTTAAAGTATCATTAAATAAATGCTAACCACTTATTAAATTATAACTTAAGGGAGCAAATATACAAAGATAAAAATGGTTAAAAATAATATTATTTAATATATTAAAACGAAAATTCCAAACCATTCAATTAAAATATATATTAATCATATCAGTTGATAATAGTTTCATTATATATTAGGCAAAGAAAAACAGGATAAAGAAACCCACAGATATATATATATACATATATATATATATATATATATATATATATATATATATATATACGCGGCATCAAACACAAATTAACGCACAAACATACACTCATACATAGAAATACATACAAATAAATATATAAACATAAACATATACACACATATACATATCTATGATAACAAGTACACATGCACACACATATACATATAAACCTAAATACACACATATATAGACAGATTTTTATGCACACATACTTACATATATAAAAACAGTCATGATATACCAAAGTTTCCATACCCACACATACACACAAACAAACTCATACATAATAGGTGCCAACACACACACATATATATACATACACAAACATACATAAATATATATACACACTTACATACATATCTACAAATAAACATATATATATATAAATATATCTATCTACAATAACAACTACCAATATATACATGCATACATAAAAATACAACACTCAATATATATATATATATATATTAATATAATGCTTAAATGTTATTTTTATTGGATACCCATATTTGAGTGGATGCTCTGTTTCTTTATTAAATAATATATATATATATATATATATATATATATATATATATATATATATATATATATATTTAAGTTATGAAGAACTTGGTAATCCGTATGGGTAATCTCAAGGAGGATGAAATCCTGAGAGCTCAATGTAAATCCAGAGTTAATATTTTAAAGAAAAACAGACCACTTTAAGGTACCATTATAATAATTTTTTTTTCACCAGAGCCCTTTTAAAGGACGCCAGATCATCAGATAGCACTTCCACTTCATTTTTCATTTCATTTAATTTGTGGAATGCTATCTGATGAGCCGACATCTTTTAAAAGGGCTCTGGTGAAATAAATTATCATAATGGTAATTTTTAAAGTGGTCTGTTTTTTTTTTATATATATATATATATATATATATATATATATATATATATATATATATGAGATAATCCTAAGGCACCAGGCAAACCTACCTAGGTTTCACCTAAACGGATCTTCAGGATATATATATATAGAGAGAGAGGAAGTTGTCCCTTATTTATCACAACTAATCAGTTCCAGATAAGTGAATTACTATGAAGTAGGATTCTGTATTTATATTTTGAATAATTCCTTAGTTAGAGCATAGAAAACCTGATTACATCTTCTAAATATGGTTTTTGACATTATAAGAGCTCTCTAGACATAAAATAACACCTCTGTATTCACCTTTACCCTTATATTACCCAATATATTAGAAAACATAAGAGAAAATAAGATATATTAGACATTACAAATATCATATTATTATTATTGTACATTAAAATAACACACAAAAGTTTTACGTGTACACCGCTTCTTCATCGAACAAGTTGCATTATTTTCCTAGGTTAGTATGAACCTAGGAAAATAATGCAACTTGTTCAATGATGAAGTGATGAAGAGATGTACTGCACAACAAAGGTTACTGCTCCTCTAAATCATTTGCATAAACATTCTTTATACCTTGGATGGACTAATAAGCATAATTTGATGTTTTCTTTTCAGCACCTCCTTGAAATCGATTATCCTCTTTGCATAAATATCTTTGTATGTAGCTTTGGTTCTGTTGCCAAAAATAAAATTTGACTTTATTTTAATCAAATAATATTGCCTTGTTGTTTTGTACTCGGTTTGTTGTCAACTTACTATCTTCTGAACAATTTTGTTTGTGGACTCTTTTGTACCAACGCACAGGCAAACACATCACAGACAAGTGATCCACAGCACACCCAGAACATTAGACCATAGTCAATCATGAAGCAGCAAGGAACGACAATGTTTTTTTAATGAAAAGATCTGAAAAAAACATGATAGAATGAAGCTGTGAAAATCGAAGCACAAAGTGACAAGGGAAGACTATATATATATATATATATATATATATAAAATCAGCCAATAATTCTTTTGGATTCATTTCATTTACAAGAAACAAAGAACAATAGTAAAAATGCTATGTCAAAGAAATTCAGATAATGTGCTTTAAAAGTTTGTGTAAATCCCAGCAAACTGTCCCAATTGAACCATCAACAAAATGCTCAATTTTTGCAAATTAGGAACACAAACTTCAAACCAACAAAAATCATATCATGAGTGCACTTACCATTCTAGAGAGTCCACAAGCAAACTAAGGAATTCTGTCTTGTGCTCAGCTTAAGGATAACAAAGTCATTTGCAGAAGCAGCAGATGGACGCTGACAAATACTTGTCAGCTATTTTCATTACCTGCTGCAATAAATGCATGCTAATCACAGCTGTTTTTCTTTGCAATAAATGATATTGTCATTGTGCTGATTAATAATAACATGTGACTTAATCTCTCATATTGATATTTTATTTCATTCTGGTACTTTATCATTTACTGTCAATTCATGTATGCATGTGCACATGCATATGTGCAACCTCTCATCCAAAAGATGACACTTACATTTTCACAGGGACTGCTCATCTCCTCACTGGGGTAGATGTTTATATCTCTGTCAGGCGGTTTCTTTCCCACACTTGCAAGCCAAGCACAGCAACTTCAATCATGTATTCTGCATTCAGCAATTAGGAGGTCACTTCAGAACAAACTGTTATTTGGCTTTCATGATAGCCTAGTGTAACACTGAGTGCAAAGTTTATTCTGACATGAGCTGATATGACACACACTACACAAGAATAACAGCATGCAATCTTAACTTTTTTATATTATCTTATAAAGAAGCTCAAGCAACAGTTTTTACTCATTTGAATGGTAAATAAGGCAAAAGAAATCTCAATAATAGCTGATGCATTAAAAAAATTCATGTTATTACTATTTTTATAATGCAACAAATTATGCAACATTTGTTTTGATTAACCGCATTACTTAGAATGATTACTTCACTACTTATCTCATAATTTATCTAAAACTGAATTAATAATAACATGCATTACTTAAATTAGAGTTATTCAGAACTTATAAAACTTGACTGAACGCATTAAATCAATTGTCAAAAATTTGAAATTGCACAAATTTCTTATTATTTATTATGAATTTAAATTAAATTTAATTTAAATTAATGTGTCAACATTGCATGTATTTTACATATTTTTTCCTTTTATGATGTCAATCATACCTAATATTTTGTCCTTCCCTAATGTATTGTCTCTTTCTAATCCTCCAGTCCACCACATTATCCTGCAACAATTCCATCAAAATGTTTCCTTAAAATTGACATGATTCTTTCAGTCCTCATGCATGTTCCTTTTTTATTGGCAAACATTCATCTGAAGCTGACATTGAATAATTCGGATGAGAAAAATTTGCTACCATTTTTGTCTACAATAAAATGAACAAAGTGAAATATTTTTATTAAACTTATCTTCAATTGATAAAAAGTTACAAAATGTAAAATAGTCTTAGTTGGCAATAATATAAGTGACAGATCGCTATAAAAAGACTAATTTGTTTAAATAATGTACTAACTATTGTTTGCATCACATGGCAATAATTATAAGTAAAACGATGCACTAATATAAGTAATCATTTTAAGTTCTCTGAATATTGATACCTTTAAAAAATATGCCTTTTAAATGACTTATTTTACTTATTTTTTTTTATTGATCAAAGAATACAAATCCAATGGTCACAGCTGGTCATCAGTCATTTATATTTGCACTTGTACTACATGCATAATAATGACAAACATTTATTGGTTACTTACATACAGTTCTGGGTTCACTTGAAGGAGAGTGGTCTGGTCAATTAGTTAAGCTTTGGGGGACATGACCAAAACAGTAACATTATAAAAAGGAATAGAATTAATAAAAATTAACTGATTCAGTTACAAAATAACTGAGAGGTGATAGAATATTTAAGCAGAAAAAATCATTTAGTATTTATTTTTTGTGTACAGTTTTCAAAACAATAAAATAGAATAAATTAAACACCTAATATTATTAGTATGTGTTGTGGAGTGGTTTCACAGTGGAGGCTTGTATTTGTACTAAGTCGGTCCTAAAATAGGTTTGACGTACAAACCATTAGGAACTTGATATAATAGGTAAGGATGCAGAGAAAATCTAGTTGTGGTCGCTGATACTTAAGTATTCAACTAACTGTTGTCCGGTATCGACTGACTGACCGCCTCACTGAGCGACTCCCACATTACTCTTACTACTCCTACTTATTATAGGTGGGAGAGTCTATTAACTATAGAATAGGTGTATTCCACTATAACAGTATGTAACAAATTGACTAAAAATACTGTTGTAAGATTTATCCAGATTTTGGTCAGCTAAATGCATGGAAGTCTGTGAAATGAGGTGGACAATTCTGAGAGAATTAGAAGTTATTACCAGGATTCATCATTGGCAGCCACAATCTTAACAGCATAAGATATGCAGATGGCACAGTGTTGATAGCAGGCATGAAAAGGAAACTACAAGAAATCTAACAGAAAGTAGTGAAGGAAAGCAAGAAGAAAGGATTAATCATCAATTGCAAAAAGACAGAATGCATGGTTGTTAGCAAAAGGAACAGCCCAACATGCAAATTACAAATTGGAGATACCAAAATCAAACAAGTAAAACAATTTAAATACCAGTGAAGTGTTTTAACAGAAAAGTGTGACACTGAAATCCAAAGGTGCATTGGGATAGTGAAAAAAAGCTTTCCAAAAGCAAAGTATTAAGTATTAAATTTGTTAGAAACAAAGAAAAACGTACTGAACTTTTATGTAATATCAGTCATTCTATATGGCAGTGAATGCTGGACAATCTCCTTACAGATGAAGAAAAGACTTGAAGTAACAGAAATGTGGTTCTACAAAAGGATGCTGAGAATACCATAGACTGAATATGTGAGCAATGATGAAATTTTAGAGAAAAGGGAAACAAAATGGACACTTATACTTAACATTAGAAAAAATAGTTGAAATTTCTAGGGCAGATAATGATGAAAGAGGGCTTGGAAAATTAGACACTCACAGAGGTACAGAGGAAAACAGTACATGTGTAAATGGATGGCAGAACAGCATTTAGGAGAGATAACAAAAAGACAAAATTTACTAAGAGCTACAAAAGACAGGAAATTGTCAAGAGTCATGATTACCAACATGCCAAAGGGATACAGGACATAGAAGGAGAAGCACATGGAAAGATCTTGAGATATTATCCATGTTTGTTTATTGAACCATCACAAAGTTACATAAAATTTGCTACATGTTTCTTTGGTTATAAAGGAAAAAGACTGTATTAATAAAAGCTAATGAGATTTTTTATATATGTGTGTGTGTGTGTATATATATATATATATATATATATATATATATATATATATATATATATATACCGTATATTTCCACATATAAGACAACCTTTAAATCCTCAAAATTACCCTTAAAAATCAGGGGTTGTCTTATACTACAATTCTAAAAAAGGAACTTTAAATTCTGTGTGATGTTTGTCGATATGCTAACCTCAGCCCTGGTGTGATAACCAATAACATACATGAAAGATTCAGACTATCAAATAAACTGATAATAAAAGTAATAAAATCATTTCTACCTAATATATTACTGGCATAACTTTTATAATAAATTTTCTATTCAAAGAATAATTCCATATCAATGAAATCAACTTGTATCCATGCAAGCTCAGCTAAGAAAATGTAAACATCGAGTTATGATCTTATCTTTCACTAGACTTTCAATAATCATTATGGTAGTGTTAATTATGGCAGTATTTTGTGAGTGTCAATGAAGTATAAGTAAATTACCATTAGTACAGTTTAGATATAGTAAAAGAGGAAAAAGAATCAGTATTTGCAAGAGATAACATGATGAAACATAAACAAAATAATGCTTTTCCTTTTAGGGGATATATGTAGGAAAACATGATATAGAATCGGTTCTGTTATTTAATTTATTTTGAATTTTTAAGGATACACTAAGTAACAATATTTCCAATTATATCATTTTTATATAATCAGTAAACAGGCATTTTATACTACAGGTATAGGATAAATTCATGAAAATTTGCTATATTTTTACCTCATCTTATCTAAAGGTCACCTTATACATGGAAATATATGGTATATATATATATATATATATATATATATATATATATATATATATATATATATATATATATAATAGTATCTCTCTTCAACCAGCTGTTTCATTACTGGGAATTTTTGCCATTCAATTGGAGCAGTTTAAGTTTAAAGTCATCCCACCTGAAAATCAATATTAGTAACAACAATTGGGTGCAACTGAGGCACATCCCCAAATGGGGGGGGGGGTAACAATTTGAATGGCAGGTGGCCCTGAAAAAGGCCATTTTGTGTTCTCAATCTTCTTTCTGCCTCACACACAGCAGCAGTTGAAGAGGCATTTCTCCTCAGCCATTGCGTCCTTTGACCATCATTTTCAGCCCAGTGTACAGAAGTGTTCAGGTATGCTCTTCTGGAAAGCCAATGGCTACAGTGATCTTCAGACTCAGTGGCTCTGATTGAAGCATTCCGAGAGGCATTTTCAGACAGGTAAACTGAATGTTCTAAAAACGATTCATTATCCCTTATCTGCATGGCAAACCTGGCAGCAGTAGTTTTGCAACCTAGGCAAAGTTCTTTTCTTTGGTGGCATGTCTTAGGCAAGTATGAATTGTTAAATGGAATGCGTGGTCAAATAAAAGAAGAGAACGCTGTAAAAGTACAAGGAACACTAAGTTCAAATAACTTTAGGAAAGGTTGAAAAAACAAATGTTGAGTAATAAAAAAACAAGTTTACTTATTACTACGATGAATGCAATGCAAAAACTGGCAGGACAATAAAAAATTTAAATTGGGAACAGCTATAAATGACAATGAAAGCAACACCTTAAAACTGTAGTAGTAGGCGTTATGCAACAGAAAAGGTAACCTTACTTGAGAGAGATTGATTGTTTGGCTAAGAAAAGGAGAATGTATAAACAGGTTTGGATGTACAGAAGTAGAAGCAGAATTGTAGAATTAAGCAGTAGCAATAAGCTTAGGACTGTGTAGACAATCAATATGACATGACGATATTTGATTGGATGTGTAAAGGGGCAACTCGAAAATGTGTTGCGTCCCTCAAGTCATGTATATGTGCATGTGTTGCAGGGTCATACATACATGCATTGCTGCACATGCTAATTATCAAAGTCAGCAGCAACCGATGGGCAATGTGTGGAGTTGTGAATCACGCCCACACAGCATGAGCTAGGATTGGAAGGTTATGTATGGAAAAGTAATATTAGGAAATGTATTGGGCAAATGAAACTGAGAGAACATAAACAAACAAAACTTGGTAAATGGACACATAGATTTGCAGAATGAGTGGGTTTACTCACATGCAGACAGAATGGTGCCTAAACGATGTGGTAACAGGGCACATCACTGATGTCTTGCACCTGTAAAACTTATTTTAGGTTCACTACAATTGAGCGGTTGTTTTACAAGAAAAAGGATGTCCCTGACAAAAGTTATCTTGCTTTAGGCATCAACAACCTCCCGCCTACAAAAAATATTATTTTGCATGCCTGTTGCTTTATACAGTGCATTGAACACCCCTGCAAATGCTACATGACCATCTCTTTATTGTGCATCTTTTGTGTTAGATTTCAACTCTCTAAATTGATTGTATGCTGTTTTTTACAGACATTAAATTTTGCCTTTGATTTTTGCACAAAGTGTAAAACATCAATTTTTTTTATTTTTCACCTTCAAGGTTGTAATTTTTTCCAACCAATTTGGACTCAAATCCAGCACTGAAGAATTATCTATCAAACAAAAAAAATTTCATCGAAATTGAATGAAAACTATGGAAATGCATAAACAACAGCTGATCACACACACACACACACACACACACACACACACACACACACACACATATATATATATATATATATATACACACAAACACACATTTTAAGAATTATAGATATAGATATGTGTGTGTGTGTATGAAATAAAAATATCATTTTAAATATATATGATAAAAATATAGTTTTAAGGTATAGAGCATATGTAAGTATAAAAGTGGACATTAAGATCAACACCCAGCAATGTCAATCTCATTCATGCTTAAGTGAAATCTTCAGAACATGTGTGCTGGCTTGACTATTTATATATGCTGGTCAATGGTGCATTAGGGATAGGTCTATTGTATTATTCTAATAGTTATTGATTGGGCAGTAACAGTTATGTTTCAAATCATTCTGATGGGTTATTGAGTAGAAATAATTGTGGATCCAAATGCAGTTTTGTATCTATTTTATTAGTTTGTTAGCTTTTTTACTCATTATTTATTATTGATTAATTTATTATTTGTTGTTGATTGTTATTATTATGTTTACTTGTGCATTCATAGTTTGTTAATTTATTTACTTATTTAATGATTTGGATTATTTTATTTTACTTATTTATTCATTTTAATTTTATTTTACTTATTTTAGTTTTTGGATTTATTGCTGTAGGCTTCCAGAACAATACACCGAGCCTTTGTAAAATTAGTAGATAACAAAGGAAAAATACATAGGAGTAATGGAAGGACCATGAAATCAAACAAAGTATACACACAAAACATTCTTTACAAACAGTAAATATGCAACACACACACACACACACACACACACACACACACACACACACACACACACACACACACACACACACACACAGCCATGATCTTTGCCTTCATCTTTGGTATTACAAGGAGTTTTGTTGGTCTCTCACTCAACTGCACCCCATACATAATATTCAAGGAAGTTGCAGTCTGCAGAGATAGGTGGCCAGTTGTGAAGGTTGATGTGGTTGCAGAAATTGTCTGACAGCTATGACTGGGTTCTGTTTGTGTGGCATGGTGCAGAGTCCTGTTGCCAGACATAGAGCCTTCCAGCATCCATCCTCTTGATACAGGCTAGCACTACATCCTCAAGGCACTTGATGTAGGCCTATGTGTTGAGTCTAAGGCCCAAATCAACAAATTCAGTTCTTTTCTTATCAGAATGATCAGAGTGAGTTTTCCGAGCTGCTATACCTTCATAATCACCATTAGATTCATCCAACTCTTTCTGAATCCTCTGCACTGTTCTCAGATTGACACCCAAAAACTCTGAAATGTTTGTATGTGCGAATGCCAAACAGTACAGCATGGTGTTTCCATATTTTTGGCAGAGTGAATTGCATAATGATGCTTTTTTTCTCACAGAGATTGCTCAACTGACCCTACTATACTGTACAGTTTGCAAAATCAAAAACAAAGAATGCACATGCACAAAATTAAAAATATAAAATGGTGATAATTTACCATCACACACTGCATATATATATATATATATATATATATATATATATATATATATAGGCAGCATATCTTCATTCATGCATGCTTGGTTGAATAATCTAATAATTATATCTATTTATTTTTATTTTAATCTTTTCAAGATCATGAATTAATTTCTTAGTGTTGGTACAAAAATGGTCAAGAAAAACACTGTAATTATCCATATGCTGATTCTTGAAAATATATAACTCAACTCCCCCATCGAGTTTGACGTATGAGACCCAAGCAGATCAGTTCCTAGGAGCTGAAAGCCCAACACCAGCACATGAGATTTGATTATAGTGGTAAAGGTTTTGTGCAGAACCATCCACACTTTTTGAAGGGCCGAATACAGAGACCTGGTGCAGTACATGCCACAAGGTCCTCTGCAGGTTTTGAATTCAGAGTTGTCCTTCTCCAAGACAAGTTGCCATCCAATGCTATAGAACCCAGTCTGTCCTGCTATTATCCATAGCTAGAGGGAGAAGAAGAGGATTTATACATTTCCCAAGGATATTAGTGAATGTAATGGATTCAATTGGAATTCGAACTCGGCTCTCTGATTCCTCAATACAAGTCACTATCCATTACTTCACCGTGCCTCCTCTTGCTCTCTCTCTCTCTCTATATATATATATATATATATATACACAGAACTGATATTAGTCTCCACCTGTTCACCTGTCAAGACATATTTGGGTGAGTCAATAAAATGTTAACACTTCTATAGAACCTACCACTATTTTCTTTTACTTTGCAGGCACCAAAATTTTTTCTCAAGGAAAGAAGGAAGATCACTGCATGTATTGAGGCTTACCATTCACTTACACATGTTCACATCTGGTATGCTGAACACTGCTACTGTGATCTGCCTTTAAGGTTGGCAGTTTATTGTATTTGCATAAATTTCATAAAAAACTGACTCTGTTACCAATGATTACAAAAGAAACAGTCAGCAAACTTGAACAGGTGAATCCCTTGCAAATGCAGCAGATAAACAAGAAGTATTGTTGTGCAGTTTTGAGAAATCAATCAAGCAATTCAGCACATAAGTTGCTCTTCCACAGGCAGTTGTTTAGAGAATAATAAAACTTTGGAATGATAATATTGTTACTGTTACTACATCTAGTTCACTAAAAGCAATGGCAACCTAAAATTTCAAATGTAAATGACAACAAATAAACAAACATTTTCCTGTTTAAAATAAAAATCAATATATTCTCATAAAAATTAAATTTTTTGGAAACAGTGAATAAGTGTGTGAATGTAAGTGAGGGTGTGTGTGATGCAAAGATGGAAATTTATTTCCATCTTTGCACCACACAAGGCAGTCAATCATCAAATGACTAAAAAATCAGAGGATCCGGGCATTCTCCAGTTTATAAATTATTCCTTTGAAAATAAATATTTAATACTTTTTAACCAATGGGTTGCATTCCCACCAACAATAAAAAACATGCTTCGTGATCCCTTGGAAGAATGTATAAGCAAAGTCAGACAAGTCAGTAAGGAACAAGGAACGACAACAGATTGCAACAGTGCACAATGGTGACTTCAAAAGTTGTTCAATCACCCATCTTCCTCACCACACTACGTGACATTTACACATTTCCTTACCAATCTACGTGACACTTACACTTTCCTCCATACTTTCTCCCTTGCCTCTTCACTCACACAAGAAATCACATTTCTTTCATCTTAACAAACAACTACAAACAAGGAACTTTAAAACAAGCTGAGAAAAATTTAGTTGTAAAAACATGCAAATAAAAATATTTTATATTTTCATATTTAAAAACCTTTCTTGCCTTTTTCTTTGTTGTGGGTTGATTCAAATCCACAACACATGTATGAGTGCTTGTAAGTGCTTGACAGTTGTGGCAAAATATATGTTAGGCAGCAGAAGTCCAAGGAACAGAAAAATGGAAAGATTTTTGAATGTGTGCTGCTTTTTATATGAATACCACATTTTGCTATCTCCCCAAAACACTGTTCTATGTCTAAGGGAAGTAATTCACTTCTGCTACATTCTCTGTTTATTTTATGTATTTGTTTTATTGTTTGTGGTTTTGGTTCCCACAATATCATATGCAGATTGTATTCGTATCATTTTGTTCAAACAAAAGTGCTTGTTTTGGTGCTTGCTTCTTAGAAATGAGAGGTTTGGTGCCCAACGTTCATGTTTTAGTAGCATTCAGCAACTAGGCAACTTTCTGCATAAATAGATATGTTATCAAACACAGCTGTATCTTCTGAACTATTGTTCATAAGCATAAACAAGACAGTCCCAATTCAAAGTTCTTGTGTACAGTCATTGTGGCAGGGCAGTAGGACAATATTTTCTTGACAAGTCCACAATCACTGGTCTCAGTCTCTTACATTTGATGAAGAGTTTTTCATCATGCATAAGACAACATGCCATTAAAAATCCAGCATGCCAACTGAATGGTGTTCCACCTTACTATACTAGTGGTATTTGTACCTACCTTGTACTTTTTCTGATGACCATACATCAACTATAAAATTTATTTTGTTCTACCTATCCACAAAACTATATCCATCAGCAAGGCCTCTGACTGGGAAATTTTGAGGAGCATGGACCACCTCTTAATTGCTGTTGTTCCTAGGTCCATCCTGATCTGGGGTGGTAGCAACTGTTAGGGTCCCAGCTATAGGTAAATAGTGTTGCTGTGACAATTGCTAACAAAAACTGGCACCAACATAGGCTATATAGCCAGAACAGATGAGGTCACTTACAACAACTGCACATCACCTAGGAACCTTTCCAGTGCTTTCTAAAATTTTCCATTTGTAGGAAGTCATGTCAGCACCTGAAAAACTTTGGAATTTTGTAGATTTTCTGATTTGGAAGTTTTAGATAAAGGATGCTTAACCTGTATTAACATATAATATATCCAAATATATTAAAACAAAGGGAGAAAGAGGAAGGACAAAAATTACTATAAAATGGTAAATTGAAAAATTATAACAAATGAAAAAAAAAAGCTAACATGGATTCTCTGGTTTGTGCTCAAAAAAAAAAAAAGTATTTCAAAAAGACAGCTTTTCTGTTGACGCTGCCAAGACTCCTTCCTTTAAACTACCAAGACTCCTTCAGCAAAGTTTATTTACAAGATTATAAAAATATATGAACCAGGTACAATTCAATATTTAGTATTCACCATTTTATAAAAATTTATTATTCATCATTTTATGAAGAAATAAATTTGAAAAAAAAATTTTTATTAAAAAATTCATAAAAACCTACAAAATTTACAACAAATCATGTTCTTTGGAATGCTTAGCAAAACTCAATTGTAGTTTGCTAAATTGCCAATTGATTTGAACTTAATAAAATTGTAAATAATAAAGATTTCATTATAGTTGGTTTATATATTTTTATGATTTAGTAAAATTTTATAAATTTATGAATAAAAAAATGTTTTCATATTTATTTCTTTATAAATTGGTAAATGATAAATATTGCATTGTATTAGTTGGTTCAAATTTTTAGAATGTTGTAAATATAAAATCATTCTTGTAAATAATCTAATGAATAAATAGTGTTTACTATTTTTGTTGTAAATTCTCAAAGAATAAAAAATGTATAAATTCACTTTCATATTTTGGGGTCTTATTAAAATTCTCATCATCACTTTTTAAAACAATAAACATTGCTGAAGAAATGAAGTTAGTTCAAAATAATTGTGGTGTCAAAGGAAAATCCATTCTTTTGACACACCATTTTATTGCAGGCACAAAGGTTAAACTTGGTCAATTAATCTATACCATTTCACCCATAATTTTTCTCATTGTGCACAAATTCATATTTTTTTGTCTTCAATTGAGCTCTGAAGAGTGAGGATCCATAACTGGCTAGCTTTTTATTTTTTTTCCTTAATAATTTTTTTGTTTGCCACTTTTTCTCCTTGTTCTTCCTTCCTTTGTTTATATATTAATATATACTCTTTAAAATGTCTACTTTTAAAACCATAATGAGCAAAATCATAAATTATATTCCTCAGATTTCTATGGGAAAAAATTCCTTTGTAAAGAATATAAAATTATTTAGTAAAATTTGCAGAGGATAGAGAATTAATTTTTTTTAACTAACAAAGTATCAGGAAATATATTTCTAATGTTACAGATTAAAGATCCTGAATGCACCAGATAGGAAGGACACTTCCTGTTATATTAGTATTCAGATGTATGCAATGCATTCATGTATATGTATGCAAAATATACGTCTATGTATGTGTGTTAATATGTAGAAATAATACTAACATAATGGGTAATATAGTAGGTATAATGGAGATGCCATTAAATGAGAATAATTGTCCCATAGCCTCATAGCAACAAGAAACTGTCATAATTATCATGTCAATCACTACAGCATAATAAGATGGCCATATAGTTCAAATATAATTTTATTAAAACAGAATGGATACAAAAGGGAAGAATATGTAAAAAGTACAGCAAGCAGTCAATAAAAACACTCGGGAGAAGGAAAGTACAAATACTACAAAAGGAAAATGTGATGCTCATGTGAGCTATATCTGTATCTGTTATATTCCATGCTAATAGAAATATATAGTTGAAAAACAAGGTGGATAAAATAAGTAATGGTTTATTGTATAAAACCAATACAATATGAATAAAGGTAACAGTTATGCACAAGGTCATCGCAAGTCACTTCAGTAGTGAGTGCTACTATTGGGAGGTCAGTAGTTCTCGCGTAAGTCTGAGTCGTACTCAACAGATCCTAGCTAGTCTCTGTAGTCCATTGACTTACAGGTACTTATAGATAGTTACTACCTATAATGTAGTCACTCATGGGGGTGACAGGTTATTCCATTACATCAGTATCCTAGTAAAGTAGAAACTTACTTAGAGCAGTAGTTTTTTTTAATCAGTGTCAACACAAGCAAGGGGTTATAGAGCATGGAAGAATTAGGAACAGAAACATAAATAACATACTTTCGGCCGTGTGCCACATCTAAGCTACGCTTAGAAAATCACAGAAACATAAATAATGAGCAGGAAAAGAATAATCAGGAGGACAATAGATAGTGATTGACGTTGCATTTAAATTTTTGCAGATTAAGGTTGGCTAGAAAGTGATAAGTGCGAGAAAAGAAACTGTTAGAATAGAATTTACAGCTACTTCTAGCCAGCTTAACTATAAATTGATGAGATCTCAATGTCAGTCTAGCACTGTGCTTAAATTTAAAAAGTCTAGGTACCATATTGAAGAGCTCATCTGAACAATTACCATGAAAGTATTCATAGAAAAGGCACACAGAGGCAACCTTATGGCGGTGGGAAAGTGACTAAAGCCAAGCCGCCAGATCAGAACCAATAATATTGCTGATTCTTCTTTGGATTTTATGAAAGAGTTCAAGGTAAATAGTAGGAGTACCAAATCATATGTGCCAACAATATTCTAAGCATGGGTGAATGGTAGACTTATAGATATGTAAGATAGATTCTGGAGAGAAAAATTGTCTCGCACAAAACAGTGAACCAACTATCTTAGCAGCGGAATCAGTAGTGGATAGGTAATAAGCAATGTTGAGGTGAAGAAGAATAAAAAATCTTCCTTCATTTGAACAGCAATAGATCAACAATTAGAAGTAAAATGAATGTAATACTATGTACAAGAGAGATTGAAAAGTACATAATTCTCTTGCAAACTTCCTGCATTCTTAACGTAGCAAAATAAAATTTTATTTCTTTCTAAAAGAATAGAATCATTATATATCTTTATTATTTAGAAATATAAGTATATTTAAATTTCTCATGAGAAAGTAGTAATGGGGTGCATGGGAAGAGAGAAGAAATATCTTGGTCTTCTCCACTCTCCAAGGTCAACTATAGGCATAAGTATATTCATGATACACAAACACCTTAACACAATAGAAAGAAAGACTAGAATAACCCAAAGAAATGAATTCCAAAAACGAAAATATTTTATAAACATTTATATACAACAAAGAACTATACAAATGTAGTCATAGTAAGATGCAATACACACACATATATATATGAGATAATGATATATAAATTATTATATATCAAGAATAGTTTTGGGGGAAAGTTGTATGACAAAGTGGAAAAAGTATTCATGTGACGCGTTTTGTCCCTTATGACTTCATTGAACATAATCAAACCTAGTCCAATGAACTGATGAAGTCCTAAGGGACAAAACACGTCACATGAATACTTTTCCACTTTGTCATACATCTTTCCTCCATATATATATATATATATCAATTTTGTGTGGTTGAATTCTCATTGGTCAGTTATATATCACATGCATCAAAACTGTGGATAATTCTGTATATATGCAAATTTGTAAAAATTCTAATATATCTAAATGAACATTGGATGGTAATGTGTATTCATAATTGTCTATTTGTGTCTGTCTAGTAGGAGGAGGTCTAATGTTTTCACTTTTGTGTGGTCAGTCTGTATAGTGGGGTATTATATTAATTTGGGGCTATTTTTATGTACCTACCTATTAGATAGACATAAGATAGATTCTTTAAGAATGGATTCAAAAAAGGTTAATGATATAATGTTTTAGTTGTGTGTTCATAGTTGGTAATAATGTTATGTTTAAGCTTTCAAAGTATTTTCTCCTTAAATTATATATTTTTTTTAATTAGCATGGCATTAGTAAAATTAAAGTTATGGTCAGTTTTGTTCCTGTGTAATAATATGAGGGAGTTTGAAGGATTTTTTAAACACAAATCTCTTTTGTGTTCATAAATGCAGGTTTTTAGATCACGTGATATCTCCACCACATAAACATTTGATCTTTAACTCATAGAGAGAGAGAGAGAGAGATATGATAATGCCATTAAGATAAAGGGTTACTGGGAATGAAAGAGAATGTAAAGACTTTAAAGAATGAATCAGAAAGCTAATCCTAAACATACTATAGGCCACCCTTGGTAATTTTTTAAATTTGCACAAAAAGTAATTGTTTTGTACTTTAAATAAGAGAAAATTATTATACATGGTTAAAAAAAAAGTAATAATATGATAATGATAAAAGTAATAATATTGATAATTGATTCCATTCTTTTTTCAATGACACTAAGATGGAATCTCTGTGATTTGGTGAGAATACCACACTCTACACACTTTCCTTCTAAAGACTGCTATAAACAACAGCAGTGCACCTGAACGTTATAATTTGGTTGGTTGTCTTGTTTAATGGTATATCAACCTCTATGTTTATAACTTAGTGTGCATGCATGTGATATATATATATATATATATATATATATATATATATATATATATATTTATATAAATAAAAGACAAAAGGAATACTTTTCTTTATCAATGTATTCTGTTTCCTGAGGAATTTTATCACACTCCTCCCCAGTCTTTGATTACTGTTTAGGATTATGTTTCTGATTCCTTTTAAAGTCTTTTCATTCTCTTTCACTTCAAGTATCCCCTTGTGTCTTAGTGGCATTATCACCTTGCTTGTGGTGAATTGATTTTAAAAAAATCTGTAACAGTTTTATTTTGCCATGTATTTACAAACAGAAGTAAAAATATCATTAAGTTTTTCAAAATTTTAAAATTTCTTTTAAGAAATCCTCTTTTCTCAAGTCAATAAATTTTTCTGAAAATTAGAAGGAAATGGTTAGCCTTCAATTCTTTAAAATAAATAAATAATTTATCAAATCAAAATAAAATAATAAATAATTATTACATTAAAAAATAAATAAATATATATCTAAACAAATAAGAAAATAAAAATTCAACATTTACTCACTTTCATTTATTAGGCATCAAATTACATCAATTAGAATTCTCAGTAGTTTTCCTTAAACAGTTAACTTTAAGAATATTTTAGAACATTCTTAAATTAAAAAATTTTGAAAACTTAATGATATTTTTATTTATGTTTAAAAATCTAGTTGCAAAATAATATACTTACATTAACCTAGATAAAGTCCCTCATGGGACAAGACACATTGGTAAAGAAAAGTTTTCTTTTGTCTTTATTTATACTGTTTTTTGACAGATCTATTTTATTTATATCTGAATTTTCACACTCACACACACTTATATATATATATATATATATATATATATATATATATAATTATTTATTTAAAAATATGACCCAATGATTTTTAAATAAATATTTTTAAATAAATAATTATATTTATGCTCTACTTTTGTATCGAGCACTATTTTTAAAAAAAAAAAAAATACTAAAGAACTTTGGATTATTTACATAACGAGTTCTTTCCTATTTTCTATATATTTTCACATATATATATATATATATATATATATATATATATATATATATATATATATTAAAAAGAAGAGTGGTGCCGCACACGTTTTTGGTTGTAATATGGATTTATTGAGAAAAAATATTATACTTTGTTTTACATAATGCAACAAAAAAAGATGTGGAGTTTGTGACATCATTATAGAAGGAAACTCCTACACTTTTGAAAACCCCAAAAAAACATTCACAATAAACAAAAACTTAAACTGCAACTCCCAAAATGTAGTTTATGCACTTAAATGCACAAAATGTAAGAAGTCATATATAGGCATCAGCCAACAACTGAACAACAGGGTCTCCCTACACAAAAGCAATATAAAATTGACAGACAACAGAAAACTTTTTGTATCACAACACATTTTCAAATGTAACCAGGGTAAGTTTAATATCATGCCGATATATCAAACAGACAATTACTCGTATCTACAAATACAGGAAAAAAACTTTATAGACAAATTCAAACCCGAACTGAATAGATCGTAACCCAAAAAAAAAAAAAACATGCACACAGGGTGACCAAATACAATGATCGCTCACATACATGGACGCACACTTATATATACGGGAGACACGAGGAGATATATATATGTGTATGTACACATACATACATTTATGTATGTATATGCGGATGTTGACAACTTAAGAAGTACGTGTGTGTGTGTGTGCGTGTGTATGTATATGTGTGTGTGTGTGTGTACTGGTTCCATGTAGCTTGGGAAATATGTGTGTATATGTGTGTGTGTACTGACTACTTGTGGTGGGATGGTGTGTATGTGCGTATGTGTGTGTATGCGTGTATAAGTACAAATAAGTTTACGAATTCCTCGTAGTAAGGAAATATACGCACGCATATATACACGCATGCTGACAGGAACACGCCAAAATAGAAACAGATCCAAGAGCACATAGAGGTCACTAAAACATTAAAAGATTAAATGCCGATAACTACTCGCTGGACAAACCTTAATTGTTTTATGACCCTTCACGCAGAACTCTTCATTGACAATTCTAGAAAGAAAATTCGGATTGCCAACACACAAACAGAATGTCTCATATCGAGAATATTCCACATTGAACATGAAGAAAAATTAATTATTTTTAATAATATGTAAAAATCTCCACTTTCACCTGAAGACGGTTGCGAGACCAGACCAGAAACACGTGTCGTGAAATTATGTAAAACAAAGTATAATATTTTTTCTCAATAAATCCATATTACAACCAAAAACGTGTGCGGCACCACTCTTCTTTTTAATATACATACTTTTCTCTCGTTGGAACCACTACAACATATTTCTTTTATATATATATATATATATATTTATTTATATAACAATTTAATACCACAGAATGCATAAATTGTTTTAAATAAACATTGTTTAGTGTTCATTTTTTTTTTTTTTTTTGAAGCAAGGTGCCTTTCAGGGACCAACATTGGCAAAATTATTGTATCAAAATTGGTATGAATAGATAAGTAATATGGAGGAAGATTTGGAGTATGTCTAAAATATGTAAATTATCGATTAAAATATATGTAAATTCAAAAGTTGTAAATACTCCAGTGTGAGTGTAAAACATGAAAGAAATGAATACTCACAATCCTCCAAATAAATGAAGTGACCGAAGAAACTTCTCCTTCTGCTTACATAAAGAAGGTTGCTGTAATTTAATACATACAGCTTCTAACAGTTGCAAATGGTGTTTGGAATGAGTCTTATGCAAAATAGAGAATGAGTTGATAGAAAATTTGGAGGGGCATAGCTTGTTCTCCAAAAGGTGTTGTCCAATCGCAGATTAATACACAGATTGCAGAACACAAATATATATATATATATATATATATATATATATAGTTAAGTTATGAAAAACTTGGTAATCCATATGGGTAATCCCGAGGAAGATGAAATCCTGAGAGCTCAATGTAAATCCAGAGCTAATATTTCAATATATCACTTCCGTTAAATTAACTATCTAAATAGGTCAAGGTCTCATCACTCCTCCTTCCCCAATACTAAGTATGATTGAGAGAGATATGAAATTAAACCCTCCCTAAACTCTACCATGTCTCTTTAACTACCCCTTTTACACTCTCTGTTAAATTACAAAAACTTACACTACCCATCAATTTTAATTTCATTTTTCGTTTCATTTTTGGAAGTACTATCTGATAATCCAGTATCCTTTAAAAAGGCTCTGGTGAAATAAATTATTATAATGGTACCTTAAAGTGGTCTGTTTTTCTTTAATATATATATATATATATATATATATATGTATGTATCATGAATTGTTCCATACAGAGAAATTAAAACATATAAAAAAAGGCAACAAAGGAGCACATTACAGCCCAAGTGATATCTTTTATGTTCTTAGTTAAGACATGTAGTATTCTCTCTCGGTTGTTGAACTGTAACTGGCTCCTGCATCCTCTGTTGTGGGCTAAGCTGTAACTGAGCTATTCTCATCAATGGGCTATCACATGATACTCAGTGTCCTCTTAACACTGTAGTTCTCAAACTTTTTTCTCTGGGACACATTTTCAGAATGAAAATTTGCTCATGCCTCACCAAATTTTATGTGATAAAAAGTACATTTAAAAATAAAAAAAAAACAGAGAGAGGGTTAAAAGGAGATAACTGCAGATTCAAAGTCAGAACATTATCATTGATAACTCTCTCCTCCAATTTGCGGACCCTAGTTACTATATTCTTAATACTTGATATAATGCAAAAATATCACATGATAAAATCAGTCAATAATTATTTATAAATATACTGGGACTCATGCATGCAATTACAAGTAATTCATATTTTAAATTTTGAAATCATATTTATTTTTGGCATATGAATTTTTTGAAACTGTTTCTAAATCTTTGATTGTCTTTCAATCATTCTGCTTCACCTGCTATCCTCTTCCACAGAGGTGCACCCCCACCCCATTTGGGAACCACTGTTTTAGGATGGTGGTAAAGTTATCCAGTGAAAAGAGAGATAATCTGCATCCCTACAGTAAAAAAAACATCTTCTGTAATGACTTTATCAATGATAAAAGATTTGTTTCATCACACACATCAATATTTCTTTTAATCAGAGCTATTCATTAAATCTTATCAAACATTAAAACCAATGCAAGTTTTTATAGGGATGGATTGTAGCTGAGATAGCCATGTATTTTCTATTTGTGCCAGAATTCAGTTTTCCAACCCAAGTAAAACTAAGATTTCAAATACTGATTTTCAAATCAGGAATACATTCTCTCTTCACCTGAAAGAACGGCATGACCCAATCTTTATACTTCCATTTCACCTTGTGCCAAACTAAACAAACCTAAGTAAATATCATTAAGGAGAGATTATTTACTAATTTTTATGATACAATAATATTTAAGCAGCAGGAGCAGTGCAAGGGTCTCTCCTCCCATCTATGATATGGGGCCCTCCACTCCACTACATCTCAATTTTCATAAGGTAGCATTCATATAAAATACAAATTTTATTGTAACCTGATTATATACAATAATGGATCATATACAATATAAGTGAACAATTCAACTCAAAAAATTGAAAGTATTTACACTATCTAAATACAAAGTATTTGTTTCAATAATTCTTAGTGCTCTTATTATTACTGTAATTGTAGTGGTTTTAATGCCACATTCGTTTAATTCTTATTTTCTTCTATGTCTTTTTCTTCTTTATTTATTTAATTTTTTTACAAATGTCATTCTTCAAATAATTTTCCCAGGAATAATTCACCTGTTGTACAAGTTGAATGCATGAAATGTTTTCTGTGTTTAATTATTCATCTGTAATATTTTTTATTGATACTATTTTTCATTAATGTTCATTGTGTTGCAGGATTGCTAGTATGTTAGGGTAGCATGTTGTGGGAATCAACACTTTGGATAGTAAATATTTATGGGCTCCTGGAAAAATTATCACACAAACATTATTGGTGGATTCAATGTGAATTCAGATAAAAATAAAGAACACAAAACGTTAAATATAAAGCAAATGACAATGCATATATTAACAAAAATAAATTACATTTGACAAAAGGAAAAAGACATGAAACTATGTATAATAAGAATGTGCTTGTGTGTGTGTGCATAACAAGCATGTGTAAAAGAGTCTAAAAGTCAAGAGAGAAAACCATGAAAATGAACGTGCACGAGTGGGGGGCACTTTTTTCCCCAAATGCAACTACATATGAAGGCCAGAGTTGAAAAACTCTAAAAGGGATAAGGGAGAGAAATGCACACCTTTTTATGGGCTTAAGAAGCTCTGCCTAGTGACAGTTTTTAAGCAGTCAATTGGGATAACCCACAAATGTCTAAGTAAATTCTGTTTACTACGATAAAATATAAAAATAATTAAAAAAAAAAAAAAAAACAATAATGAAAAAATCCTCATAATAGTTTGATCCTGTGTTTTATTTATTAATAAATAGAATTATTTTGTACTAATTTTGAAAATTTAAGTCTTTTTTTATGATGGAGTCAGCTTTGAAATTTTATTTAGAGACACGTTATAATATTTTAATCGACACAGAGATATAATGTATTGTGTATTTATAAAGAAATATGACATAAACGTTATATAATGAATAATGATTTTCTTTAATTACCAAAGAATTGAACTCACTGCTTTTTCACTTTCTACTAAGCAGGCCATTACGAGAGCTCTCCTTTCAGTGAGATAATTTTGTTGCAAACCGGTGTCAACTCAAGAAATAAGTAAACAATACCCGTTGATCGATATAACCAGGCTTTAAAATAAACGGTAAGTTGAATTTAAAAAAAAAAATAATACTCAGGTATATATATAGTTTTATATGTATAAATATTTTTTAATTTCTTTCCATATAAAATATAACCTTTAAATGAAGTTTTTAAATTTAAACATGAACGGTTTTTCTCCCTACAAAATGTCAGTTGCATCCGGAAAAAATATTATTGTTTGCTGTTCCTTACCTTTCTACTTTTCTAATAATTCTGATCTTAAACGTCTTTTTTTCTTTCCCCCAAAATGTCTTTAAAGTTTGTTTGTTAGTTAATTCCAACACTTATCTGTAAAAGTCAACATGTGCATAATTAAATGTACACGATCTTTGTACTTTTTTCTTATTTTTTTAGCACATTTATCATAAAAAGCAATAAATAATAAATGAAATGTAATCTTCCAAGAGCAAAAACTGGTATCGCCTAAACTAATGCATGCATACAAAGCTAAAACTTGATAATAATTAATTTTCTATCTGAATATAAAATTGATAACTAACTTCAACGAAAATAAGCAATTTGATTATTTAATTTCTTTTCTTTTTTTTTTTTAAAGAAATAAAATTGGAAAGCCATCTGTAGAAATATGTTGTGATCAGTATTTTTAATACCAGAAATAACTTTTTTAATTTTTTTAACCATGAAACCAAAAACTTTCAAATGATTACTACATTGGATCAATCAAATTAAAAAAGTAATGACGGAATAATTTCCAGTCAAATTTTATTTTAAGTGTATGTATAAAAAAAGCGTAATTCATTTTTACACGAAATTATTAAAGTTCTTAAACGAAACAAATCATGCTGATAAAAAAGTAACAACAAATATACTGTTTTTATTAGGATACCTGTACTTAAATGCTCTGTGACCTAATCATCCCACTTATCCACTTAAGGGTCAGACAATACTTCTCCCTTGGGAGGGGGCTAGGGTTGATATCTGGCACTTTTCGAGGTGTCACCAAAAGTGGAAGTGCTGTGGAGGTTGGACTGTTTTTAGTTTGGTCCTATGAATGGAAAATCCCATTTTAAATTTGGCTTTGTGCTACATTTGGTTTGAGTGGGAGTTCAGGAAAATATTCACTTCCGGGTTTAGTCAGAGCCCCCTCCCCTCCACCGACAGAACTTCTCCCAGGGAGGAAGACCAGGGTTAATTCCTGGTGCCTTTTGGCAAAATGATGAGAACTTTACTATTTTGGGCTTTTAGTCCCATGTAGGACTTCCACTTTAAACTCGACCTTGTGCCACATCCCCATTGAGTGCACAGATTTATTCAATTAAGTTTCTCGGCAAGATAAATCAAACTTTTGAAAGTGCTTAATATTTTAGATCATATTTAAAAACTTTATTTTTTGCATTCACTGCATACACTCTTAGCTACACAATTCATTAACTATTTAACAAATAACACAAACTTTGTAATGACAATAGAAATCATGTACATTGTTCATATTAACTTTGATTTTTATTACAGTTTGACTGTGCTGCAATCAGTACATGTATTTTCCTCCTATCAAAGAAATGCTTTTGGAATGCATTCAGATATCTGCATTTTAAATAATCCATGCCTTGCTACCAAAGAGAATTTTGCTAAATACTTATCTGTATTGTTAATATTTCCTCTTAAAAACCTTGTATTGAAAACTATGATATACATTAAGCTAATAAATGTTACTGTTGAATTATTTATTTTCTCATATATACATAAAGTGAACTCTTCTGTTGATTTCAACATATGAGGACCCAAGAGTTCAGTTTAGAATTGAACTACAAGACTACACACACACAGGTGATTTTATTATAATAATGAAGACTTGTGTAGAACCAGTCATATTTTTTGAAGAAATGAGAACAGAGAAATGGTGCAAAGTGGTCTATAAAGTTTCAAAACAGATCTCAACCCTTAAGTTTGAACTCTTTCTTTTTCCTAGACTGATTGCCATCCAAAGCAAGAGAGCCCAGTCTGCATTGTTATTTATCTCATAGCTGGAGGGAGAGGGATTCATGCCTTTTTCTAAGGGTGTGAAAACAGAATCAAATGGAATTTGAACTTTGAACTCCAACAATTTCACTTTCTGTGCCAAAAAGTGTTACACTATCTTCACACATACACATATATTTTTTATTACTTCAAACGTTATTTTAGTGGATACCCATATACAAGTAGATACTCCATTTATTTTAAATGGTATTTATTTCATCTTCTGGCTTACATAATTGAGAAAGCTTAATAAAAAATAATGTGCCCTCTGGCAGGATTCAGTATGTTTCAGGAAAATCTGAATGGCTCAATATGTTTTAAAGGCAAAATAGAACCTTGTTTTACTGTGATCCTCTTTGCAGCTGAGCAGTAAAAGCACACCAGATCAGACAGTTTGAATCCTGCTGGAGGGCACATTTTCTTTTTAAATTTTCTCAAGTACATGAGACAGTAAACAAAATAAATACTGTTTAAAATAAATGGATTACCTACTCGAATATGGGTATCCACTAAAAACAATGTTTGAAGTAATAAAAATGTGTCAGATTAAAAAATAAAATCCATTAATTCTTTAGGAATTGCTTTGTATACATTTTGGATATGAAACTGAGCAAATATGTTTCAGGAAAATTTGAATAAGTTAGTGTGCTTTAAATGTAAAATAGAACCATTACATTAAAAGCTCACTGGATCAGGTGGTGGTTCCTCCTGTAATGAAGGACACAGGTTCAAATCTTGCCAGTGGGAACATTTTATTTATTAAGTTTTCTTGAGTACACAGGATGGTAGACAAATACTATTTAAAATAGAGTATCTACTCAAATACAGGCATACACTAAAAATAACATTTCAAGTAATAAAAATTTTAGGATAAAAAAATGATATCCATTAATTCTTTAGAAATATATTATATATATTGATTGATTTGTAAGTTTTATTTTTTTTTATTTATTTAAGATAATAATGATTTACAGATACATGTCTTACAAATTAACCCATAGCTGGTGGGAGAAGAGATGGATTCATACCTTTCCCAAAGTTGTTTGTGCATAAGTTAATATAATGAATCTGAATTGAATTGGAACTCTGCTCTCCAATTCCACTTCTGAGCCATTACACCACCTGCACAACCAAGCTCAATGTTGCTTAACTTCAGTGATCATATGAGAACTGGTGTTTCAACATGTTATGGCCATAAGCCCTATATATATGTGTGTATTTAGGTAAGACAACAGGCATTTTGTTGTGATTAATTTTATCAACTTTTCCAAATTATTTATATATGTGTGTGTGTGTGTGTGTGAATGTGAATAAAAACAAAAGTAGTTTATTAGTAGTTTTCACTAAGCCTGAAAGTGTCATCATAAGATTTTATCATATCACTTGAATTTACAGAGGTCTGGTATTGTCATGCAGTCTCTGTATAACATGCATAGGAACGTCAATAAATGTGGGTTGTTAGGGTGTTAGGCGAGTGTATTTGAGACTAGCAAGATTAGAATTTTCTTTA
Source organism: Acanthosepion pharaonis (assembly GCA_903632075.3). Taxonomy (NCBI): domain Eukaryota; kingdom Metazoa; phylum Mollusca; class Cephalopoda; order Sepiida; family Sepiidae; genus Acanthosepion; species Acanthosepion pharaonis. The sequence continues at coordinate 2,564,136 of CAHIKZ030005499.1, forward strand.
TCAGCACTTAAAATAGCCACCAAACACCAGATAGGTATAGCCAACTAGGCACTTTGCAGATGGGATGTTAACATGATGGCTGATTTCTGCTGGAGCATCAAAAGAGATCAACCTTTTTAAAAGCACCGTATTGTCCAAGAGGAGAAGATTTATACCTTTGGATGGACAAAAATATTTTTTATTCCTTTGTATCTTTGTCTGTTTTGATTCAAAAATTGATGACACATGTTTGACTTAATTTAATTTTATGTGAGATTTTTCTGAAAAACTTTTTCTGAACTGAAAATGCTGAAAATGCATTCTTTAAGTCATTGGGATACTTTTTCTTTTATGATAAGTTATTCTAAGCTGAAAACGTTTAACGTTGGTTCTACTTGGTCCTGGCATATCAATGTTAAATGGGTATTTTGGCCTATTTAAAAAAAAAAAAAAGAAATTATCTATACTGAGAAAACGTGATGTGATGGAAAAAGGACTTGATTTTCTGATTCAGCATGAAAAAGTAGCCCAGAAACTTATTCCCATTGCCTAACAACATTTGAGTAGAAAAAAAATGTCAACTAGTGTAATATACCCATTTTTTACATAATTAACTATTTTATTGATCATTATAAAACCTGTTCTGTTTAAAAAAATATATCTTGCACAAATTTTAAATAAAGCATTTTAGTATATATTTAAACAAAAATTTCCTAGAAAAAAATGCATAAATACATTTTAGAATATTTACATGTTCATTTTTAATTTTCATATTTGTATATTTAGCTGTAAATCTTTGTTAAAATACTAAATAGGGTATTGCATTTTTGCCCCACCTCATACTGTCTGAATAAATATTATAATTTGCTCAATTTAAATGAATTCTGAATGTAAAATACTCTAAATACTAGTATTTTAAACTATATTGATAGTTCTAATGTTAAATACTTTACCCTGCCTTATGTTGGTATTTCTGAAGATTGATTTGATGACATTTGTGTAGATGTTCTTCCCATATTTATTTCCTGAGATGTGCTGACCTATAACCTTCACATCCCTGGGCCACTTAATAAAGTCACTGAGAATCTGTTCCATTTCCTCCAATTCATCTGTGTAGACATTCTTCCCGTGTTTATCATGAGAACATCTACACAAACATCATTGAAAAATCTTCAAAAACACCAACATACATATTGATTATTCTGTGTTCAGTTCGAAATTCAAACAAATATGACCTGAAGAAGGCTAGTGCATACAATAGCTGAAAAGTTTATTCTCACATAAAAGCTATATAAATATATATTACATTCAATTTTAGTTCAGTTTTTAATTTGTCTTGTCACTTTTCAATATTTTCAATTCAAATATGCTCCTTATCCAAGTGTTTGCATCTCAGTGCTGGGTTGCATTTAAACTGTAAAGTGCTCAATGTTTTTATAAGTGACACTGACCTTAAATATGGCTGTAACCATAGATTATGCATGCATGCATGTTCTTTTTATCAAAACATAGTTCTTGGATGCTATTGTCACAAATTATGTCTATAATATGCATAATTCTTTTTTCAATTTCAATTTGAAATATAAGATTTGTATACTGTTTGAAGGAATTTATAAATTATATATTTTCAGTGTTTTCAAAGTGAAAAAAAATTATATAAAATATATAACATTCCATGTAAGTATTTTAAACTTCTCAAATAAACTGAGAAGTTAGCTTTGGATATTTTAGTGAAATAAATTCACAAATGAAAATTCTAATGATAAATAACAAAGAAAGAATGATTTGAGTATTACTCCTATTTGTATTCATTCATAAATCAAATTTTATCTTATATATTCTCTACTGCAAAGGATTATTATCCAAATATGTTAACTGCATTTCAGTATGGAGTAAAATTGTTTTTTTTTCTTTGGAAACATTATGAAAATATTTTTCAGAAAATTGTTTTATTTTATATTAAAATTCTTTACATTTTAAATACAATTTTTAATTAAATAAAAGAAAATCAAGAATTATCTACAGAATAACAATGTTTACATTATTTACAAATGTTTATGAGTCAATTGAGAAATGGTTATTTTGTAAATAATAATAATAAATATGTGGATCAAATTCCTGGCTGCCCTAAAATATGTGAATCAGGGCTGTGGAGTTGGAGACAGTTAAGGGGTCACTGGAGTTGGAAAAACTATACCGACTCCAGTTGAATTTACGCTTTATGTAAAAAGTCTTACATTATAGAATTTTTATTTTTATTTCATCTACTGTATATTTGCTATTTCTTTTAAAGAAATTCATCTCAACTTCTTTTTTAAAGTCATTTTATTTTTTTGTAGTTATTTACAAAAACTATATATGTAAAATATCTTACATTATAGAATTTTTATTTTTGTTATGTCTTTTACATCCTGTAAAAGATTATAGTTCAACTTCTGTTATAAAGTAGTTTTATTTTTGTTCTGTACTTATTTTTATTTATTTATATATATATATATATATATATATATATATATATATATGTGTGTGTGTGTAAAAAGTCTTACATTATAACATTTTTATTTCTTCTATATTCTTTCAAAGATTTTGTCTCTAATTCTGTTAGAAAATATTGAAGAATGAATAGGTATGATATAAAAGCCACAATATCTCTATTCTTTGATATAAACCTGTTATAATGATATAGGCCAACTCGGGAGCATATGCATAGGCTTTGAGATTTATAGGCCATAATCACTTAATTACATAAAGAGGAGTCAGTCAAAGGTTTTGTGTTCCAACACCACAGCTCTATGAATTGCAAAAAATCATACTTATTGGTACTTCTCACATCTTGTGTATATTTCTCTCCATGCAATGACTGCAATTACATTTTTTTTTCCTGATTGAATGGGACCTCATCTGTTTGTATTTTCTGATGCAAAAACCTGTTGTCTCTTGATTGAATTTATTTCATGGTTTTACAGGATATTTAAAGCCAGAAAATATTTTTTGATTGTAAGAAACTTTTGTGGGGGTAGTAATGATACAAGTTCTACTAATTAACCCATAGCTGGTGGGGAGTGGTAGATTCATATCTTTCCCAATGGAATTTGCATGTAAGTGAAAATAACGAATTGGAACTCGACTCTCCAATTTCCAATATCAAGCATTACACTACTCTCACTTGCAATCCTACATCACCTAGTATTCTGACCAGGCTTGACACTGTTTAATGTTGGTGATTGTACAAGGACTGGTGTTTCAATGTGATATGGCCCTAAGCCATATATATAACTGATAGTTTAAACATTTCTGAACACATTGGATGCCATGCATGACCTCCATATGAGATTATAAATATAAAGCATTAATCTGTTAAAAATGTAAAGCATTAATATATTAATCCAATCAAGCATGTATTATGTCTTTTGACTAATGTTTTGAAAGAAAAGGTCTATTTATGACTTCCTTTTATTTTAAGTGGCTATATATCCATTACACCACCTGTATATCCAAGCTTACAACACCTGGTATTCTCATAATGGTCACATATCTAGATACTGAGCAAGCTCGCCTTTATTTAATATCAATGATCATACAAGAACCAATGTTTCAATGTGATATAGCTGTAAGCCTTGGAGTCTCTGAATGAGACCTGGAGGCAACTCATATTACATGAAGCAAAGCCAAAACAATAATATTACCACTATCATCATCTTCTTAAGAAGAGAAAATATCCTGTTGAAAAGATTTGTTGTCTGAGGTCACTTAAAATTATTTGCAGTGTTTGAAACCATCACTATGCAAGTTTCAATAATAATAATGAGGATAATAATAACAACAATAATAATAATAATAATAATAGTGCGACAATGTCAACTCATAAAGTTATGATAAATATATAAATGGTTTTTTTAATGATTTGCATAATGTATAAGATACCTTGTGAGATTTGAATGTAAAACATAAATTTCATTTTAATCTAATTATTGTCCACATCTTCTTTTTATTCAGATCCATGAGATACAACAAGGCATTAAAAGCCCTTAATAAGCCTACTTCCAGATCACTCTTGGACAAGATGGAGCATATCTCAACATCTTCCTGGTATGCTATTGGATTTAGGATTTAAAAAAACTTAAAATGAGAACCTACAAAAAATGAAGAATTGTTTAGTTGACACTTGATGTCCATAAGGAGTTGGTGTGCTATCAAATAGCTTTATTTATTGTTTGGGGTGTTTAAAAAATATTTTGATATATTTTTTTTTTTGTCTGTGAGCCTCATGACTACATTTTAAAAGCTGACGGAGAGAACCAGCAATTTTGTTTGAATATTGTTTGGGGTTGTTTTAACTGTTTTCCTAAAAACATGTTAAAATTCAAAGCCTAAATTTGAGCTTACTTCTCATGTCGACTGTGATACAACCATAAATTATCTAACATATTTTTATAGTCTTATTTACAAATTACACTACACATCTTTATTTAGACATACATATACTGGAAATACATTTATTGATATGAGAACAAAATCCATGCAGTGAAACCCCAGGGACAAATATATGCTTAATATGGAAATACATTATCCAGTCTTACTCTAATATACATGCTAAAAAAAAACAAATTACAGCCACTCCGCACTTAACAGTTTACCTGTTTAATGACCCACAGATTTATGATCAGCTATAAAATCTCATAAAATTAAAAATTTAAAAATATCCAACCACTCAGCTTTGTATGAAAATTTTGATTGTGACTGTTTTCTCTTCTTCAAAATATATCAATATAAATAAAATGAATAAAGTAAAAAATATATAAAATCTTGCACAGTATTTACGGAACACAAACCAAAGTAATATACAGAATACAGAGCTGATTTTCAAATTTGTTTATTACATTTACTGTTAAATATGCTACTGTACTGTATAAACATTTAGAAATGTTACAAATGGTGCTGAAGTGACATTAAAGTTGACACAGACTCATTACACTCATAGTATGTCTGAAATAGCAATCAGGTACACCTCACTTAACAACCAGTTCATTTAACAACCAGGTTGTTGGAAAAAAAGAACCTGGTCATTAAGTGAGGAGTGGCTGTATCTAAATCCTAAAATAAGTTACAATGTCTCCAAATCAATCTTCTTTGCATAAACACATTATCCCTCAACTGTTGAGGCCATTTGAGTGTTCTCTGTGTTTCAAGACATTTCAGAAACAAAACCACTTGACTCGTCATATCAAGATTCATTCCGGCGATCGACAACACAAATGCCCATACTGTGGCAAGGCTTTCTTACGTTCTGACAATCTCAAGAAACATATTCGCATCCACACGGGTGAAAAGTTTCCATGCCAGTTCTGTAATAGGGGGTTCACTGATAGTAGTAATTTGACCAAACATATTAGGACCCACACAGGAGAAGGCCGCCATCACTGTAAATTTTGTCGAAAGCATTTTGCAGGGTTATCTGCTCTTCAAAGACATGTACAAGAACACGAGGAGATGCAGTTTGTTATGGATACTGCCTTAATTAAAACTGAAAGGACTGATTCTTCTGACTATTCATCATATATAGAACAAAATCATGAACATTTGAACAAGAAGGGTATATTCCAACAATCTCAAAGACTAGCTTCTCATTTGTTGCTAGAAAGAAATAGAAATTCGTCTTCTGATGAACCATATTTGGATAAGAGAAATTGTTTCAATTCTAACCTATTACCTCAGATGAAATATCAGGAACCACTTCTTCCATCTGTGTCTGCATCTAGAAATGTAAAGAAGACTGGTAATTCTTTCAAAAGTTATTTGCCAAACATGCAAGATGATGATTCTTTGCTTAAACAGTTCCAGGTACTTCCACGAAAATCTTCTCCATTAACTACAGAAAAAGGTCTAATTGCATTAGAAAACCAAAGGTTGTTCCAGGAACAAAGCAACCTACCCCATTCTGCGACTTCCAATGAAGATTCGCCCCTATGGCAGTGCATTATATGTTTTGAAGAATTCTCATCCTGCTTCCCTCTCCTCACTCACCTCAAAAGACATGCAAGTGACAGTATCCAAATTCCAGATTCTTGGGACTATGATAATACAACAGTAACAGAAGCCCCAGCTGTGGAGCAACTGAATTGCAGATATTGTCAAAAGGTTTTTATAAAACAGAGTGAATTATTAGCCCACATGGATCTAACATTGTGTAAAAACTGTGGTAAAATTTTTGCTTGCTGTATGCTACTAGAAAAACACAGAGAGACCTGTAAAATTAATTGGATGGACAAAAAGGCAAGCAATGAATCTGAAGACAATGACAATAACACTGTCAGTGAGAAACTGTCTAAAATTTCAGTGAAAAATAATGAAGAAACTGAATCAGAAAATCAGATTCTTGATACCAAAGATTTTCCTCTTCTTACTGTGGTGAAGCAAGAGATTATTTTTTCTGATAATGAAAATGCAGAAGAGCTTGATCATGATTTATCAACAAATAAATCCCTACTGGCTGCTGTGGACTCAGCTCTTTCACTCAACAAAGCCTTATCACCAACTCCAATATCTCAGGCATCAAAACCAATAAAAGACAATCATATAGACTCCACTCAGATGCTTACTGACACCAAAATTCACTCTCCTCAACAAAAAACATCTTCAAATTCTATTCAGGAAATTACAACTAAAACTATTTCTAATGCCATAAAAAAATCTCAGGAAGACAAAACCATTTCTGCAAATCCCCCAAAGCCACTTATATTACTTGATTCCCATCAGCAAAATATTAGTCAAGATGTACCTGATACTACCAAAGATGTCTCCCTTAATATGTTTGTCTATGAAGCTTACAAGTGTGCAAAAGCATCTCTTAATGTTAATGACGGTTCTCAGCACCAGAATCTTCATTCTTCATCCACCATGTTTGAACCTAACATCCAATCATCTGGTTTGTTTGGTTGCCAGAACTGTGGAAAAAACTTTCAGTCTGTATTTGAATTTAAGGAACACACAAAATTAATTCAAACATTTATCAGCAAGTTTTCTCCTGAGAATTCTTACAAGATTGACACTAGAAAGAAATGTTTGAAAGTTCATTTGCCAAATGGTCATTTAGAAAGAAATTTGGTAGAAGGTGATGCCCAGTTAAAACTCTCTAATTCTGAAAATGCACAAAACCAACCAGTTCAGCCACAAAGCATTGCACTAAATGCAAACAACAATTCCTTATTACTTACATGCAATGTGTGCCATAAGACTTTTTCCCGGTCAGCTCAACTGAATCGTCACCGGAAAATCCATCTCGGCATCAAAAATCACAAATGCACTTTCTGTCCAAAGACTTTCTTACGATCAGATAATCTGAGGAAGCATCTTCGTATACACTTGGGTATTAAGCAGTATGCCTGTGTGATTTGCAAAAAACGATTTACAGATTCGAGCAATCTTGTCAAACATAAACGTATCCACAATGCTAATCGGCATGGTTATTCTTGCAATGTATGCTGCAGAAGCTTTCTAAACTACCAGAGTTTATACAAACACATTCAAACACATGAATCAATTCTTACAGATGAACAGTCAGCAGCAGATAAATGTTTTACTGATAATGATGGAGAGTCTACATCATTAAAATTTAATCAAAAAACATCCAATCTTGGTGCCAAGACACATACAAAGAAACATAACCTGCAGAGTAAAATACTTGATGCCAACGTTTATGACAAACCTATTTTTGGCTCACAATCATCAGAAATGAGTAAATTAAAAGTATTAGCAAAACATGTAAATTTCCAAGTTAGTAAGAACAGTAACTTTACCGACTCTGGTTTTAATGGCTGCAACTTTAGTTCTCATCCAACTGAACCAAAAGTAAGAGTTGGTTCCTCAAATTCTTCTGAACAAAATCAAATCTCTTTAAGAAGCACTAAATTATCCCATGATCTGCATTATGAAACTGTCTGTTCCTCCCCTGAAGAATTTTTGGATTACCTAAAACAGTACAATGGAGACCAGCAAAAAACTAAAAGGCAAGGATCACTGACCTCATCCAACCAACCTGAAGAACCAACATTGGAGAAGGAAGAATGGAGCAATGATGTTCTTCAATTAATTGTTCCTTTACCCCAAGAACCAGTTGCAGCATTAAAGTCTGAGATCCCAGCTGTCTCTGAGAGTTCTTCAGTTAATACTATTTTTAATTCATTGACTGAGCAGATGAAAGATAATCTTACTCTGGATATGGTTTTTGGGGCCAAAATGGCGCACAGTTCATTTACACAGAATCAACTGGAATCAAGCAATTTAGAACAACAAATATCTTGCATTTCTGAAGTAAGCGAAATAAATACTAAATCTGACCAACATTTTAACACATCAACAACTAACTTTTCCTCTCTGTTTGCATCCTGTGACTCTGTAAAAAATGGACCTGTTTCAGAGAATTTGGACTCTGACTTGACAGCTTCCAATGCCTGCTTCATCCAAAATACAACTGAAGATAAATTAGAGATGAGTGCCTATTACAGCATGCAAACATCTCCTAATAACTTAGAACCAATAACAGAAGAGTCACAGTTGACTGAGGCATGCAAGCAACAAAATAAGAAAATATCTAAATGTTCTAACTTCCATGGAACTTGTGAGAATTCAAAAAATTCTACTGATGAAAATTCCATACTTGGAAATTTGGCTACATATCTGTCTCAATTGAAAGATTGTTCACTTCTTATCAAATCCGAATAGTCTTCTCATGACAACAAACTTCTTTCTGCTTTACTGGATACCACTGTAAACAAAGTGTCCCATAAGAACTTATTTCTCATAAAAAAATTAAGTGTTTTGAAGATGAAAACCATAATTTTTAAGTACTTTGCTAGCTTTGAAAGAAAATCTTGCAAAAACATCAAATATCATTTTAGTTTTTGCCAAGTTCTTTAACAATTCCAATAAGAATTTACCAAAATTGGTTGATCTGGTTATGTTTTCAAGTCATTAATAAAGCATAACAGAAATGTGTCCACTATTTTTGCATAATTCTACCTCTCTCTGTTCAGACAGAAGTGAGGTGTGCATCTCACTTTTAAACCAACAGCAAACTTGTTGAACATTACTGCAAGTGAATTTGACCCTCACTGGATAAGTCCATACTTGTAGTCTTGAGTCCTACTAATACTAAGCTTAGTAAAAAAACACACACACACACACACTGTAAACAGTCAGGAATACCTAAGAATATGAGAGCTTAAAGCCTTATTCATCAAATGATAGAAAGAAGCAAAATGGTTAGATTTTAGACTAAATTTAACCACCTTTCTTCTTTCTCTCATTTGATGAATCAGGCTTTTAGACCAAAATGTTTTTCGATATGTGAATATGGTATTGTAATTATTATATTTTATTGACATTCCTTTATTTAAAACCTGGTCATGACAACTTTTGAAAGTCTCAAATACAGCAATATATCGTCTTAAGGATTCGATATCTTGTTTAAGTATCTTCTCGTTAGCAAAGTGCATAGAAATCCGCCATTATGTCAAGAGCGATAACTCATTGAATCCTCTTAAATTCCTTTTTACAGAAAAGAACAAGAAAAGCCAGTCGCTCCAACGGGAAGTCGAGACAGATTTTATTTAACTGAATTTTGTGTTTTTATTTCTGTATATACAAAGAATGAAAATAACTTAGAGAAATGTACTTGTATGTAATTAGTGTTTGTTTAACAAATAAGAAATATGATGAAAGTAATATTCACCACTGTAGTGTAATCCGAGTTTAAAATGGAAAAAGATATGTTTTGAAATGAAATAACATTTCAAAATAGAAAATTTAAAAATACTTACATATGGATGGATCCTTTTTTCTACAGGACAAAGAAAATTACATAAAAAAATTAGAATCATTCAATGTTTTAAAAATTTGATAGAAAAAAAAATTGTATTTTACACAAATCATAAAAACTTGTAAATATATTACTATATTTGTAGGTGTCATTCACTTTCAAATTTCATTCATGTACCCTTGGCTAGCATTAAAAAATATTGTATATGAAAGACATTTAAAAAAAAATAAAAGTACCTATGCAAAATGAATGTATATAAACTTATATTGTTTAAAATTTGCTACATTTATGGAGGAAAGGTGCTCATTATCAGGGATAGAGCATATGTAGATATAAACAGTGTGGACATAGAAATCAACACTGCATGGTGACTCAGTTTCATGATGCTTCCACTGTTTATATCACTCACTCTCTCACGCACACACACACACAGGTATTTACCAGGGTGCCCACATAGCAACTGGATGTGACACAAGGCCGAGGTTTAAAGTGAATTTAACGACCGTACCATGCAAAAATTCCCAAGCCCCCTCAGCACTTCTCCTTTTGGGGATGCCTCAGGCCCCAGACAATACTTAATTATTCCATTAGTTTTAGACACATACATACATAATCTTTTATTTAATAAAAGCTATTATCTCAGATATTAAAATATAATTAAAAGGAAACCTTCGTATATTTATTTATCAAAATTGATTACCTGTAAGTGTGTTTTTGGAATTAATTTCATTTTTAAAAATGGCTAATGGGACACCCACACACAGACACACACTTAGGTATCTGCACAACCTGCCCTTGTATTTTTATTTACATGCTATTTATTAATAACAGATTTTCTTAATTCCTGATAGTTAATTCAATCCTTTCATAGTAAAGAATTCTTGTTCTAATAAACATTATTTAATGAATCTTATTTGTTGAAAATCTCCAACTGGAGTTCATGTTAGTTGAAATTTGTAGCTCTGTCCCTCAACAAAAGAAGAAACAATACCTCACTAAAAAAAAGCATTCTGTTAACAAAGTATTGTTTAAACATAAAATGCTTTTCTTTCTAAAGTTTAATAATTTAATATTATTCATTATTATGAAGTTGTTTAATTGAGCTATTGAAAAAAAACTTGTACAACAAAGATAATTGTATATAATTAAAAGACTGAATTGATTTTAGAATAAAAACAACATTTGAGCCAAAGAAAACATTAAAACCTCCTTTTGAAATGCAATAAAACGTATAACAGTCATGTAACCCATTAAAAAATATTCTACGTCGGTATTGCAGATTTTATAAGTACATAAATGTACTGGCTGTTAAAGTAATGGGGAACCTGTATGCTACAATCCTCGTCAATCTGTTTGGAATATCTGCGTTCTAAGATCTACCCATTACTTTTTACTCAAACGCCAGGGTTTGATACAAAAAGGGAAGTAACTGCTACTTAAGTCAACATTTTTTTCTGTAAATGTAGTTTTGTGCCAGAATTGGTTAATCAAATCAAATTCTTTTGTGATATTATACACAAACTTTATTTTTATTACAAGTACGATCTAACTCTTGTTGTTAATATTATAATTATTTATTTGTGTATTTATTTACTTTATTCTATAAATTAATATTCTATTTCTTTTTAAGTGATCTAATTTTCACAACTTTGGGAACATTCAACAGTATATAACTAAAAATACAATACTGATAAAATGAGAGACTGCCAAATGATTCTCTAAGAAACCACCGTGTTGTCTTTAATTTTCTTTAAATATTGAGATCAATTGAAATATATTAACAAGAAAATTTCCCTGAATTTTTTTACTGCCTGGTAAAAATAAACAATGAACAAATAAAGTCAAAATAATTCATTTTTCTGATCTCTGACATTGGAATAAATAGATAACTTCTTTTTTTTTTTTACCCATAAAATTTCATATATGTATAAAAATAATTTTTTTAAATAAAAAAAAAAATGCTGTTTTGTTGTTCCTTTTTTCTTTATTTGACCAAATACAGTTTGAAAGCTTAAAATAAAAAAAAAAGCCGAGATTGGGTGTATCAGTGTGAAGTAAGTGGGGTTTGGTAATTTGAATCTCCTCTGCTTCTTTCAGGATCTCTTTCATCCTTCCTTCTTCTCAAATCTCCTTCTTCCTCTGTGTCTCTAACAACCTTTCTTGTACGTCCTTTTTTTCCTATTCAGCTAGCATGTTGCTTCATCAAGTTTTCTGAAACAAAAAATCGACAAATTCTATTTTCAGTCAAGTTTTATAGTTTCTTTCTTCCTTCCCATAATTCATCTTTTTCCCCAGTTTGCCATAATCTCTCTCTATAAAAGAAATGACCTGTAACCATTTTTTTCTTCTCTCCCACCATGAGGTAAAAAACATTCCATTTTTTTCTTCTTCCTTTCATTCAAACTACAGGCCCCCATGATCCTTAAAGATGATTTCACACAACATCATCTTGTGTCCAGGTTGGCACTTTGCACTTTCTCTGCAGTCTTTGCGTTGGTTCCGTTTCATTTCTATCTCCTCTATGTTCAGTATTCACATCCTCATTGTCTGCATGGATCACTCACCTTAAATCCAGAATAGACGATGACATCTCATCAATGTGTTTTGTGGCTTCATCCAATCCTCTTCCCCTATTTGGGTTCTGGCTAGCCCTTCCTCATTGGTATTTGGGGATATATCTCACAGGTACCTCTACTCGTAGGTAAAAATTGGCCTTTGTGGTACTGTCTTCTTTCTCTTTCTGACCTTAGGTACCATATACCAAAATGTCACTCAGAAAGGCAATATCGCTCAACTATTCCATTTCTTCCTAGCCTGTATGCTGCTCTGTAGTACCTTATTTACCATATCTTAAGTATCACTTGAAGGAGTTCCAAGCAGAAAACTGTACCATTGTCCATTACCATCTCCACTACTGGACCTCATTCAAGAATCATCTTCTCCAATTCTTCTGTAACCACAGCTGCCGTTACCGCATACAGTTCCCACTATATCGCCAGTCACCTTGGTCCATAGCCAATCATCAACAAGTATGTACCCTTGCAATAGTGTTATATTGACAGCTAACCTCATCTACTTGTTTGTAGTTCCAATCTCACCAAGATTGTGCATGTTTGGGTCAGCGTCAATCGATTAATATCTAATGCTGGACTTCCTTCCTTTTCACAAGTGGGTCGACTTTTCACACCAAATACAGAGTCCTATTTGCTCCCATATGATGGATATCATGTAACTCTTCATGTTCTCCACTCCCTAGACAACATATTCAGGCCTCTTCTTACTTCTTGACAATCAACCATTTTTTTTTGTTTACTCACATTAATGCATCTATTTATAATCCAAATTTGGATTACCAACTCTCCCAGTATTCCTAATCTCTTCTTTTCTGTCATTCTTCCTCACCTTTAGTTTGTTTTCTCCTTCTCTCCTCTACAGTAGAGTTCACACAGCTTAGTATTGTCGCTGAATCAGTCCTTACTTCCACTTCTCTTAACCCCCACTTTAAAGCCAAATTAATGCCTTTTAACACAGCATCTAATTCAGCCACATTGATGTGGTTATAGTCTTCCTTTTTTTATTCTCAGCCATGCTGCATCTTGCACTACCAAACCACCAATCTCCACAACTACATTTGTAACAATACTGCTAGCATCGCAACACACTACTCCTGTTTTCATTTTAGGGCTGTTCCAAGTCTCTTTATTTACCTCTAAGATCTCCTGTATCACAGTGACAATTTCATCATTGACTTTACATTTCCAGTCTATCCTGCTTGCTCTTCTTTTCATGTAGCTGCATGTTGGCTCCAGCCATCCAGCAATGGGATTGTGCCCCAACAGTTTTCCACAGACCAAGAACAATTCCTGCCTACACATCTTTCCTGTCACCTGTGGAACCTTGTCTTCCCTTCTGAACACCAGTTCACCCACTTTTCGTCTCTTCAGCTTAAGGCCCAGTGCTGCTCCTACCCCTAAGGGTTCTGGTGGCTTTACTCTCAATCCAAATTCCTTAAGATGATTCAACACTTCCTCTGTTAATACCTTTGTTACATCTATCATGATGTTGTCAATGTACAAATCAGTGGCTTCTTTTGTCTTATTGCCTTTCATCAGCACAGTTTTTAGGACTGCTGTTATAATTTTTGGTGCAGCATTGAGTCCAAGCCCCCAAATGAGTCAGGCAGTAAGTTTTCCCCTTATAGCGCACCAGCTGGTACTACCATAGTCTCTCCCTGACATGTAACTGCAGGCATGCCAACTTAATGTCCACAATCATAGTTCCTCCTGTCAACTGCCTCCACTTTCTCATCTTTTCATCATACACATCAATTATGTTGCTCCAAGTATGGAATTCTACATAATGGTTCAATTCCTGAAAGTCTAATACTGGCCAGACTTTTCCTTTTGTAGCTTGGGCCACTGCCATCAACAGTAACACTCCTTTCACTTCCCCCTTCAACACTAAGAGAATATCTTCCCTAATCCATCTTTCCAGCTTCTTTTCAAACTCTACTCATTTTTCTTCTTTCAGGGAATTCTTGTATTCCACCTTGTTTTTTAATACTAGTGTCTCTCCTATCCAATTCCACAATCCATTCTTTTCCATCAAACTCTGCTTTGAAGTCCTTGTCCTCAATTTTGCAAGACTTTGGAATTTGGGCAGCTGTGGCACAGTGTACCTCTTCAAACTTCACCACATCATTTTTTACAGGCACCTTCCCAGTTTATTGATCATGTCTCACCATTCAAGACTCCATATTGCCAAAATAGCTTGTACTTTGAAAGCTTAAAATAAAACAAAAAGAAACTGAGAGTGGGTGTATCAATGTGAAGTAGGTGGGGCTTGGTAGTTTGAATCTCCTCTGCTTCACCTAGGATCTCTCTCATCCTTCCTTCTCAAATCTCCTTCTTCTTCTGCCTCTCTCACAACCTTTGTCATATGTACTTTTTTCATAGCTGGCTAGTATGCTGCTTCATCAAGTTCACTGAAACAAAAAAAATAGCCAACTCCTATTTTCAGTCAAGTTTTATAGTTTCTTCTCTTCCTTCCCATAATTCATCTTTTTCTCCGGTTTGCCATAATATCTCTCTATAATATGGTTTGCCATAATATCTCTCTATAATATGGTTTGTCATAATATCTCTCTATAAAGCAGTTTGCCATTGTCACCGCTTCTTCTCCACCACCATGAGGTAAGTGACATTCCATTTTTTTCTTCTTCCTTTCATTCAAACTATACCAAATTTGACATGTGATTTTACAAGAACACCGAATAAACTTTTCTTTTCAATCATATTTCAAAATGATTTAATATCAATATTCAGGATAGAATTCAAATTTTTCAGTAATTATCACAATCAGTAAGGAAATTGCTGTGTTATCTTAAATTGTATCACTGGTATTTACAAAGTTTATATCTTTTAATATGACATTGCTTACTACTCTTTTTTATACTCTGCTTCTTAGGATCACAAACAGAATTATGTGCATGTGTACTGATGTGCAGGTGGTGCAATGGATAGCAACTCAGAATTAGAATTTGGAGAGCCATGTTCAAATTTCAGGCAAATCTGTAACATTCACTTACATGCAAATACCTTTCTCAAAAAGGTATCTTTCCTCCCCAACTATGGATTAATAAATCTGATAAACATCCAAAACTGCAAGGGCGGTGAACAAGTTCAAATCCAGTCTCACAAATCCAAAAGGCAGGAAAGTTGATTAATATAGAAATCAGGAATTACAAGTCCAACAAGCAAAATAAAATAGGGTCCAAAATCCAACTGACAGATTCTAACAGCAAACACACTCTCACTCATGAACCATAAAATACACACTGTCTTCATCAAGAAAAGCAATGGCTTTTATTGAAGAGGTAATTTTTTCGATTGATCATGATAGGGAGGATAAAAAAAAATTACCATATGTAAGGCAGTAATTATCTAGGATTTATTGTTTTGCTTTTTTTGTTTTAGCAAACTGTGCCCGGAGCATAAGTTTTTTTGGGGGTAAGTGATTTTCCCATTCGCCATAATTAAATAGTAGAATAGACTTGGCTCTTCAACTTTGATTGGCAACCAGTCTAAGAGAAGAAGAACTTTGAATTTAAAAACTGTATGTAGCTTTGGTGAAGCACATACTATGCAACTAAGAAAAGCATCACAATCACTGATCTCAACTGCAGTCAGCCCCCTTTTCTTTTCTTTTTTTGGGGGGGTGGGGAGATATGCAAATCAGGCTATACAAATATAGTATATCTTGTACTTCTACTATAAACTGTTTCATTTCCAGGATTGCTTTCTTTCCCTCTTTGCTGAGATCTTTCTCTTGGACATCTTGATCAGTCTATGATCTACTCAAGGTATTATTCTATTGTTATATCTTCATTGAATATTTTGAAATCCTCTTAACCCTGTTGAATATCTGCAACCATGTCTTCCTTTGTTTCATTCTGTAGAGACATCTTTCATTGTTGTTCATCAAAATCATCACTGGATATGCCAATGAAAAGCTCTCTGCCCTTTTCCTCTTCATATTTTTCTTAAGGTCTTATTTGATCTATAAAGAACTACCATAATGTTCCTATTTTTGCTATAATGGCCATGCTGTTGTCTCTTTGTGTTATAAAATTAACTCTTTCAGAATCCAACACATTTTTATATCAGAAAAACAAATTTTTACAAAGCAATAAATTTGAAGAAAAAGTTCTTTAAAATTTACCAAAAGTGGATAATTTTCTGCCTAGAAACATTTTCAGCAATATTCTAAATTAATGCTTAAAATAAAATTATACCTTGCACTATTTCCATAATGGGCCATTGTAGGATTCAATAAGTTAAAATAAGGTTATATTTGCTGTGTAAGTAAACTAGATTTTATTATTTTAAAATATAAAATATTCAGATAAAGATACCAGAAAGAAACATCATTCAACATTTTCTTTGACAAGAAAATATTTTTGATTTTAATTTGTAAAATATTTTTAAATATTCAGTAATGTTGAAGAGAAAATGTAAGGAGTAAGTGGGAACTTTCATTTTACCTTCACAAGAGAAATTGAAACTATTACAATGTGTAACACTTAGCCTGGCCTTAACTGTTCTGTGTTATGAATCAAACGAGAAAAAACAGTTCTCAAAGATATCATGTACAGACAAAAGTTCAAATGAATTTTAGTGATTTAATCTATACTTATTGCCACTTATTAAACAAATTTAAATTCAGTATATTTGGGCTGTAATTGTTCTTTTAAATATATTTTTATGTCTATTATATTTAATGATCTTTTTTTCTCTAATGTAAGAATATCGTTTTACAAATGCATTTGTTGTGTTGATAAACTGGCCAAAATTCATGTTGTGTAGTAACCAAGCTTTCATCCACATGGGTGTGAGTGAGAAAAGAAAAGGTGTTTTAAGAAGTAAATTGTACAATTATTTTTGAAAACAAAAGCTTATAGATGCCAAAGTTAAAATTAGTTTCAAAGACTTTATTTCGTTTATATTTTTATTCATGTATTTTTTATGTAAACTTAATTTCCTATATTAAAGTATTCATTTAAATCTCACCAATTCAAATGAAACATTTGTTAAAAAAAAGCTTCATTTTGGTTATCTCCCTCTACTCATAAAAAAAAACATTTATCTATTTTTGGCATACTTGAGAAGATTGTATAGTTTTACTTCATTGACCAGAATCCAAAATTAAAGTATTACCAATAAAAGTGTATATGACATATGGATAGAAATTACAATGAAGATGTAAACAATGCTACCAATGTAAAGTAACCATATGCAAAAAGTTTAATAGACAAAATACATAATTGAATATACTGGTATAAATACCCTTGTTCTGAAACAGTTACTATATAGGTAAGTATTCATATATATGAAATTATTATACAAGTTGATCTAATAGTAAACAAGCTTTTGTCTTATGTCAGTTTATGGCATAAGTGAGACATGGCAAAAAATGGTTGAACAATGTCAAACAATAGACAGAATTGCTGATGGCTGCCATTGATAGATCATTGTGGAGTGGATTTAGTGTGGCTTCTGCATTCAGATTCCCCCAAACATTACAATTACAAAAGAGACATGGTTATTAATTAGCAAATACAAATACAAAAAAAAGAAAAACAGCAACAAAATGGATTAATATGTTTGCAAGAGGACTAACAATAAACTTGGATCCAAAGAAACTTGCCATTTTCAATAATTGAAATGTTTGAATTTTAATTCAAGATTAGAATGATAAGCATTTCAAAACGAAGAGAAGTTACTTTGTAAGAAACTTTATTTTGGTTAGCTTCCTCTCATAAGAAAACTAAATTTATAATATAAAGATAAATTTATTTTAAAAAATATTTGCTTCATTAACTCACAAGAGTCAAAAATTTATAAATCTGTAATCTGTAATCTCATGTTATAAATGTTTATATTTATGGGTTTGAGATTATAATGTATCTTTTAGGCTTTTATAATTATTTAGGGAAAGCGTTAAGTTATTTTTTTTTATTTTAACCATTTCACCCTAAACAAACTTAGAGTAAAAGAGTCTGAGAAAAAAACATTAAGGAGAGAGGACAACAAAAGAACAGGATTTAAGGAGACAGAAGATGACAACTAATAATGCATTTAAATTTTTGAAAATCAAAGCTGACTGGAAAACAAGAAGCTAGAAGAGAGAAAAAGGCAAATATATTGAAAATATATATGTTTTGGCTATTTTAGATAAAAGTATTAAGGATCAAAATTAAAAAGGATTAGAAAAAGAAATACAACCAAAGGTTAATTTTATTCATATTTTCTGAGCTACCAAAAATCTCTTGAAATCCAGTATTAAAAGATTTTTCAAATAAATGTTTCTTTTCTGCAAGTCATTATAATTCTTTAAAGTCACTATAATTTTTTTCAGATTGTAAAAAAAAAAAAAAAAAAAAAAACTAACCATGTAAAATTGTCAATATTCTTAAATTCAAAAATTAGATTTGTCTGGCTAGGGACTTTAAAAATTAAAATTGTATGTTTGATTTTGGTATTCCCAATTTGTAATTTGCATGGTGGGTTGTACCTTTTACTAACAACCATGCTTGCTGTCTTCTTGCAATTGATGTCTAATCCTTTATTCTCGCTTTCTTTCACTACCTTCTTTAAGGGTTCTTGTAGTTTCCTTTCTGTCTTTGCTATCAACACTGTTATTTGTAGGCAATCCCAGCATGTCTTATGTTGTTAAGATTGTAGTTGCCAATAATGAATCCTGGTAGGACTTCTAATTCTCTCAGAATTACCTCACTGTATAGATTGAATAAATCCAGTGAGATGACACATCCTTATCTAACATCCCTTCCTATTTTTGCATATTTACTGAATTTATTTTCTATACATAGCAGGCGATTTACTGCCAATATATGTTCTGGATTATTCTAATATCTTTCTCAAATATGTTATGGTTACATACTTACTGGAACAAAAGTAGACTAATTAATCAATTATGTAATATTGTATTTTAAAATATTATATTGCCTTAATGAAACCATTTATTTGAACAAGGAAGAGTTTTAAAATCAACTTTATCAGTATTGAATCCTGTTTTATTTATTTTTCTGTTTGATTTTCTAGGATGACAAGATATTATTGTTTACATTCGTACTAATGTCCCCATGTTTATTATTGTCATAATGTTTCAGTCGTGTCTTCCCTACCTTCATCAGTGTTTTGATATACTCTGCTTCAAAATAGATCTCTTTCTGATTCACTCTACATGTTGGCCTGATGTGAACGCTAAGAAAGCAAAATCAAAAATAAAAATATCCTCCATTCAGGAGCTCCCAGCATCACATCTGGCCTACCAAAAAAATCCCCACAAAAAATATAAAATACATAAAATAAGCCAATCATGAATGTTGCCACAAAAAAAAAAAAAAAACATCAACAAAAAATGAGTTTAGGAGCCACCAAGTCTTCTTTTAAGAAGGTCACTCATAACAACTGAAACAGATTCGCAGTGAACAGGCCAGCTTCAAGTAATCTGTCATCAGCCTCTGTGACCTTGGTTAGCCAACCCAACACGGGCATCAATCCTAGGCCATACCAACTCTACCCTTCCTCCAAGTTGCTTCACTCACCCACAAAGAGACATTCTGCTCACATCCTCAGAATTTTATATTAACAATTCATGTTTTCTTTTCCTTTAGCCTCACCAGTAGCACTTGGCGTTTCATTTATTCTCTTACGCTACCATATGTGTGTTTATAACAGTTTGTTCATCCAGGTAACTCTCAGGGAATTTCATACTGAACCAGTTCTTTAATCTGTAGATGTAGATTATTTTTGTTCTACTATCCATGTCTAGGAACATCTTATCTTATTCTTTCTCTTTTTTAATACTTCTTGATTATTGCTTGCCCCGTTTTCACTAAGCCTGACTTTGTACTACCTAGCTCAGGGATTAAACTCACAATTACTATGCACAAACTAAAGCTTAAATTCACTAAATTATTGTTACTATAAGAGAATTTATTGTTGGTTCAGCAACTTGGTGATATAGTAATAGAAAATTAAATAAAGGGTTCAGTTTGAAATTCCCTGAATCAACACACCTCTGAAGAAGGCCTAAGGGTACAATGACCAAAATTTTATTTATTTTTGTAGTTATAATAATTTTATAAATTCAAATCACTGTAACAGGAGTTATTAAAAATTAGAGAGTTGTGTCTCTTTAATTTTATTGTCAGTATAAGCCAAGTTGGTGTAATAAACATAAGTTGTATTAACATATATGCCCAAGTTAAATTAATAAAACTAAATAAAGTGAGGATTTCAATTCTGACAAAACTGAAAATCCTTTCTCAGATAGGAAAGTTGATATCGTTGTTAAACTATTAATGATTTTAATAGCAATGATTTTTTTTTAAGTATAGAAAAATATAAATATCTTATGGGATTATCCTTACATGGTCTGCTAGTGAATTTCTCTCAATGTCTGCAAAATGGCATGGTTAAGCTATCTAAAAGGAAAAACTCACACCTTCTTCTTTAACTCTCAGCCACAGGATGCAGTAACAAGATGGTATTCATCACTGCCAAAGGGAATTTCTTTCCCTGGGCAAACCAACTTCCTAATTTCAACCAAACTACATGGCACTCTCACACTCACACACCATATAAATGTACATTTCTTTCCTTTTCTTTTGAATTATGTCTGTCAGTATAGAGATAAATATAAATTTCTCTTCTTTTCTGAAGTGTATTGTTCTTTATAATGGCTGGTTGCTCATTTCCAAGTATGCCTCTCTACTATAAAGGCTAGCCAATCCATGTTGCAGACACCTGCACAGGCACATTTGTGCTTGTTAAACACCCACAGAGACCATCAGTAGTTTATATTACAATTATACACTTACAGATTCTCAGAGAATATGCATCATCTCGCATGTTTGGACAAGGCCAGTACACTCAAATCTTCAGTCACGATGACTTGTGACTTCATGCTAGCACAACCATCGATGAACTCTGTCACATGGTGTGATTTTTTTCAGGCATTTTTCAATGGTGCCACATGCTGGGATTGCCTCCCAAGGCTGATAATATCAAGGAGTCTCCTTCTCAACAAATGACAAAATCCACGTTACATGGTGTTTTGGTAATTTACCCACGCATGCATGGACTTTCCCAGCTATAAATAGGAGCAAGTACTGTCTTTTGTGAGGGAAGTTTCCAGCTGTCAGCTCTAACAGACTGAACATTCTTGCTATAACACTCTTGTTTGTATATATTTGTATTACTGTTTCTGTTAATATATTTGTTTAACTCAATTCCTCTCTTGTGTCTTTATTTCTGGCCCTAATAAGGCCACAACACATGGTTAGAAAGCAAACACACTCAGTCACATGCCCATTTGTTCTTTATATAAATATATGCAAAAAATCTTCCACATGCTGAATTCAGTTATTTGAAAAGTCTTCAACCTCATTTATCACAATTGGTAATGCTTCAGCATTAAAAGGGTGCTCCCCCAAGCCCCCTCAATCTAATTAAATGTCATTCATTCTTCATATTTCATTCAACCTCTCCCAACAAAAAAATAAATAAATAAATAAAATAACTTATTTCACTCTTGTGTAAATCATTCACTAATTTAAGAAACCCTGTCTTATAGTACCTATATCATGCTACTGGA
Source organism: Acanthosepion pharaonis (assembly GCA_903632075.3). Taxonomy (NCBI): domain Eukaryota; kingdom Metazoa; phylum Mollusca; class Cephalopoda; order Sepiida; family Sepiidae; genus Acanthosepion; species Acanthosepion pharaonis. The sequence goes on from CAHIKZ030005499.1 coordinate 2,586,112, forward strand.
GGAAGAGACAGACACAATCAAGTAACTAGTTTGTACTGAAAATGTTATGAAGAACACAGCATAGTACCAGAATATCCTAGATCATGAAATTGTGGGAATTAGTGCCATCTTGTCTGCCAATGTACCTGCTACATGGCACTGTTCAGAACTATAAAAGGTTGTTATGATGCACCTTGTTCAACTCCTGTTTTTGGCTAGTAAAATATATATATATATATATATATATATATATATATATATACACATCTTAACAACAAAGTGAAGCATTTATACATATATATGTATATATATATATATTTATAGAAGGACTTATTTATCAGAAGGATTTTGTTGTACTAGTTTGGTAGATATATGAAAGTTCTTGTAATGTGGTTGTTAAATATTTGTTTTTGTTGTGTTGGTCTTGGTGAATGAATACCTTATTTGCAAGTGGTAAGTTTATTACTAAAAGGTAATATTAAACATGAGAAAGTGATATTTGTGTAAAACTTATCTGTGGTCATTCCGAAGTAGCTCATATCCACGTGCTCTCTTGGTGAGAGATCAATAAAAAAAGAGAATGACTCTAAATTTCTTACCAGTAGGTTGGTTTCTTTTTTTACTGACATCATGGGAAATTAATTTTTTTTTTTCTCATGATTGTGAGATCACTACAAGGATGAGACAATAAAATGCTCTTCTACTTTTGTCCCAGAATATTGCAGTATCAACATAAGTTTTGTCCCCACTGAGGTAAAGTTCTTTCCTTCAAGCAGCTGATAACTTATGGGGGTTAAGAGGTTTTCAGTTATAGATGAGTTGTTTATCTTATGACAATGTCCGTTCCCACCATATATTGGTATAATTTGACTTGAACTTTCCTCTATGGTACCTAGACTTTATTAATTTAAACACAGTACTGGTTTGGCGGGAAGGTCTGATCATTTTACAGTTAAAGTGGCTAGATGTAACCGTAAATTCTTCTCTCACACTTCTCGCTTGTGGAATTCTTTTGTAGCTTCTTGCTACCAAGTCAACTTTGATCTTCAAATATTTAAATGAAATGTCAATCATTATCTTCTGCCTTTTTACTTTCTGTTCCTTTATTGTTCTCTCTCTTTAATAGTGATTTTTTTCTCACACTCTAATTCTCTAACACTCAGTAAACCCTTGCATCTTAGTGACTTTATTGCCTTGCTTGGGGTGGAATAATTAAAAAAATTGGGGCTGTATATTGGCCTTGTGCAATGATTATAAAATACACAGAGCATTGATATATACAAAATAAATCTTTATATAACACAATGTAATAATACAGAAGGATAAGATGAAAGTTGAAATTTCAAAAGTTCAAGTAAAAGTCCTGGTGCATAGAATAGATAGAGAGACACAAAAGGAAGTATATATATATATATATATATATAAAATGTATATATGTGTATATATATATTTATACTAGCAGTAAAGCCCGGTGCTGCCCAGAAGTAAACTTCCTTTGAATAGAAGGTCATACCCACCATACTCATTTTGTACATGCATGTAAAGCTGAAGTCTAGTAGAAATGATGGCCACTCACATAAAAAACGTAATGTACACAAGTTGTCGGTATTCATCAGCACAACAGAAGAAAAAATTGTAAGGCTTAAAAGGAAGCAATGGACAACCATGGTAGCATCAGCAGTTTGCCATTACTAAGACACCTCCAATTAAAAGTTGTCAAGTTCAATACGAACACAGGCCTTAGGAAGTTTTTGGTGAGTTGTGGCAGATGGCTTTGTATTCCGATGGGATAGTTTTATTGTCACTGAGTGCAAGACATTACATGAAGCCCTGTGTCAGTTGCAACATATTAAAACACAATAGCATGAAAGGTAGACGCATCTTTTGCCCAAAAGATGGCACTGCAACTACTGCAAACAGAACGACATAACAGAACTATGGGAAGGTGCCGGGGTAAGTACTTGTAAGCGGCACAAATTTTTTTTTAGTTTTTAATAACCAGTTGAGGTGAGCATGAAGCACACATAGCGTTACCTAAAGCAGTCCTTATGGTAAGGGGAGAAATACGCCAATGGTGTACAGCAGAGAATGCATATAACTCTGCATGCTGCTATTCTTTTATTATCCCACTTCTTTTTGCTGAGGCTTGAATTGCATGGACGCACTCGCCTTCTCTAGCAATTAAACAAATCCACCTTCCCACGTATTGATTTTGTGTTACAACTGAATATGGTTACGTGGTCAACATGTAAGTACAAATGCAGCTATGGTGGGGTTTAAGTGATAAGGGAGCATCTGGTGAGCAAAACAACCTTTAATGAAATGCCTTTGTAATGGCAAGTAGATACTACGATGACCTTTAAATAAACCGGGTTCAAAAATGAAGGAACCTATGATGCAGCTGACATAAAGATGTGTACATTGCGTTTAAATGTGACTGACCATGGGCTATAGGACTTCTGTGTAGGTAATAGCTTTGTTTGTTGGAGAGTAAACGTAAACGTTATCCTTATTCCCGACTTGGGAGCAGCCTACACAAAGTTGTCAATGGACAAAACACTGTTCACCTAAATGCAGACCTGCAACACTGAGCGTCTGTTCTTGTGATTTGGCCATTGTTGTTGAGCTGTGCTTGCCATAACCCAGGGCTTTCTGAAGCTCTAGAACCTGCTGTAGCGATGGCATTCCTTAAACGCTGAAGGGTTGTCTGTGTTGGGGACTCGGAAGCCCTAGCCCTAGAAATGCATATTGCGTCCTGTGAATTCTGTACTAATCACTCTTCAGTTGAAAGTCTAGTGCGTTGTAATGACATAACTGATGCCACTGATGCCAGCCTTTCAGTCTGTTCAGCAGTACTTTCCATGGAGATGTGGGCAGCAGAGCATGAGGCCATCTGAGAAAGTCACAATGAAGTTTGCTCTATGGTTTCACTTGCACTTGCTGCTCTTGTAGCGGAGGCAGCAGCTGTGTGCCATCCAAAACGTTTTCTTCTCTTAGGCGGCATTTTAACCAATTTTAAAAAGGCAAACATAATAAAACGTATGTAGGTTTTTTGAGTGAAAAAAATATGTGTAGTCTAAATGTAGGCAGGTTAGAAGGATCCCAAAAATGTATGTAACTGTATCAAAAGGGGATCGAAGACAAAAAAAAATGAAGTTTAAAAAATTCAACTAAAGCTAAAACGGTAGTAGGTAATTTGGGAAGTAAATTCGATAAATGTGGAAATGGATGTAGGTATAATTAAGAAGTAAAAAAAACAGTTTGGATACATAATCAACAACTTGTGGTTTCCGTAAGAAGTGAATGAAGTGAGCCAAGTGTGGGACAGTAATCACAAAAGTATGAACACACATGCGAGTTATTGTATATAGAGGCAGTTGGCCAGTTGACCTTGAACGCACATACTAAGGTGACGTATGTATGCACGTGCACACGTGTACGTAATAGAACTGCTCATGCATATGATTGGATGGGCTCATGGTTAAATGCTTGCAACCGTGCCAATGAGCTCACAGCAACCTTGAACAGTTGACATGATTGGTTAACCTCCAGCTGGGTTAGTCAAAGCAGTGCACAGTGGCAGATGACGTTTCAAAATAGTATCTGGCGTCTTTATTGTGTTGGGTTTTTTATTGATAAATATGAAAGCTATGTAGTTCCTTATCCCAAAATAGGCATTGCCTTTTTGATTTATATCATTACCAATATAGCACAGTCTCTCAAAGTCAGCCAATCAGAAAATGGGATTTTCAAGCTTCATTTTTCTTTGAAAATTTTGAGCAGCTATAAGGAGATATGAGGTAGTTTTATTGATCAAAAGTTGAAAATACAAGCGTTTTTACACTTCTTACAAACAAAATTTGAAGCAATGTTAATTTTGTTTACTGATGGATGATGAAGGCATTTAAGTAGCACGAATTTAGATGAAAACGGGCGAGAACTTTTTGGGGCAGCAATGCACTGTAGTAAAATTATAGCGAGTAGGTGCCTTTTGCTACACGTAAATGGCATGAAAAGGCATAACAGTCTCCCGGTGTCCCCTTGAATGAAAAAATGCAATCAAATGTGAAAAATTGGACAATTGGGGGGAGCCAATTCTGCCCCATTGGCTTAAAAGTGGTGGCGTAAAGTGGCATGAAATGTGTTAGTGAATGCTCACTGAATTCAATCCTATGCTTTAGTAGGCTAAATGGGCTACAAAGACCTAAAAAGCAGCAGTTTCACCCTATTTTTACAGATTTTTCTGGTAAAATTTGACATGTGGCTCTGTAAATCCCTTTTAAAATGGCCTTGACGTTTACTGTGCAAATGTAGAAAACATGGAAAGTAATGCATGCCTGCATTGAAACATTAAAGGATGCTTTTTAAAAACCATGGTATGAGTGTGAAATCCTGAAATAAAAGTAGGCTACCTGAAACCTCTACCCCATTTGGGATGTTTGATGTGCGCACGGGTGAACCCCACCTCTCACACATGATCTTACATGACCCAGGAGCGTGAATGGGCCAATCAGCAGCAAGCATTACGTATTGCGTGAGACACGCATGACTAATAACACTAATCTAATTGGCTTTTGGAGCACAAAGTTCGGCTGCTACAGAAATCCTTCATTGTGATAACTTTTGCATCCGAAACCAAATATGGCCATTCTTGTCCTTTCTTATTCCCATAAACCTGACTTTTTTCTAATTATGCTACCACTATTAATTCTGACATGAAAAGTGCCCATATCTGCTTGTGTGCAGTGAACGCACATAATTACACACATGGACATCCGATCAAAAATGAAAAACTGATAATATTGATTTAAATCAATTTTTGGTGCTGTCAAAACCTCCAGAGGACCATTAGCAGTAACTGTGTCAAATTTGGTTAAAAAATGTAGGAGATCCGAGCAAACATATAAACAAACACACACATTCTGCCTTTTATATATGTATAGATAATGTGTGTGTGTGTGTGTATATATATATATATGTATATATATATGTGTGTATATATAATGTGTATATATATATATATATATAATGTATATATGTATATATATATATGTGTGTATATATAATGTGTATATATGTATATATATATATATATATGTGTGTATATATAATGTATATATGTATATATATATGTGTGTATATATAATGTGTATATATATATATATATATATATATATATATGTGAATATATTTATGGAACAATGTGCTCAATATCAGAGATAGAGCGTGTGTAAATTTAAAATTGAACATAGAAGTCAACACTTAGAAGTGACAGTCTGTTTCATGCTAGACGCAATCATCAGGCCACCCTGTATATATATATATATATATAGCAGTGAATGTTGGCAGGTCTCCTCGGAGATAAAGAAGAGACTCGAGGCAACAACAGAGGTGTGATTCTACAGAAGGATGCTAAGGATACCATGGACCGAACATGTGAGCATGATGAGATTTTGGAGAGAATGCAGACAAAAAGGTAACTCATACTTAACATCAGGAACAGGCAGCTGAAATTTCTGGGACCACGTAAGGAGAAAGGAGGACTTGGAAAATCTGATACTCAGAGGGTGGATAGAGGAAAAAGTGAAAGCAACACATGACATACTAAACAGGCTTAAGCAAGTGGATGGCAGAACAGGATCTGGGAGAAATAACAAAAAGTTAAAGCTTATTGAGGGCTACAAGGGACAGGAGGAAATGGAGAGCCATGATCGCCTACATCGTGAAGGGACACAGTGCATAGCGCATATAAAAGAAGACCCAAGTGTAATATAGGAGAGTGTTATCTGAAGAACAGCTCACTAGAGGTATTTATGTACTTTTATCTTTTACATATAAGTAAAAAAAAGCAGATCTTTATGCAAATGGGGAGGTACTATTTGAGCAACGGATCACCAGTCACCAGAATTTTTCGTTTTTTTTTTTAAATAAATAAACCGGGTAGAATATTCATAAAAATATGTTATTGTTAGTTACAAATCATGTTGAAGTTGAAAAATGTAAATTAAGTTGAAATAAATGATTAAATAGCTGTTACTGATTTATTTAAGAGTCTGTTTCTGAAGCGTGTAGATAATAACAATAACAATAGTTAATAAAAAAAATATTTTAAAAAATATTGGTAGCCATGCCGTGCAAGTAGCTGAAACGTCATATCCGGTAGCAGTGCCTTGGTTAGTTGATTGCCTTTCCCGGGAATCTTGCTAACATTTTTGTTTAATTTATATTGGTTTACATATAATCTTTCTCCTTACCTGCTTTTTCTGATTTAAGCTAAGCTTTCGCTAATTAATCTTGTGGCAGGTAAATCTGTGGAGGCAAGTTACATGAATGTGTGTATGAAATAAAAAGCTCCTCCTCATCCCTAGGATGGCTTCACAAGAGGTTGTTGTGTCTCGATCCACAAGCATGGCTGCTTTGGGCTTGAAATGTCCGATGATGGTTTTGGCAGGAAATTCACACCCTGTCCTTGCCCAGCTTATTGCAGAGTAAGTAATTTTGATTATTATTATTTATTTATTTGTCATCATTCACTTGTCTGTTTCTTAGCTATTGTCATCACCATTGTTTTTGTAGTATTAGTGTACACAGTACGGCATGAATTAAAAAGCTAAAGCCCATTTTTAAAATAAAGATTTTTAATATGTACCTGTCATAGATTAAGTTTAATTATTCTTTTAGATTGGTTCCTTTGTTTTTCGTCTTTAAGAAAAAAACTAATTTTTTAAATGTTGAATCAACTTTTTGCGATGTGTTTTTTACTTTATGGATACGAACTTTCAGTTTTGATATTCATGTCTTTCTTCAAATTTATTTAATAAATTTCAAATATTGGAAGCATCAGTTGCATTATTAAATATTTTTTAACTATTTTGTTTTAGTTTTCTCTTTGTAATTCATTAAATTGAAAATTGAGTTTTTATGACGAAAAAAAAAAAAAAAAAATGTAAAAACTCCTACGCACAAGGAGGACACTTTTCGTTTTCGGTGTAGAAAATACAAAATAAATCACCACGTGCCTTTAAGTTTAATCGCGCAGCAACCAAATCAGAAAATAAACGTCTTTGCCATAAACCGGACAAATAATAAGCACTGCATAAAGCAAATTTATGAGAAGTTTACTTGGAATATGGTTATTTATTTATTGAGCTTAGCTTAGTCTGGCACAAGGTAATGGGACATCAGTTGATCGAACCATCCACTTCAATTAATTAAAAATATTAAGCTCGAAAACCATCACGTTTATTGAAATACAACCTGATAATAAATCTTTAATTTATAAAAACCATACCCGATTCAATTTTTGTAAATGATCAATTCAATATGAATGAGAAAAAAAAAAACGTTTTTAAATTTGTTCATGTTTGAAAACTTTTTGTATTTTTCTACGCGCCAAATATAGCCTGCTTAAATTGAAATTATTATTATTCAAGAAGACTCTTTAGTTTTATACCTGACATACGGTTTTTTTTTTTAACTCAAACTGAAATCCAATATTTTTTTTAATTGATAGTATACATATCTTTTATGACCTTTAAAACCGCCATTTTTGTAATGGACACTGGCTATGGAATTGGTTATTGCTTTTGAAATAACTGTTTAAAAATATAATTATTATTTGCACACGGTGTATAAAGAATCTGGAATCAAAAGAGATAGAAAATTCAATTATTAGCAAAACAACAACGTCGAAAGAATGAAAAAACACAAAAAATTTTTAAATGTAAAAAACTTGTTTATTTTTCGAATTATTAATTTATGAATGAAAAAAATTCTTTCAAACAAAAATCTGCAATTATGAACATAAAATTGTTAAATCTGCTTTGTAAAGAAAGAATATTTTAAAATTTTAAGCGAAAAATAATTTATTTTAAAATTTTTATTCCAAGGTGTGATGGAGAATCACTGAAAAATTCTAACCACGAAGTCCTTAAATTTTTTTTTTTCTAAATTGAAGCCATTTAGTCAGATTTTGATAAGTGGGTCAGGCTAAAAAAAACTTTTCTGCAACCCATGTGCTTCAATAGAGACTAAAAAATGTGTACAACAGGTAATAATTGGTTAGTAAAATACAGATTTAGGCTCCAAAATAAGTATATCAACATTACGCATTACTTATTTTCATTAAAACATTGGTGTTACTGTTGTGTTAACACTTGTACTTGCTATATACTCTAAGTCTTACGTACAATCATACAGGTGGCAAATTTAATTGACGACTTTTTGTATCTGTTGATTTACTGCCATCCTGGAAATCAGGAAACTGAAAATAATCAATTTAGGAATTTTTGTTTTAATATCAGGGAATTTTCTAATGCAACTTGACAGACATAAAATGGCATGTTTGTTATAATAATTTATTTTTAGATTGAAAATTGTTTTAAAACAAATGCACTAAATTGTAAATGTTATGATATATTTGCTTTCTAGGATCCTATCATAATTGTGCTTGTTCCCTCTCATTGTTAGTTCACACGACCGTTACACCCTGCCTATACCTCATAAATAATGGACTATTCCATTTTGATCGTGTGGAAAAACAAGTCATATCAGAGACGCTAGGTAGTTTCAGTGAAAGAAATGAATAAATAATGGACTATTCCATTTTGATTGCATGAGATGACAAAAGACATGAAAGGTGCTATTTGGAAAATGAAAGATAGAATTGTTTAACATCTGTTTCAGTGAAAACGAAGAATTTGTTAATTACACATCTTTTCATTTGTACTCCCTTACTTCTTAAAATAATGGCCAGCATTCATATTGATGATTGTTATTGAAATATTTTCTTAAAGTTGTTAATCTCAAATATTTAACAATGCAATAGGGGAATTTCCATGGATATTTTATTGTTGAAGAACTTGCCATGAGCTTACTTAATCATTAACTTAAGAACTAAGATACTTATGTCTATCTTTTACACAATGTCCCCATATCAGGAAATTTCAGTTAATCTTTTCTGGGAAATTATCAGGAAATTTTATTCATTAAATAAACTGGAAAACCTGCTAACTGTCCCACATTTTTTTAACAGGTCTGTCATGAATAGCACAGAAGTGTTCTAGACATAAGTAAAATGTTCCCTCTCTGATTGAGTGTTGTAACTTATGGCACTCATAATGTCTGAGGTTAGAGCCTATGTATCATAGATGAATACACACTAGGAGACATCACTTCCCAGATCTATATTGCACATACAAATAACCATCACTTGCATGAAGTCATTAAACACTACAGTGCTCCATTCAATCCTCTAAGTAACTTTGTCACAAGAACACTGAAGACATGCATGATGTTATTGAGGCCTAAGTTCAAATCTGGCTAGAGGCATGCATGTCTGTAACCATGATTTTTTTCAAGCAAAATTTTAGAGGTTTCCAATTTAGTTTCCAAAATGTTTATCCCATAACAAATACCTTACTTGGATTAAAAAAAAAAAAAAAAAAAAAAATGAAAAATAAGTTCCACAAACTCCTATTTCTTTTAAGATTTCATTTTTTATTTATGAGATAAATGAACTCAAAATATGAGGCTCTGTAAAGCAATCCAAAGGTGGTAATCCAATATCTGGTGTGCAAAATATGACTGATAGAGGTTCTTACTACACTAATGTCAGTAATTTATTTTTATACTGTTATTTTTCAAATATTATATTTTAAAAAAAATATAAAATTTGGTAAAATTAAAATGTGGCAATAAGTGGTAAATTATTCTATATTTTATTCATTTATTGATAATAAAGATTTGTTTTGTACCGAGTGGAAATAAATTTTCAGTTGTACATATTTTAAAAATAAAACATCAATAAACAAATTTTAACCCTAAATAATAAACTACCTCTTGATTATTTCAGCACAAAACCAAACTGGGAAGATTTATCAGATAAGACTGTCTTTTCATGTAAAAACAATTACCAAGTTTAACTTAGTTTGACACAAAGTCAAGTAGGGGTGTTAGAAAAATTGTATTGATTAGCATTGAACATGAAACCCTGGTGGGAAATCTGAAACCATCTCAGCCACAAAACAATCCCTCTTTGTTTATGAATTTATACCTGGGGCAATGGTTACAGTTTGTTTTTTTTGTTTTTTTTTGTTTGTTTTTTTTTTTTTTAATATGGAAACCAACAGGTTCTTTTTGTTGCAATTAGATAAAAATCCTTTTTATTACAGTTTTCTAGACAAATGTATTTTGTGTTTTTTAGAAAGGACTCGCTGTGGATAAAAAAAAAAAAACAAAAAACTGTTTGCCCTTGTATGTTTGCATCACATGATTCTCTTTACAATTCTCAATTTTTTTGTTTTTGCTTCATACATTAGGTGGGGGAACTAAAAATTATCAGATCAACCCACTTCCCCAGGCCTGACCAAACATTTTTTTTTTCTTAAGGACTTATTGGCTTGTCTGAAAATTTTTCAACCTTCATATATAATGTACCTCTAGCTAATAACAACATTAATTAGCATTAATAGCTTTGAAGAGGCTATGAAGTATATAATTCCAAATTGTTTTATCAACTTTGCTCGTCTGACCTGGGTATGACGATAAACTACATCCGCGTCCAGGGTAAGACAATAAACTACGTCCAACAGTAAGGCTTCTGATCAGGAGGTTTTGAGGAGTGTGGAACCACCTCTCAATGTCTAGTGTTCCCAGGTCCACCCTGACCCAGGATGGTAGTACCTGTTAGGGTCCCAGCTATATTTAGCACCCAAACTGGGGTCAAAACACTATGAAAGTGTAAAAATAGGTTTTAATACCAGAAATACTTTGTAAAATAAATTATGACCAGCAATAAATTTTTGGAGGAAAAAATTATTATCAGCAATACTTTAAAAAAAAATATTACCAGCAACAGATCTTTGAAGAAAAACATATTACCAGCAATAAAAATTTTTGTTGGCATTAAATAACCCATTGAGGTTGTTATGCCGTAAAACAAACCAAACCAAATTTGCTGGGTAACAATAATTTTATGTGAGAATTTTTGGGAACTCTCCATTGGCTTTTAACTCATTCAGGATCCAAAAGTATAAAATGTATAAAATTACATAATGCCATACTTTCTTCCTTTATTTCTTTCTTTATTCCTTGTTTTCATTTTGTCTTTTGTAACCAATGCCTCCTTTCCAGTGATACTATTTAAACTCTGGAAAATCTCCATTGCTCCATTCTTGGCATCTACACATTACTTGAGGATGAAACTTCATGCTGAAGGGATTAAGATTTAATGGTCTGGACCATACTCAAATTCATGGGTTTTATTTTGCAGATAGTAAATAGCAGATGTAAGAAAATTGAATTTTGATACTTATGATAAATTCATAAAATGAATTCATTCAAATGAAAGCTAGAAGTTTGAAGAGCTGCTTGATAAACATTGGACATATTAATAACAATGAACTTAGAAGTTTTTAAAGTACAAATGCCAACTAATATTATATATAGTGTTTATAGTAGTAGTATGACAATAAACATTATCAGTCTTCTGATAAAGTAGTTGTCTATGTCTACTTGGTTTAATTCAGTATCAAGTTTATGAGTAGCAATGTAAATATCTTTCACAGTAAATGCTCCCAGAAATAATAAATAAAGTTACTTCTCTTAATACTGACAGAAATATTGTGAAGTCTTCTAAACTTTCTACCCTGGCCTTTAGCTTAAATGAAGTTAATTTTCTTTCCACTTATTAAATAAAGAATAAATCAACTTTCTATTTCTAGTTCAAAGTCTAATGTTCCATAAGTATCTTACTTCTTTTAAAACTTGAATTAATTTTAGACTTCTTCTATGTGCCATGTCTCTTCAGGATGTAGACGATCATGGCTTGCCACAACTTCCTATCCTTTGTAGCTTTCAGTTTTTGTTGCTCCTAATCTCTGTTCTGCCAACTATTTGCACAAACTCGTTAGGTTATTTGCTGCTGTCCTCTGTCCCTCTTATCTTCAGTATGTCCTGTGAGTGTCAAATTTCCCAAGCCATCTTTCTTTATGTACTAGAGAAATTTCAACTCTCTCTCTTTCTGATTCAAAGTATAAATGTTATTTTAGTTTCCATTTTCCTTAAAACTTTCTATTGCTCACATTGTCAATGGTATTTTCAGTATCCTTCTGTCAAACCAAATTTCTGTTGCCTCAAGTCTTTTTCTTCATTTGTGAGGAGATTGTCCAGCAGTCTCTACCATGTAGAAAGGCTGATTGCTTGGGGAATTTTATTCATATGTACACATTTACAAATAGAAATAAAACAGATAAGTACTATTTAAAAAAATTCAAATAAAATCTCCACTTGACTGTGAACAATTGCTTGGTTTATTTGTGCATGCTTTCAGACATTCATGCACATAAACTTCTATTCTTCCAGTAACCTCAAATCAAATTAAAGGAATTTCAACTCGTTTCCAGTTATTACAGGAAAATGCTTAATTTCTAAAGTAATAGATATCTTAGTTGACGTATAAATTGTAAGTGCTTTTTGGTATTGTGTTTTGTGGCTATGAGTTTTTTCCATAACCAGGAATAGCCCCAGAAAATACTGTGATCAAGGTTCTTGATTGATGATGAAATTTTAATATTTAGTATTCTGCATTACTTATAAATATTACTTCTCCTTTTTACTGTATATAGAATCCTCTCAAAATATAGTGCTTTATATATTAGTTCTATATATTTGAAATTGCAGTAGCCAGACTCTCAATTTCAGTCAATATTGTTTTAGGTGTTGCCATAGAAGGATATGACTACACAACCAAAAAATATAACTTGCATTGGCAGGACTAACATTTTGCTTGGTGAAAATATTCACCTACAGTGTCCTAATGGTTAAAGAGTATTGGACTTTTATTTTGTAAATTATACAAATGTTTTGTTTTTTTTTTTTAAGAGAGATTTAGTTTAACACCAACTTACTTTTTGTTTTTATTTTAACCACTAAATCTGGTTTAAGAGTAATGGGTGATTTTTTAAAAAAAAAAAAAAAAAAATTTCAAAAAGAGTGTCTTTGTCTTGTGATATTTTTTGACAACTCCCTAGGTGAAACAAGGCTAGGTGTGCACTTCACCATGACTAATGCTGAATGACTTACAGCACATATCTAATTGAATTTTTCAAAGGAAGAATTCTGAATGCAAATTTTATCTCAATATAAACAGGTCTAAATATAAATCAAATGCATTTAGTGTGTGGTTTGTATCTTCAAAGGACAGAAAAATAGTTTCTAAGTTTTGTTTAACAATTTGCCAGTCCTATGCATCATGTGATGCACAGGACATGTGATTTCCACATCCGTGCATCATATGTGATGGACACGAGCCATGATTTTAAAAGAATAGTAAAACTAAGGACACTTAATAGTCTACTATTGAGCAGGATGTCTGAGGAAAGAACTAATTTAATATTTGGTGCATCATATATGACCACAGGACTCTTGCCTGTTTTCAGATTTATAACTATTGCAAGGCAACTCAGCTTATTTGGGAATGTGTTGATATATATAGTGTCTCACATAATAGTGTAAATAACTTATGATTTGTATGTTTTTATTATGTGAGACACTATATAAGCACATTCTATTTGCCAAATAACATGAGTTGCCTTGTAATAGTTATAAATTTGAAAACTGTTTGGATAGTACATATGAAAATGCCCTTGACCTGCAAAGTATAAAAATGAAAAATACGTTTTTTTTGTTTGTTTTTTTTCAATGACAAATATATTTAGTTTGAAGATTTTACAACTAAAAGTGACTCTTTGTGGTATACAAAAAAGGAACATTTCTTTTAATGTATTCATATACATACCTCATTTCTCTTTGTGTCAGATTAAAGTATGTACATTTATTAAAAAAAACAATGGTTTGTTGGTAACAGTACGTGCTATGCATTGACTGCTGTCAACTTGTGTCACTGTAGTGAAGGGTGGGGGGGTGTTTGAAGAGAAAACAAATGTGAATTATACACAATTAAAAGAATTACAATTCAACTAAATGGAATTAATGTATTTTTCTCTTTGTAGCTGAGGTGAAATATTTTTAAATGCTTTTTTACTTATTTATTTTCTTTTTTTTTCTCAATTTCTTTGACATAGAGTAAGGAATAGATAAGCTAGTTGCATAGTCTGTTAACTATCATCATGAAATCAATCCTTTTTCAGTGCGCCATATTTCTGTACTTGTGTTTATATTAATATATACTTAATATCATTATTAAATAATTAATCCATCATAAGAGAAATTGGATGTCTTCTTGTATGTAAAATTGTCTTGGTGTCAGTCTGTCTCAACTGTTGCTATTGTTCAAAATATAATGAAAAAATTTCAGGTAGATTTAACAATTCTATGAATGTCTATTGGAATTCATGACATGAGATACTGTAAATTTCAAATACATCCTTCTGCCTTATCTATAAGGTTTTTTTTTTTTTTTTTGGGTTTTTTTTTTTTCTCTAATTTTGTTAGTCTTTGTTACACTTTTTTGTCCCATATTCTGATTTAGGATATTTGTGCATGTTTTTGTGTCAACTTGAACTTCTGTTTACACTATTTACATTGTTCGGACTATTGTCCTCATCTTTAATTGTCATATTCACGATGTTTCAGCCATTGTACACTCTGGCTTTCTTCAGGTGATATATGTTGGAATTTCAAACTGAACTCTTTATTTCGTCCACCAGGGGTGATTGTTCTAGTTCCATGTGCCATGCCTCAGTTTCAGTTATTTCCCTTTAGTAACTCAATTCTCCAAGATTTTGTTCATCGCCGCTGTGTCAGCTCTTGGGGACATGGTTCAGTGGATAAAAGCACTAGTTGAAGTAATCCAGTGATTTGACCCAAATAGTTGTGAGTTCAATACTTGGCCACAGTCAAGGTAATCAAAAAGTGGTGGGTTGAGTTACTAAAGGAAAATAACTGAAACTGAAATATCTAGAAAAGGCATGGCATATGGAGCTAGAACAATCTAGCTTGGTGGACAAAATAAAGGGTTTGGTTTGAAATTCCAATGTATATCACCTGAAGAAGGCCAGAGACTACAACGGCTGAAATGTTGTGAATATGACAATAAAGATGAGGACAATAGTCTGAACAATGTAAATACTATAAATAGTTAATCTCGGAAATATAGGCAGATATTGATCTGTATTTTGTGGTCTGTAATAATCATAGTCCAAGTGGTGTAATGAAACAAGAAACTGGCAAGCCAAGTTCAAATTTTAGTCAAACTCATTACATTGACTTCTGCAAAAATGCCCTTGGGAAAGGTATGAATCCAACTCTTCTCCTTCCGGCTATGGGTTAAATAGCAGAATCGACTGGACTTGGCAACCTGTCTAGAAGAACAAAACTGCATGTAGCCCTGACAGTGCGTATACTTAACCTGTAACTGAGGTTTGCTCAGTAGTATAAACCACAAATTAACTCATTTGGTGTTGAAGAAACTCATAGTGCTGACATGCTTGGAAAACAAGAAGCCATGTTGATGAGAAATCCCATACATATGTTGTGTACCTTCAACTCAAAACAGTTCTGATTGATGATAAACACAACCTCCAAAAAATGGATCAAAAAGTAACAAAAATTATGTTAACCTGAATTCCCAAGTGTAAATTTCTCTGTTTACATTCATAAAACAAGAATTTGTTTTTTTTTTTTCTTTTTTAACAAAAACAAAAAAAAAAAACATTGGAAGGGAAAGAAAGAAGGTATTTTTCCTGAGTCAGGAAAATTAGCTAAAAACCATTCCTTTATTGGTCTAACTTATTAATTACCATGTAATTGTAAGTTATTCACACATTTTTATGGGCACCTTGACGTGGTGTAATGGTTAGAAAGCTTGTCTTGCTAGATCAATTACGACTGAGTAGTGAGTTCGATCCTCACTGGGTGCCCCATACTTTCGGCCATGTGCCACATCTAAGCCGTGCTTAGAAAATCACTATTCACACATTTTTATAGCTGCTACTATCATTGTTTGAAAATGCATTGTGACAGTTGCAACACCAATTATGTATTGATTAGAATTTTAAAGAATTTGCCCACTATTATTACAATAGATATGAGATGATTATTATAATAGTTATTTATAAAACTGTTTAACTGAATGCTGAGGTAATAACAAAAGCTGATGTTAATAAAATGTATATAAACCTTTATTGCACGGTGTACAACTACTCTAGAATAATATCTCATCTGTCATCTTTTCAGATACAGGTTGATTGAACAGTAACTCCCCATTTTAAAATACTTATAATTTATTTATTAAGTATAATTTTTTATAAGAAACAGATATGAGAGGAAAGTGTTTAACATGAGGCTTATTTAAAATTTGATATGGGCACCAGATTTCACTACCACTTTTTGGGGGCTGCCCAGGAATTACCTCAACTAGACTTGTTCCTTTAACCATCTCCAAAGAAAAAAGTTACAGGGTGTTAATTCAAGGTGCCATTCATACATAAAATAGAGAGTTACTTTTCAATCACCCTTTATATATCCTCTCCCCTTTATCACAGTCCTTGTAAGGAATTCATTTATAGAGAGAGCATTTAAGAGACGAAAGTTAGTGTCAATATAACAGAACCAAACCAGTAAACCTTAAAAAAAATTTATTGAAGATGAAAATCTGGTGAGATTTCTTGGAAGAAAAATTGATATTGTAAACCTGGTTCTGTAGATTTTCATAAACTGGGTTGTTTTATGGTTATGTATGTACAGAAATGTTTTTTTGTGGGGGGGGGTAAAGAAGAGAAAAGATTAATCTTATTCAAGGAAGTGCAGAAAAGTTCTCAGTACTACCCACTGAAGAAAATTTTCTTTTTTCTTTTCTTTTCTCATTTTTTTCTTTTTCTCTTTCCTTTTTTCTTTTCTCTTTTCTTTTTATCTTCTCTTTTTTTCTCTTCTCTTTTCTCTTTTTTCTTTTTTCTCTTTTTTCTTTTCTCTTCTCTTTTTTCTTTTCTCTCCTCTTTTCTCTTTTTCTTTTTTCTTCTTCTCTTTTTCTTTTTTCTTCTTCTCTTTTTCTTTTTTCTTCTTCTCTTTTTCTTTTTTCTTCTTCTCTTTTTCTTTTTTCTTCTTCTCTTTTTCTTTTTTCTTCTTCTCTTTTTCTTTTTTCTTCTTCTCTTTTTCTTTTTTTCTCTTCTCTTTTTTCTCTTTTCTTTTTCTTTTCTCTTTCTTTTTCTCTGTTTTCTTTTCTTTTTCTTTTTTCTCTTTTTCTCTTCTCTTTTCTCTTCTCTTCCTCTTTTCTCTCTTCTTTTTTCTCCTTTCTTTTTCTCTTTTTTCTATTTTTTCTTTTCTCTTTTTCCTTTTTTCTTCTCTTCTATTTTTTCTTTTCTTTCTTATCTTTTCTCTTTTTTTTCTTTTCTCTTCTCCTTTCTACTCTTTTTCTCTTTTCTTCATTAGATCTCTTGGTTGTGCCAACAACTTTTCAACTCCTCTTCATATATAAAAATTACACACACACACACACAACTGTCAGAAAATAAATGTCAAGAACATTAAATTAGTTCTGAAGGCATATAATGATTTCATAATACTTACTAAAGAATAATGTGAAATATTTTCTTGTGTCTGGAAATGCTGTGTTATGTAATGTTACTATTACAATCATACTGAGTTGCAAAAACACTTATTCCTAAATTTAAGCACAGTTATTTTCTTATCAGAATAAATTTATCCAAATTATGTCAGCAATTAAAATTATCAAAACCATTATATTTTAGCAAAATCACTATGGAAATAAAAAGTATATCTTAATGTATGTGTGATGATAGGTTTGTATATAAAATTTTGATTCAATTTATTGTCAAAAATATAAAAAGTGCTAAAATCGGTGAGTACTTAGATTTACAAATATTTAACTATAACATGACACATCATCTTTTGTCAGTGTAGATGTTTTAATATATGAAAATAGTTAATTGTAATGGGCATAAGATAGGGAAAAACAACTCCAAGGGTCAAATGCCAGCCCAGTCATTCTAATTTTTTTCCCCAACAGAACTCCCATTTGAAAAGCAACAATTTTACCAAATGAGTCATGACACAACTACCAGCATTAATGAATATGAGAGAAGCCAGGAATCTGTTGTTTCTGACCCAGACACATTATCTCACTCATGTAACATCTGCCTGCAAGTAATAGATTCTCATATTGCAAATGTCCCCTGGGGTGACATTAAGAGACACCTTACCCTCTGCAGTAGAGATAGAGAGAGGAATACTAAAGGGGTAGATTTGCAAATGCTTATATGCTATGTAGCAAAGGGTTCATTTGATATTTGATGCTGCAAAAATGGTTTTAAAAGTCAGAATGAGCAGTCATTCCTTTCATCTTTTCTTTGCTATGTCATCTGGGATGACATACCAAAGAAAAGCAAAGTAGAAAGAACTTAACTGTTTTTGGCATAGTTATCTTCTTAGCTCAGTATGGTATAGGGATACACATACAGAGCCTTCAGTAATGATCTGAAACTGTAGCCATTACACAACAGAATATTGTTTTTTATTTAAACCATTCTCCCAGCTAAAGAATTGAAAAGTTAATTTTCATTTAAAAAGTGTTGTTTTTTTTTTTTTGTTTTGTTTTTTTTTCACATGTAAATGAATTTATTATTATTATTATTATATACGGACTTGTCATTTTTATTTCAAACCTTCTTCAATCGTTAAAATACTTTTGCATCGTTGATGATACAATAGAAGGTCCAAATAACAAATCATGGTAATAAGTGGAATTAACAGCATTTTATTAAATCAGTTCTATTATGCTAGTGAATCACAAGATCTCCAACTAATTCTAGGTGTTATTTTAAATATTTTATTAAAAATAGTAGACCTACCTGACATAAACAAGTTCTTTGGGTGGAAGTAAATGCTAAATATAGAATTTCTATAACTTTGAGATCATTACAGGGAGACCTTCTAAAATTGTCTACATTATTAAAATTATTCAATAAAAATTAATATTATTTTATACAGATGATTTTAAATACTCTTGTTTATTTATTCACTTTTAATAGTTGTTTCAATATATCTAATGCTTGCATGAAAATACTTTGCCCTTCCCCCTACTGTAAACTTCTCATTTTTCATAACAGCAATACCACTTGAGATAGATTTATGATAAGATTTGAACTTGCACCTCCTCCCTTTAGGAGCCTGGGTGACATTGACAACATTTTGCTGATTAAACCACAGATGCCAACCATCACTCATCATTAAAATCAAGTCAAAAAGCTACCTTCTTTATCCAATTTGATTCTGTCATATTTTTTTTTGCTTAGATCTCTCACAATAGGAAACTGAATATTCTCAAATTTAAATGAAGTATTATCATAATAATTAATTTATGGGTAGTTTTTTTGGGTTTTTTTCATATTGCTTAGGTTATTTTTATATTCTATGAAATAACATGGAAAGAAATTTTCAAAAAAATAATTATGGAAGCTGAACTTTACATTTTTTTCTCCATAGAATAACACTGTCTTTTGGTGGGGTTGGTTGCTCCCCAAGCAAGACAATAAAGCCACTAAGATGCAAGAGGTTACTAGAGTGTGAGAGAATGAGAAAAAAAATCTCACTATTAAAGAAAGAGAACAATAAAAGAACAGGAATTAAGTAAACAGAAGATAACAATTGACATTGCATTTAAATTTTTGAAGGTCAAAGTTGACTAGAAAGCAAGAAACCGGAAGTGCAAGAGAAGAAACTGTTGCATAAAACTTATGGTTACATCTAGTCATTTTGACTGTCAAATGATGAGACCTTACTGACAATCCAGTACTGTGTTTACATTCAAAATGTCTAGATACCATAGAGGAAAATTCATCAAAACAATTACCATGAAAACATTATAGAAAAGGCACAGGGAACTTACATAATGGCAGTGGGAAAGTTTCTGAAGCTGAGATGTCAGGACAATTAACACTGCAGATTCTTCTTTGTATTTCATCAAGAGTCTCTAAATACATAACAGAAGCACCGGACCAGATGTAACAGCAATATTCAAAGCCTGAATGAATAGTAGACTTATAAATATGTAAGAGAGATTCTGGCAAGAATTGTCTAGCACGACACAGTGAACCAACTTTCCTAGTTGTAGACCTAGCAATTGATTCAATACTCTATATAATCTTTCCACTTTATGTCAGCAAAAAAATTTAACCTGAGAAGGCTAGAAAATGGAAGAAGATGCAAGATAATTTTTTATTAAAGGTAAATTTTCTAGACAATCTAGTATATTTCCAATGTAATTCACATTTTTATTGGGGCTGAAAATATTGATCCTCAAACAACTTTCTTTTTTACCAACAAGAAGTAATTGTTAGAGCTGTTGTAATCACGTATTTGTCAGGTACTTGTTAAAATAACTTATTTTTCTTTGTAATAATTTTGTGCAATCTCTAATATACCTATTTGACTGCTGTGTTTGATAAAACATCCCAGCTTAGTCCTTGCTGTAATTTTATCTGGATGCTCACCATCTTTAAAAGATAGACATGATTTGTTTTTTTTTTTTTTTTTTGTTTCTATGTTAAAGTTGGAAAATTAAAAAATTAAGTTGTAAATTTTTCTAGGGTTTTTTTTTTCCCCCCTTTATTCTTTTTGTCTTCTCCTCTCCTACTCTCATTTTTTAAGATAAAAAAAGAGGTTTCTTACTACTGGAGGAAATGCAAGATAGTCTCATGATGAACTATGCAGAAATTAGTATCAATTAACCTCATTTGAATTCTAATTTAAGCAGTGTGTTTTATTTCTTCTTAGAGTACAGAGACACACCAAATTCCTTCCATCAGTTTACACAGTCTGATAATTGATCATTGACGTTGGCAAACTGTTGAACACAAAGGTCCAGGTGCCTGTGATAGTGCATAATACGATATATTAGTTTTGTAGGAAATGAGTTTGTTGAGAACTGGTGTTTGTTATTAAGTGGTTTTCATCTTTGTTTCTTTTATTCAACATATCTAAAGCCTGCCTTCCTGAATCATGTTCTTTTATTGTCCTTTCTCATCACTAAAGTCTTCTCTTTCACTACCAGCAACCTCTTGTGTCTTAGTGGTATTAGTGCCTTGATTGGGTTAAAATGATAAAAGTGTGTATCCTAGAAAAGGCATGAACCCACTTCTATCATCAGATGTCTTTTGACAAAAGTTTTCTCACTAGCATACTACAGCTATGTCTGTGATTACTACCTGTTCCATCTTCAGGTGAGCACCTCCAAATTCTCCATATCTCTAAAGTTGCCATGATAGACCAACCAATTAAGCTGTATAATTTGTAGGGGATTGTGTTTGCATTTGGTAATATATCAAATATTGTTTGTTCTTAATTCTCTATTCAATGTAGCTTTCAACTCAGCTCTTTGTCAAATGGTATAATTCACATGTGTAATTTGTTTAGATATTTATAAATGTGAATTAATGATGCAATTAAATATTGCTTCATATTTATAAAGGTTTGTGAATAGATCAAAATTATGACTGCATAAAATATTTCATGAGTTTATAATTATATATACAGCCTAAATATGTCTCTGTATATTTACATTATTATTATAATATTATTTATTATTGTTTATATTAAAACATTAAAAATATACACTGCAATCATTTTCATATGAAAAATTGTTTCTTTTTGTGTTCTTACAGTCGACTTGGAATTAAACTTGGTGATATGAGAGTTTATCATAAAACAGACAGAGGTGAGTAGCATTTTCTTATGTGCCAAACAATAATACTTACTATTATGTTTCTGTATAAAGTTAATACAATTGCCTACTTTTGGTGTTCCTTTACAAGGGTGATGCATAAAAACTTCTCAAGCAGCACTAGTCACTAGTCTTCTTAAAATTTCAATTAATGTACGTTATTATCATCAGGATACTCTCACTTTGGCTAATGGTAGTCTTGCAGTAGAAATTATCATACAGTATTGGTATTGGCAACTTTGCTGTCTTATGCAATTATCAGAGCAAATAGTGGAAACATCTTTACAAATGCCTCTGATTGTAATAAGAATATGTACTATACTGAATTGGTATATTTCTTGCTGTCAGTCTTTCAGGGCTGATGCATTAACCAATTAGGCTACCATGTTTAAGTGAGTTTCTCATCTGTAGTCTTTTTGCCAATCTTTTCTGACTTGATTCCTATTTTCCTAGAGCAGTGGTTCCCAAACTTTTTTCTCTGGGCCACATTTTTGGAATGAAAATTTGCTCTAGCCTCACCAAATTTTAGGTGATATAAAGTACATTTAAAAATAAAAAACAGAAAGGGAGATAACTGTGGATTTGGAGTCAGAACATTATCATTGATAACTCTCTCCAATTTGCACACCTTGGTTATTATATTCTTAATAATGCAAAAATATCACAATGACAAAATTGATCAATAATTATTTATACTGGGACTTGTGTATGCATAATTACAAATAATCCATGATAATATTTGAATTTGTTTCTAAATCTTTAAATGTCTTTCAATCATTCCATCTCACCTGCTATCCTCTTCTGCTGCACCTATAAAGCGCACCATTTGTGAACCACTGTCCTAAAGTGTTTTCAATTACTTTTACCCATTTTATGCAGCTGCTTTATACTTGACTCTAGTTGTTGAACTTCACAAATAAGATATTTGAACTAAAAGCACATGAGTAATTATTGTAATATGAATATGAAACTTTGATTATTTATATCAAAAGTGCAATAATTTTTATTCAAAAGAATTTTAGAAATTTGAAATGTTAAATTGTGAACTCTTTTACTATCTTACACACAATCAGAGGTGTTTGAAGATATGAGAAGGGAATTGCTGTCATGAAGCAACCCTGATTCATTCATTGATTAATAAGTTGAAAGTTTTAATGTGTGCAAGCAAAGAAGTTTAGTAACAATTGAAATAAGGATTGACACTGTCATAAGGGCTTCACTAATCAAGAGGGGAAACAATCTGGATTTAGTTATGACTGACAAAGAACTGAAAAGGTTTTAAATACTTCCACTCAAGCATTCATACAATCTCTTATGTGAAACCTTTTTAGTAAGTATGTCCAATACTTCACTAAAAAAGAGCATACCCTAATCAAAAAAAGGCCCCAAACTTGATTAAACAATTTTTTTATCGCCTAAATGTTTGTTATTATTAAGAGGAAAGACCAAAGTATTTTTTGAATATTTTTAATTTTTTAATCCTTTCTAGCACATCTGAAATTTTAGATTTTTTTTTTTTCTTGAGTCATCAAAATTGATGTAAAATCAATCATGTCACCCACTATTGACAATTTTGTAAGCAAAAGTGAATTTCGCCATTTAAAAGTCTTTTAAAATTCAATTATACTTTTTCAAAAGTTATTTTAGGAAAATTAGAAAGTTTAAAGTATACTTAATGTAATTTGAAACAAACATTAATTAAATTTTTAATAGAATAAATTTAGTTGGAAATAAGCATGTCTCACTATGGTGATTGGTTTTCGAGGTGTGAATTGATGTTTATATCAATGTATTGACAACTGACGTTAGGGCAATTTATTGGATGGAAGGGCAGAAGTGACATTATTTTTAATTTTTAAGTAAACCAGCTTATTTACCTATAAAGTAATTCTTAAAAATTAAATACTTTTAAAAGTATAGTATTTATTGATTTCTTTTAGGTACTTTTTTAACAAAGATTTGTCCAAAGCCTGCACTGTTTTTGTCCCTAAAATTGAATCTAAAAAAGAAAAATTTTTAATTGCAGTATGTCTTTCACTGAAAGAGAAATAAATTATATTTAAAAAATGAAAAGAAAATATTTAGTGAAATGTGTCTTTTAAAAAATTAAAATTAAAAATTTTGAAAATACAATGATAATGGTTGGTGAGTCGGAGAATTTGATACACTATCAGGAGAAATACCTCACGCACACATGACATTATTTCAGAATTGTGCTTTGGTAGCTTTGCCGGGAGTGGTTTTAATACATTTTTTCGTATATTAAAACAATTATTGTAAAAATGCACAATTTCACAGATTGTAATAAGCTTTCAAATTTAAGATCTGTAAAAAGTAGATCTTTTAATAAGAGTATTTCCTAAGACACACTGCTTCAAATTTAATTTTAAAATATTTAACAAGTTTATCGCATTTTGCATTTAAAATTAAAAAAAAAAAAAAGACAATTCTTGTAAAAATTCATTTTTCATTGAAAAAATATTTTGGCTTCAGATAAAAATGTCTTTAATATATATTATTCAGAAAAGCCATTAAAAGCCTTTTTAATGTTTTAGTTTTATTGGTTTTTGTATTTTACAATTCAGAGCTAAAGTTTGAGTAGAACAGTTAATAATTGATTTACAAAAAATATCAATGATTTATATTCTTCAAAGTCTTCTGCATTTAATAAAAACAAATACAGAAATTTACAGTTTGGGATTTTCATAAAATTAAGTAAGTTGGGGGTAATAGATGTAAAAAAAAAAATACCGTGAATTTCTATTAAAAAAAAAAAAAAAAAATTAAAAATAATTTCATTCATTTTTTTAATAAGTTCTGAAAGTTTCATTAAAATCCGACTACTATTTGATTTTTGCAAGAATTTCCAAATTAATGTTTTTTTCAACTGAAAAAAGCCCCCCAAAAAACTAATGCTAAACATTACACAACCTTTGACCTTTAAAAAAAAAAAGAAAAAGATTTTTAACCAAAATTTCAAACATGCTAGAAAAGAATAAATTTTTTAAAAATCAGAAAATACTTTGGTCTTTCCTCTTATTAATAACAAAGTTTTGTCAGGAAAAAAGACAAACAAACATTTTCATGATAAAACTTTATTTTTATTAAGTTTGGGGCCTTTTCATCATGCTATGTTATTGTTTTGTTTTTCTTTTTTTTTTTTGTGTGTGTGTTTTTTGCGAATTATTAAACATAACTTCTTTGTAGTCAGGCACTTTAGGGTTCCAATTTTTTTTGTAATTTCTGAATGGTTATACAAGTTCTGTATATTGAACAGGCAATAGTCAGTCATTCAGAAAAGTTTCTGCAGGAAATCTTGTAGATATTCACACAATTTGTACAGTAGTGAATGAAATGGTAATTCTAGGCTACATCAATGTCATACCTTTTTGTTTTTTCAAATTTCAGTTAAGATATCTTCTAATTAAAGTTACCATCCAGCTGTATGAAGAAATAAATCACAGAAATCAAATTAGAAGAGACTTTGGAACATTTGTAATAAGAATGAATAGAGAAAATCAGATTAATAAATGATTTTTTTTAAAATCAAGTAAAATTAAAATGTTACATTTAGTTATAAGAAGCATGGTAAAAATTCCATATAAATTTTTATTTGTTAGAAATAAAAATACAGATTACACAAAAATAAAGTTGATCATTAGTCTATTTGCTTTTATGAAAAAAAATTTCATTGAAGAAAAAGTTAAATTAATTTCCAAGTAATAAGATCAAGTTTTCAAAATTACTTTTATTTTTTTTTATTTATTTTTTTTGTGAATTTTGGACAAAATAAGATTTGTTTTTTTTTTTTTTGTTTTTTTTTTTTGTAATGAAACAATAATATAGCAAATTTGAAATTAATAAATAAATCTTATACTTACTTCAGTTGAATAAGCTCAAGTTATTGCAAATGTAAAAAATAAAATTTTCTTAAGCTAACTACATCAGCAAACTACTGCAACCTCAAATCAAAACTAAGTCTTCACTTCCAGTGGAATAATGAGGTTTGAGATCGGTCTCCAGTTCTGAGCAATAGTTGCACTATGAGTTGGCTTTTAGTAAGGAACACCATGAGAATAACACTGGTAAATCTGCATTGTGAGCCTAATTAAGCTTAAAACTTCATTGACAGATTTATATATAGTATAATGTTAATGGAATGTAAACTATACAATGTTCATTCTAAATAAGGCATTTTGCATCCTCAATAGAATTTGTTTTGAACTTGGTTTTAGCTACTAATTTTTACATCTTTATTAATAAGTCTTTAAGGTCAACTAGATAGGTTCACCTATTATCTGGTTCACAGTCTTTTGAACAGGTTTATCCTTTATTTCCTGTTTAAAATTGGGTTTCCAGTTCCTTCTAAAGTCTTCTCATTTTCTTTCACTCCCAATAGCTCATTGCATCTTAGTGGCATTATTGCCTTGCTTGGAGTGAATGTGTTAAAAAGAAAAAAACTTCCATATTTTTTTCTTCATTATTTATTTTGCTTTATTTTTGCAATTAATTTCTAGTTAACTATCATTTTCATTTGATATGGATATATTAAAAAATTGTTAATACTATTTTTGTTGTACAACTGAAAGACATGCACATTTACAGCAGTAATCATGACAACATAAACAAAGACAAATGAGGACAGTTGTGTTTTTCTTTTTCTTTTTTTTCTCTTTCTGTTTTTTCTTTTCTCTCTCTTCTCTTTTTTTTTTTTTTTTTTCTCTTTTCTCTTCTCTTTTCTCTTGTGACAAAGAATAGTGCTTATCAGTCTAACAGGTCAGTCAGCCAAGGGACATGGGTTGACCTTAGCCTCTCAGTGTTTATATAATTTTCAGTTTTATTTGAATGCTGTATTTTCTGAGCAGACAAACTATAGTCTAAATAAGTGGGATTAATAATTAAATAAGTTAAAATCTCTTGAAAATGTTTTTTTTTTTTTTTTTGTTACTGAAAGTGACTTCTGCATAATTGGAAAAAATGAAATCCTGGCACAAATGTCAAGTTCCTCAAAGAGGAAATTTAGCATATTAAACTTTCTGGTGTGTTACTCACTTTTAAAAAAAATCATTATTATGCTTGCTTTCTATCGCATGTGCACACACACACACACAACTGGAAACTTGTCATTGCCAGTGTTAAGTATTGTCTATACAAATATTAAATAATCTAAGACATGGTAACAGGTTCTCTTGTAAACATTTCATTGAAAATGGCTGACATTTTCTCTAAATATTTTAATAGTTTTTTGTACAAAGTTTTACAGCTCTTCTATTCACTTGAAAGTGAATATGACACTTGTTCCAAATTTAGCATTTCCAAGTGGGTTTCCAGAAAACACCTTACCAGAAGTTGACTTTTTATTCTTTAATTAATGTCACTTGTTTCTGTCTGAATCCTTAAGGATTTAAGGGTGTGCATATGGTGTAATGGACAGCAGCTTGAAACGAGAAATCAGAGAGCTGGGTTCAAATTCCAGTCAAGTTTAGTTACATTCACTTTCTTTGGGAAAGATATGAATCTATGAATACCCCTCCCCTCCACAAGAGTTGGGTAGACTGGGCTCTTCAGCCTTAGATGGCAATCAGTCTAGAATAAGAATATCTCTGAATTCAAAACCATGTGTAGCTCTGGCAAAGCGCATACTATGCAGCTAATGACAAGATCATGGAGTTTACAATGACTCTATGATTCCCCCCCCCCTCAACTGCGGTCAGCTTTGATTGACTAATTCTGTCTGAATAAAGGGTTCAGTTTGAAATTCCCAAAAGAAGGCCTAAACATGTTTGTAACATCATATATGAGATTTATCTATAAGCCCACATTGCATAAGGTTGACAAGGTTGAGTTTTATGTGGGCTTTTAGAAAAATTGCTGAAGCCCCACTGTCACTACTCCTTTTCAGGACAACCAAGTAACAACCCCCAACCCCCTCTCTAAGGAGAGGTACTGCCTGAGTGTATAGGCCTCTGGGTTTCAAACTAATATTAATTTTGAAACTACCCAGCCATGGTTCAGGTAATTTAGTCTTTTTATTGCTTATTTTTAAATTAATATTCAAGTGAAAATAATTAGTTTTAATCCTTCACTCTTTTTGGAATTGGAAATAAATTTAGTTTATCTTTGAGTTTTTATTTTCTTTTGGTCAACATCAGTTTCTAAGACCTGTACTAGTTTCGTATTAATCATCATATGCAGTTAATAAAACTAAATATAATTGACAAAAGCTGTCAATTTAAGATAAAAAGGTAATACCTCCTATCAATCATATCATACCTCGTTCATCATAACCATTTTAACAGTAACCCCTACCTAGGTCAGTGGTTCTTAACTTTCTGCTCAATGCATCCTTTTCATTATGTCAGAAAGTCATTCTTCCCCTTTCCAAGATTGTGCATTCCAAATAATATGCATATATTATTGAAAATCTTCATTCTTTTTCCATATTAGTACATATACATTTACATAGATTATTTTTATAGAAGAATTTTACAAATTTAATAACAATGGAAAACGTTGATGGATTTTTAAACTTGAATACATGTATAGTAATTTGTTTTAATTCATAACTAATTATTATATAAATAAACTGAAGCATAAAAGTTCAATTGAATGACAAGGTATTGTAATTCTGTAAATGAAAAAAAAATTTCCCTCCTCCAATGAAAGACTGGAATTCCCCCACCTCCAATTGAAAACTGCTGCTCTAGTTTGAATAAACAAGCTGGCCTAAAACTTTTAATACTAAACAAAACATTGTGACTTAATTGAAATGAAATTGTCTGTGCATGTTTTTAAACAAATGATGGCAGATTTAATTAAATCTTTTCCAGTTGAAAAAGAACCCACAATTTAAAGAGTTTTGTTCTGATGAAACTTGGTGCAAATAAATTTGTATGTTTATTTTTTATTTTATTTTTTTTCTTCAGAAACTAATGTTGAAATTAAAGAATCTGTACGAGGCAAAGATGTCTACATCATTCAAACAGGAACTAAGTGAGTAAAGGGTTGCTACCATGTTGTCTCCTTAAAGCCTATATACCTCTTTACTCTGCATGAAGCACCAGATTATTAATCCCACTTCAGTAGAATTTTGTGCAATTTAATGAAAGAAACATAATTAGAAACTTCCTTGTTACATTACAACAAAAACTGATAATTAAAATATGTTGCAAGAATATATTGCAGGCCCATTAATTAGAAGTGTAAAACAAATTCTCTACTTTGTAACAAACTATCAATACAAAATGCAAATTTTGAAAATTTTCATATTCCTCAGCTTTTTTCATGCTGACTGAATTTAAACCAAATATTATAATGAAACCCTTGTATTTACATTTAAAGTTGGAGCATATTTTATGTATTTGTTTCTTATGTATCCAAGTTTATTTCAAAAAGGGAAAAGTTCAATTAAGTTTTAACAGAAGAAAAATATAATACTAGCAAACTTCAAATTTTAAACTCAAAAGAATAAATTATATTTAGAATAAATGGAAGAAGATTGGGTATTGGCTCAGTAGTGCAGAAGATATTGAACTCTGTGTTGGAGAGGCCAAAGTAAATACCTATTTATTCTTATGTAGTAGCAGCAGCAGCAACATATGGACATCATCATTCTTATTAGGGATGATGATGATGCTGTTGAATTTAAGATCAAATTTCAGTTTGATGATAACAATTTTCATGGCGTCACTGGAAAAAATATTTAGTAGCAGAAATTCCTGGCATTGCACACAAACTGATCTGATTTTTTTTCTCACAAGCACAAAATAAGAACCTGATTTGGTATCATATTTACATTATAAATCAAACTTTTAGCTGTGGTTCAGTTTTAGTTATGTCCACATTTTTTTTAAAGTGGACACAAAATCAGGGTTCAATTTTACCATAAAGATATATTGTAAACTTTTGTTGTCATAAAATGGACACAAAATCGGAGTTCAGTTTTATCTTAAAAATATGCTGTAAATTAAATTTTTGCTAGCATAAAAGTGAACACAAGCTCTCATTGTGGATCTACCTTACTCACTTCTCCAAAAGAAATGAAAGTCAAGTGCAAGCAAAGCCGATCAACACCTATTCCTCCCCTAAACATGTTATTAATAAGATGATTTCAGAGTTTCTGTGCTGTTCCGCACATATATAACATCTTTAACACAAGAAGAAAACAGTAAAAGACAATGAAATTACAATTTTCTTGTTCATATTGTAAAGGGCGATAAAGATTTTTTTGTGATAATGAATTCCTGCAGATAATTGAATATGTGTTGTGACTCTTGCAATGTAGACATGAAGTATAAACCTTTATGATCATTTATTGATATATGTATGGCTGATAAATCTAATCATGTTGTTTATATAGACTTACAGGATTGTGTATGTAATCTTAGATTTTTTCATGTGATTGACTCCACTGCAATATATTATGTATCTTATTTGATTTTTACTAAGCATCAAGATGAAATTATGTCAAACAGTTACCCAGTGTGAATAGCATATTTTGGTGCACCTAGGAAATCTTCTTAAACAGTAACTAAGAAGAATTTTTTAATAATAAATATGAAGAACAAATGAAAAATAGAAAAATTTCAATGGTAGCAGGTGAACCCTCATTCAGTAATGGTATTGTGAAATGGCATAACCAAATATTAAATCACTTGGTATCTAAAATAGCTTTAAAGGAATTGTTTCAAAGGAGACAGTCAAAATGTTTTTGGTTGATACTAATTCCTTCCACCTTTTCAACCTTAACATTGAAGAAATATTAAACATTCTGTACTAAGGTTAAATTATCAAATATTCCAAATAAAATTGAGGACAAAAAATTTTGGCAGATTCAGTCACAAAAGAGTGACTCTATGTTTAAATTGTTAGCAGTTCTTAGAACATCTCAACTGAAGACTAAATAATTTTGTCGATGTTCACACTGAATAAAAGTCTAGCAACTTCACATAGAAGCTGCTATGTTGGTACTATGATTATCTCCCTTGTCCTGCATACGCTTGCTGCTTGCCTTTTCATTGTTTTGGCATATCCAGAGATGGCGACTTGGGCACTTCGACATGGTGGTAAAGTTTATCAAGCTTGTCATGATAAATCAGTTACAACTGAATGCTCCTTACTTTTGGCCTTATGCTGACATATAAGCTACACTTAGTAAATTGTTATAAAGATAGTAACTTTGTGTTATCTTCTTTTTTATTGCCAGCACCGTAAACAACACTTTCAAGGCATAAATAGCTTTATTTTAATAACCAAACAAATATAAAAGCATCAACAAAATGATCATTTATTTATATAATCATAAAAGACCAGATTGTCAATGAAAGTTATTTTTTAAAAATTGAATTTTAAAGCTGAATATGCAAATTAGTTATCTTATTTTAACCAAGACACATTAAGTTAGCCAAAATATAAGATGCCTGCTGCTTGATATAAATGATAGAACCACGTCTTTTGTTAGTTTTTTTATGTCACAGTTTTGTATATTTGCATGCATAAAAACAACCAACTTTATATCTAATTTTCACTTTCAAGCTTTCACCTGTGCATATTAGATTACTACTTCAGTCTCATAATAATTATTACATTTGCATACAAATTTCATACACTTTTTATATATAATGGTAATGTTTGTTTTTGGCTGGAGATCTTTTATAAGTATCTTTTTTTTTTTTTTTTTTTTAAAATTAACTCTGAGAGACTTTTGTACATCATATTGTCAGAATATCTCAGCCATTCCACAGTATTCATTGTTTTCATCCCTGTCTATAAGTTGTTTTGAATTAGCATCTAGTTCATTGTCAGAGAATTTATATAGATATTATGGTTCTTCAAAAGTATGTACATAATGTTTCTTGATGAGCACTGCCATATTTTTTTAAATGCCATGATGTTTTTGACTACATATTAATTGCTAGGTCAAATATATTAACAGTAAGCATAAATATTGAGACTGTGAAAATATGTCAAACTAGAATTCATTACAAAAATGAAAAAATTAAATTGCATGATATATCGGTAAAATATTTTATCAGTTGCTCCAAGACAAAAAAAGATCTGGCTATATCTCTGAGATGTGGTATTATGATTACTTACATCATTTGAACTGTTATCCTCATTGCCATATTTATAATGCTCATTGCATGCTCATTTTTCAGGTGATTGCAATTTTGAATCAAACCCTTTATTTTGTCCACTGGCGTAAATTGTTCTAGTTCCACGTGCCACGACAGATGTCTCAGTTATTTCCCTTTTAACTCAACACAACAAATTTTGAGCCAGGTATTGAACTTACAACTCTTTGGGTCTAGTCACTGGATCTAACCAACATCTTTACCCACTGTGCCATGTGTCCTTGAGGACATCTGTGTATGAATTTTGGGGACTTATAAACCTAATGTCTCAGCAACTATTTTTTTTTTACCAGTGCTCATATTGCAATTTTTCTGTTGTTATTATTATTGCATTTTTCATTTCATTGCTTTTCTCTAGCACTCCTTATTACTGGTTCCCATATTGTATTCATATCTATGCTTGGTCGACTCAGGAGATTTTTGTGGCCTAGCATATGTGCTGATTCCTTAAGTTTTTGTATTTTCCAGTGATTATTTCAATGATTATTTATCTATTATTTCAACTTCACCCCACAGGGGGCAGTGATCTCCCTTTTCCCTCCATATGTGGTCAGCTACACCTGATTTTTCTATTTCCCCTTGTGTTACTGTTTTACGATGTTCTTGCAGTCTTACCTTAAGGGGGCAGCCTGTTTCTCCTTTGTATTTCCAACCACAGC
This sequence comes from Acanthosepion pharaonis, assembly GCA_903632075.3. Taxonomy (NCBI): domain Eukaryota; kingdom Metazoa; phylum Mollusca; class Cephalopoda; order Sepiida; family Sepiidae; genus Acanthosepion; species Acanthosepion pharaonis. Next base: position 2,618,580 of record CAHIKZ030005499.1, read on the forward strand.
TACACAGGGTGGCATACACACAGTCCTTAGTCATGTTCTCAATGTGTGGTCTTATGCAGAAGAGGTGTCTGCCAAGTGTTGAACCACTTTCGAATATTGTCCTGATATTATATGGATCACAGATCCTTTGTAATTTCTCTGATAATCCCTTCACATAGGGTAGGCAGACTGTTATCTGAGTGCTGTTATCCTCTTGTACCCTTCTATACCTGTTTGTTGAGGCTGCTGTCATGTACCCAGGGTAGTTGTTACGTTGTAGGGTACTGCTTATACTGACCATTTCTTGTTCATATGTCTCTGGGTTGCCACTTATGACTTTTGCTCGATGTTGTAAGCTGCAGATGATCTCTTTCTTTACACTGTATGGATGTTGGGAGTTGATGTATTGTCCGGTGAATGTTGGCTTGCAGTATACAGATGTCTTGAACCCCTGCTCTGTTCAAGATGTGAGTACATCCAGGAAGGCGAGTTTTTTATCATTTTCTCATTCCTTTGTGAACTGTATCGATGCTCTTAAGTTCACATGGTCCAGTAGTATCTGGACATCAAATAAAGATTCTCAGAAGATATCTTGCTAGCCAATTCCTAGTGTTTAAAATAATTCTAGTTTTACTACATTTAAAGTTAATCAAGGGAGACTTGTCCCTCTCAGATTTAATTTCATCTAACATTAAAACAGTTATGATAATGGCACCAATATTCAGAGAACTTAAAATAATTACTTGGTTACTTATTTCAGTGCATTATTTTATTTTACTTACCTACATCTGGTAGAAAGGCCTATGATTGAGAGGTTTTGAGGAACATAGAACCACCTCTTAATTGCTGTTGTTCCCAGCTGATTCAGGATTAAGGTCCCCAAACTGGGGTAAAAACACTATGAAAGTATAAAAATGCATTTTCATAGTGAAAATTGCCAGCAATAGATTTCTAGCAAGGAAATTAAATTTCAGCATTAAATGACCAATAACAAGTTGATATGCCATTAAACAAACTAAACTAGTATACTTACAATTATTGCCACATATCGCAAACAATAGTTAGTACATTATTTAAACAGATTAGCCTTAAATAATCAACGGTACATTTTTATAGTCACCTATCACTTATTGTCAACTAAAACTTTTTACATTTATACAAGTAGCAAAGTAATCATTTTAAGTAACACAGTTAATCAAAATAAGTGCTGTGTAATTTGTTGTTTAATATTCTTCTAGTTGGTCATCATTTTGCCTTTATTTTCTGCAAAGCCTTAATCTCTCCCTCTCCCACTCCTATTTATCTCCCCATTTTTTGCCTAGGTTCTTATTTTTTAATCTTTTTAAAATAATTTCTTTAAATCATCAAATCAAAGCTTGTCAGGCATTTATTTGGTGTTCAGGAATGTAATTTAGAGTAAGCAATTTTTATTCCGTTCATTGAAGTGATTTCCAAGCGTAGCTTAGATGTGATGTAGTTGTTCTAGCGAGGCAATCTTGCTAACCATTACACCACCTCAGGGTGCCCAATTCTGTTCGTTGAAATAAGAATATTGTTTCCTCCACTCCTGATATATAATTATTTAACTTTAATTCATTATTTAAACTACAGTTTAGATGTTTGTCTTTTAAGAAATGTCTTCTCTCTCTCAGGATAATGGTGTCTGTCAACAAAAATAAATAAGACTGAAATCTGCTGCATGATTTCATAGCCATATTGAAAAAGTCACCTGCCGTTTTGTGGCCACACTGGGAAAGGCACCCATCACTTTGTGGCCACACTGAGAAGAGTGCCCGTCACTTTGTGGCCACACTGGGAAGAGCACCCGTCACTTTGTGGCCACACTGGGAAGAGCACCCGTCACTTTGTGGCCACACTGGGAAGAGCACCCGTCACTTTGTGGCCATATTGGGAATGGCACTAGTTGCTTTGAGAATAGATCATTGGAAATCACTGCCAAATAATGTTATTTTTCTTCCCTCTGAAACCTTAAATCCAACACTATGACGCAATGATCTTACTATTAAAGTTATGTGTGCACAAGTTAAAAAAAAAAAAAAAATCTACTGTTCAAGGCTATGAGATGAAATAATAAAAAATATCATTGTAATTGTTTCAATTTCTCTTTCCCACCACAGAGAGGTGAACAATGATATATGGGAACTGATGATCATTGCTTACGCTTGTAAAACAAGCTGTGCCCGTAACATTGTTGGAGTGCTTCCCTACCTTCCATACTCACAGCAATGTAAAATGCGAAAAAGAGGATCTATTGCTTGCAAGCTGTTGGCCACTATGCTTTCCAGATCAGGTAAGTAGACAATCTTTTGCATTTTACGCTAAATGATAAAGAAATTAGCAGTTCAAGAATAGATTGACTAAAATGTAACAAAACAGAAAAATAAAATCAAAGATATATAATGAAAATACTTTATTTCAGTTTGGATTGGTATAGTTTATTTTGTTTTACAGCATATCAACCTCAATGGTTTATTTAATGCTGACAAAGTTTTTAGGATATGTTCCTATGAATAGAATATATATTTTTTGTAAGAAATCCATTTGTAGATCAGGTTTTGACATATTTTTGTAAAGAGGGCTTTTATCGTGAGTCACCTCTATTGCTGGTGACTTTTTTTTTTTTTTTTTTTTTAAATATATTGCTAGTAATATTTTTTTTTCTATTTAATGCTGGTATTTTTACTATAGAAATCAATTTTTATACTTTCATAGTGTTTTGACCCCAGTTTGGGGGTTCACTATTTGCCCATAGCTGGGACCCTAACCGGTGCTACAACCCTGGGTCAGGGTAAACCTGGGAACAACAGCAATTAATAGGTGGTTCCACACTTCTCAAAATCTCTTGATCAGAGGCCTTGCTGTCAGACGTAGTTTATAGTCATGGGACATCTTATTACTAAAAGATAGTTAACAATACAGCGTGGAATAAAATAAGCCGGTTCTTGTATAACCACTGAATTTAAGCAATGTCATGCCTAATCAGTACCTAAATGCGTGGCCACTTTCGAATACCAGGTGCTGTAAGTTTGGATGTGCAGGTAGTATGATGGATAATGCCTCTGAATTGGAAATTGAATAGCTTAGTTCCAATTCCAGTTGGGTTCATTATATTCACATACACGCAGATAACCTTGCACAAGGTGTGACTCCACCTCTTCCCTCCAGCTGTGGATTAATTAGTAGGACTTGTATCAGTAAATCATTATTTCCAAAAAATTCTTACGATCTAAAACTATTTTCTGGCTTTAAATAACCTGCAAAAGCTTGATAAATCATAAAAAAGAAACAAATCAATAAAGTAGGAAGAAAAGGAGTTACAGATTTTCTTATTACAGATTTAACAGCTAAAATGCATAAGGCAAATTTCTTGAAAGATGTGCATGAAATGCAAATTTGTTTCTTTTCAAAAGTTACTTTATTCTAGATTCTTGAATTTAATGATTGATAATCAGCTTTAAAAAAAAAAAAAAAAGTTATGATGATAAACAATGAAGCTAATGTCAAAATACATGAAAACTCCAGTTGAATACAATTCCATTTAGCACATTATTGACATGCTAACAATTTTTTATTCAAAAACTCAAACAGTCCAACCAGAAATTTAATAAGCATAATTATTAAGGGCAGTCAAAATGATTTAGTTTCCAATAAAATAAATTTTTGATTTCATTTTCTCCCCCAATTTTATTTTATTTTTTGTATTTTTTTTTTTTTTTTTACATGGGACTCTGGTATGTATTTGTGCACATTTAAGAACAGTGACAGGTAAACACACAAGTTTTTAAATATCTAAACCAAAATCAAGTAATTAGATTCCAGTAAAATTTTTAGAATTTATTAATGAAAAATCTATTTTGTAAGAAATATATTTGAAAATATTTCTTTAAGTCGGTCAACCCCCACTTGATTTATATTTAATTCAACTAAAAACCACTCTTCTATAATTATCCAGACAGTAAGAGAAAAAGACCTCTACAGTCACCTTTGATATTGTTCAGTTGTTATTAAAAAGTAATCAGGTATATGAAGTAATAAAATATAATGGTTCAGATTTGTAACTTTTTTGAAAGTAAAGGAAAAAGTGTCAGTACAAATGAAAGAAAATGAAAACGGCTAAAAATTTGCTGCTGATTTTTGGAAACAAAGTTAATTTCCTACAAAATTTGAATACCATCAAGTAGTTCTAATTAATTAAATCAAACTGTCATTTGTAATAGTCATTAATAGAAATGCTAATTTCCTTAAAACTGAATATCCAATTCACGATTCATTTCAACTGTAAAATGATGAGATCTAGTATTGTGCTTAAATTCATAAAGTCTAAAGACATATATTTAGAAAGATGTCTTGTAGACCCTATGTTAATACACCAACTAGAAAAATTGTTCTAAAATGATTACCATATTTCCCATATGCTAAGAAGCATCCTGCCTCTTAGCACTGAAAGTCAAATTGTTAAGAAGAGCTTGCCAACCCTCACAAAACCTCCGTCATGAGATACAAATCATCACAAACTCCAAACATGTAATATAAGCCTACAATTATCATTCATATGTAATAAATACTGTATATCCTGTTAGTATCACCAAATATATTGATGATAACCAGTTGGTAGCACTGTAAGTCTTTTGTTCATCTAGGCCAGTGGTTTTCAACCTTTTTGCTGGAGTGGAACCACAAGAAAATATTCCAGTGGCTCGAGGAACCCCTGCAATTAAAAATTACTGTCAATCATAGTACTTGTGTAACTTCTTGCGGAACCCCTGGGCTTTACTGGCGGGACGCTAGTGTTCCACAGAACCCTCATTGAAAACTACTGATCTAGGCATACCATATGGTATCTTCACAAATCCCAACCCCAGCCAAGTAATACAGGCTGACAGTTCTGTTGGGTATCCCCCTGAGCAAGTTGAATGGACTCTCCCAAGAGTTACTTAAAAGAAAGTAACTACAATCTCAGGGTTAGTTTAACGATCAATGTCCTTACTTGTCAATTCCTGGTACCTACTATCCACCATGTTTGTTTATGGTAATATCTCACTGATGCTATGTGCAGACAGACAAGCCAATTACCATCATTGAAACAGACAAGTACAACTTGTTTCTGATCTGAGTAGGCAACTTGGACTTGCTAGTATGATAAGCTATAAAACCCTCAAATACTTTTTTTTCCAAAGAATACCTACCTAATTATTGGGCGTGTCTTACCACTTGTAGCAGGAAATATGATATATCGTACTTGTTATAAGGATACCCAACAATTTGTTGAAAAACAGAAAAATAAAATTGTTATTCCAATTGCTAATGAATAGTTTTTAACTCTTAATCTTGTATGTGAATTGTGTTGAGAACAAAATTGAAATAGTGCTGATCCTTAGGGATTATGAAGTTTGAGATTGGAGACATGACATCCCTGCTGGATATTGCACCTGTTATTGGTAGTTAAGATAAATTTTGCAACACATTAATATTATTAATATGATAACTGTAAACTATATAATAACATTTAAATAGTTATATGTTTGTAGGCAATCTTTCTTTAATTTTTCTCCAAAAAAAAAAAAAAACTTGCGAGGAAGTTATATTTCTTCTGTCTGTCTGTATCATTAAGTGACAGAAATATTAGCTAGTTTTGTAAATGCAAACTTTTTATTGATTCCTCTAACTTTTGCTCAGGGATGTCAGCATTTTTCTTCAGGTCTCACGCACATCATCACCATGGATTTACACCAGAAAGAAATTCAAGGTTTCTTCAATGTTCCTGTTGATAACTTGAGGGCATCCCCATTTTTGATACAGTATATTGTTGAATCGGTGAGTGCAGTGTGTCTGAAAATTGCTAACCTGAATTTCTATGCTATTGGCACCAAATCAAAATTCATGCCTGTTATAAAATTTAATAAGTAATTTCAAAACTTGTCTTACATAAGCAACTCTAAGTATCTTGTTTATTATTTGTATTAGTATACTCCTTTGTACTTACCTATGTATGTTTGGTATTCGTAACCCTTTCTAAACTCTCCCCAAACACATTGACTGTTATCTCTTTACTGTAACATTCATGCCGCAAAAAAATGCCCATTTGTTTTCTTTTTTTTTTTTTTTTTTTTTTTTTTTTAAAAAAAGATCCAAAACCAAGTTCAATAATTTGTCATAATCAGTATTTAGGCACAAATGATTTTGTTGCTTTTTCATCAGCCTGTACATTGCCAGAATTATTCAAGTAGGACAGAAAGAGAAGGAATTTTTTTTTTTTTTTTTTTATTGAAAAAACAAAAATTATCATAGTGTTTTTTATGAGACCCATTATATATAAAGAAATGACAATTTATAAATGCATAAAGAAATATAAATATTGTACATTCAACGTAGAGTATTATGTATATTTTTTAATATATTAAATAGCTCTGTTATTTAACATTGAGCACTTTTTTCCTTACACTATAGAGTATGTACATATAAATGCTTACTCATACATTTACCTATATTTACCGATTTGATTTTTTATATATATATATATATAAGTGTAAAACTTAATATTACTAGACATATTAAAAACGGGCAAAGCAACCGGTTTCAGTCCCGCTATTCAGGCTTCAACAGGAGATTTAATTTAAGAAGAGCGGGAGCGAAACCAGTTGCTTCGCCCGTTTTTAATATGTCTAGTAATATTAAGTTTTACACTTTTATTTCTATCATTAAATTTTGTACCTACAAAAATATCTTTAAATATATATATATATTGTGTGTATAAAAAATTTCAGATAGGGTATATCTGTAAAGTGATAAGATGAATAAAGACAGAAGGAAAACTTGTCTTATCTCGCGTGTTTCATCCTCTGATGGACTTTATCAAGGCAAATGTAAGGATTTTATTTTGCAACAAGTATTTACATACAAAAACAAAAAAATATTTACACATTTTTGTTTATTAGACATTGAACTGTATTACCTCATGTCCATGAACTTGCCTGACTTTTTTGTTAAACTGATGAATATTCATCAGCACTCCCATACCCCAAAATTTTGAAAAACCAATAACATTTTTGTTCTTGTATATAAGTAGTTGTCACAAAATAAAATCCTTGCATTTACCTTGATAAAGTTTCCTCAGAACAAAACATGCCAGTTAACATAAGTTTTCCTTTTGTTTTTATTCATACACACACACACACATATATATATATATAAAGAAGCCACAATTTAAACTTGTAAATGAAATATCCTTTTTGCTTTTCTCTTCTCAATAAAATATTTGAATAAGCCTTGTCTGTTTGTAAATTCCAAAATGTCACTATGAAATTTACACTGAGCCTTTAGGTTAATAAAAGAATCCTGATTAGAACCCTCAGTATAATCCCAGATTAATATAATTTCATGACTAATTTTATTTTGTCTCACCCATTTTTAATAATTAAATGTAGAATAAAGAATAGACATTACTTATATATATTGTTCCTATTTTTATTACCAAGTTCATTTTTTCTTCTTTTAATAATTCCGAGTTAGAAAAGCTAATCCGTGGAAATATTTGATTAAATGTTTCTGTCCACAGATTCCTGACTACCGAAATGCTGTGATAGTATCTCGAAACCCTAATTCTGTGAAACGTGTTACCTCTTATGCTGAGAGACTTGGTTTAGCCATTGCTGTTATTCATGGTGAAGAGAAGATGGAAGGAAGTGGAGAAGATGGTAGAAATTCTCCACCTTTGCCCAGCCAAGACCGTGGCCGACTTACTTATGGACTTGAGTATTTGCCAAGTAAAGCATTTTTTTTTTTTTTTTTTTTTTTTAAATGTCAAACAGGATTTCTTTTTGTTTTTTAATCAATTTATATTCACAATTTCCTATTCAGGAAAACTGGAAAAAATATACATTTTATCAAAGACTGAATTCAATAAAAAAAAAAAAAATGAAATATATTCAAGAATTTCCAGAGTGCTTGACTTCACTTCCCGAATTTGAGCATAAAGTAAGCCTCATCTGGTTAAAAACAAAAATAATTTTACAAAATAATGGTTAATTTTTCATATTTGAAACAGAAAGTAATCTCTACATAATATTTTTCCTCTTTCTCCCTTTTATTTTTATATATATATATATATATATATATATATATATATATATATATCTATATATAAGACTGACACAGTTTTTATTTAATTTTTCTTGTGTACTTATAATTTTCTGAATATAAATTACTTTGTCAGTCATATTTAATGAAACTTGTATAAAAGAGAGATTGCTACCCAAATACATAATTTTATATATATGTGTGTGTGTGTGTGTGTGCACATACACGCACACAGTAAGAATACAAAATAAAACTTAAACTCTAAAATAAACTAGGGCTCAATGCCAATGTTCACCGAGCCTAAATATAATATTATTATCAATACCAAGCTTTTTGAGTTTGTCTATATTTCTGAGATGAGGTATTATGTACAGTATTTACATTAGTCGGACTATTGTCCTCATCTTTGTCGCCATATTTGTCACAACGTTTGGGCCGTTTATGCGCTCCGGCCTTCTTCAGGTGGTTGGAATTTCGAACTGAACCCTTTATTTCGATCACCGGGGTAGACTGTTCTAATTCCACGTGCCATGTTTGATGGATGTCAGTTATCAGTTATCTCCTGCTAATTTTCCCTCTGAAAGTTCTCCACTGCCTTAACCAGGAATTGAACTCACCTTCTTTGGGTCTGTCACTGGATCTAACCAACGCCTTTATCCACTGTGCCATGTGTCCTTTTGATCTTCTTATTCAGTTGCTACACTCATCCATTGTTGCATACAGAGGCTTACTTGGAGTATTAGGATTTCAAGGTTGTTAACTGTGTGCGAATCTTCAAGATTGAGGCAAACTAGAAAATGAATTATATTATTATATACAAAGTCTTCCAAAATAATGTATACACACTTCAGGAAAGGAAAAACTTGTATAGATATAATACTAAATTTAATCAGACATCATAAGATTAATACAAGTTACCTTTGGACTCTGCAATGACAAGGGATGCTCAAGATGATGGCATTTAGCTTCCAGATTTATTAGTACAGCAAAACTACTTCTTGGGCAACATTGACCAAAGTATCCATTGGGATTGCTGCATATGCATTTTTAATTTCTTGTTGAAGGGCTGCCAATGTAGTCAGTTTTCTGTGATGCACAACTTTCTTTCGGAATTTTGATGCAACAGCTATGAATGTAACACCATCTGTCAAGAAAATATCATACTATAATAAACATTGTTATAGCAATTTGATAAAACTATGAAAGACAAGTTTTTCCTTTCCTTCTTTGATCTATAGCAGCTATGGTTCCTACCTTTAAATTAAACACTTTTTACTAAATAAGTGTTAGAATAAAGTTTAGGGGGAAAAAAAAGAAAGAATTGGATGCTTTATTTAAGTTTTCAAAGTGTCTTCCTTTTGCAGCTTGCATTGTTGAGTAGCCATGTTGCAAGTGTCAACTAATATGTAATGGGATTGGCAAATAGATAAAATGCCATTTGCATATGTTGGTTATAGAAGAAATAAAGTATAATGTAGAGAATCAAGCAAGAGTAAGTTGACTGCTGATTACATGTCCTAGAACAACACTATACAATATAATGTATTTCCTGAAACTTAAATTTTACTTCTAAATTGAGATTTTCTAAAATACTATTTGGTGTTTTTTTTATTATTATTATTATTATTATTCTACTTTTTCACAAAAAGAGAATCACAGTCAATGGTTTTAAATCCATGCTTGTTTAAATTCTGCAAACATTTTACTGTCAATTAACAAATTTTTTTCTCTCTCTCTCTCCACTTAGTGTTACAAGCCAAAGAGAAGCCACCCTTGAATGTGGTTGGTGATGTGGGTGGACGTATTGCTATTATTGTTGTAAGTAAAAACAATTTATTTAAGCCAGTAATGTATTGGCTCAATTTAATTGACTAAACTTAATCTGCCACAAGTTGTATTTATCAAGCAGCCAATAAGAACCAAACAATATAAGTTTTACGAGACCTGAAGATAATCACTACTTTAACAAAAGTGATCAATAGATATTTTACTTTTAAAACAAAAAATTTTTATTAATGCAGCCTTTAATAAATTTGGATGAACAACTGAATGGTCTTGTTAAACACTTGCTTCAGCTTCATAGCTCTTGTTTTTCTGAAACAAAGAAAAATTATCAACTTTACATTATGGGATATGCTAACAAAGCAGTAACTTTTTTTTTCTATCTTTTCTGCTTATACAATGTGGCAAATTCGAATTTCTTATTCTAATGTTGAGATAAATAAAATTAAATATTAGAATCTCTCCACTCAAATATTTGCTTCCCTCTTCCCCTATAAGATGTAATATAAAGCATGCTTACAATTTGCATGGCTTTTCTTTTTCTTTTTTTTTCTTTTCTTTTTCTTTTAATCATTTCACTCCCAAGCAAGGTGATAGCTGATAATGCCACTAAGACACAAGGGGTTACTGGGAGTAGAAGTGAGGAGAAAAGATGAAAAACAGGATTCATGAAGACAGAAGATGGTTGACATTTATTATATTCCATGCTAATAGGAATATATACTTGAAAAACAAGGTGGATTAAATAAGTAAAGGTTTATTGTAAAAACAATACAATAAGAATAAAGGTAACAATTATGCATAAGGTCGTCGCAAGTCAATCCAGTACTGAGTGCTACTATTGGGAGGTCAGTAGTTTGCGCGTAAGTCTGGGTCGTACTCAACCCGGCTAGTCTCTGTAGTCTGTTGACTTACAGATACTTATAGGTAGTTACTACCTATAGTGTAGTCACACATGGAGGTGACAGGTTATTCCATTGCATCTAAATTTTTGAAGATTGTAAGTGACAGGGAATCAAGAAATTGGAAGAGAGTTCCACACACAAGAAAAATTATTAGAATAGAAATTAAGTTACATTGTAGCTAATCCAACAGTAAAACGATGCAACTTAGTTGACAATCTAGTAGCATGCTTAAATTCATGCAGTCAAGGCACCAAGGAGTAAAGCTCATAAGAACAATTGTCATGAAAATATTTGTAGAAAAGACGGAGGGAAGCTATGTCTCACATTGGTAAGAAAGTGACTAACATCGAGATGCCAGGTCAGGACCGATAACCTTATAGACTCTTTAGATTTTGTTGAGAATCTCAAGATATATAGCAGGAGCACCAGACAAGATATGGCAGCATGCACAGATGAATGGTAGAGTTATAAATGTGCAAGATGGATTCTGGCACTACATAGTAAACCAACTTTCCTAGCAGCAGGCTTAGCAATTGATTCAATATAATTTCTTCATTTCTTGTCAGTGGGAAATGTGAAACCAAGATTGCACAATAATTTGCTCTCCTGGAGGTTAGCATCAGCCATGCTGATGGAATGCTAAAATGGTTTTCTAAGACAGCAATTTCATTTTGGAGATGTTAAAAAATTTAAAAGCCATTCCTTACCTCAGTTAACAACTTTTTCAAGAGGAGCTGCCAGTTTTACTTTTAATCGAATAATCTTGTTTTAGATCCCCAAATTAATCTGCCAGCCAATGGCTTTCTGCTTATATTTACTTCCAAATTTGGTGATCTTGAATTTAATCCTTGTAAAGTTTCTTGCACTGGCTTGTTCAAAGTCTACATATAGTATTCAAACGTCAGTGTACAAAGAAAAGATTTTCTAACTAGTCAAATATTTCTAAAATAATAACATATATTTCTGCTTATAAGATAACCTTTAAATCACCCTTAAAAATTAGGGGTTGTCTAATACTACAATTCTAAAAAAGAACATTAAATTCTGTGTAATGTTTGTCAGTAGGCTAACCTCGGCATCAGTGCGATAACAATGTACATGAAAAGATTCACATTATCAAATAAACTGATAACGTAATAAAATCATGTCTACTTTATATATTACTTATATAACTTCATAATAAATTGCCTGTTCGAAGAATAATTCCATGTCAATGAAATCAACTTGTATCCATGCAAGTTCCACTGAGAAAATGTAAACATCAAATTATAGTTGCGTTCCCAGCAACCTTTATCTTTTGGTAAACTTTCAATAATCATTATGGTTGTGTTAATTATGACAGCAATAACATTTAGGATAACATAATATTCATTTCTCATTAAAAATGTAAATGGCTATTAGTACACCAGGCTGTTTGTAATTGTTTAAATGTAGGAAAAGAAGTGGAAAAAGAATAATCAGTATTCACAAGAGATCACATGATGAAACAAACAAAACAATGGTTTCCCTTTTTAGGGGACGTGTGTAGGAAAACATGATATAGAATCTGTTTTGTTATTTCATTTATTTTGAATTTCTAAGGATACACTAAGCAACAACATTTCCAGTAACATCTTCTTTGGATAATCAATAAGCAGTCATCTTATTCTATAGGTAGAGGATAAATTCACGAAAATTTGCTATATTTTTGACTCTTATCTAAAGGTCTCTTATACATGGAAATATATGGCATTAATATTTTTTAATTCTTTATTTAATTTATATTGATAGGTTAAAGTATCATTTGCTTGTAATATCTTTTGCAGGATGACATTGTTGATGATGTGAAATCTTTTGTGAAGATAGCTGAAGCATTAAAAGCAAGAGGAGCCTACAAGATTTATGTGATGGCAACCCATGGCCTTCTTTCCTCAGACGCCCCAAGACTCATTGATGATTCCCCTATTGATGAAGTATGTGATCTTGCACTCACTCTCATGTGAGCACATATACATACATATATATATATATGTGTGTACATGGGCAGCAATCTTTCTTTTATGTTAGGGTGGGTGGAGTTACTCCTTGTGATATGAAAATGCTATAAATAAGATTATCATGAGGGAATGCAAAAAAACGTTACTGAGTCGGAAATGTAGATGAAGTTAGGTGTTGCAGGATTAATTAACATTTTAGATAGGTTTCATTGAAGACGGCTGACATTGCGTGCATGTGCGTACACACAGACACACTCTTGCACCACAAACTGTTGGTGTAACCAACAAACAACTTGCCAAAAGACAGCACCTTAATCAAGAGAAAATCTTGAACAAAGAAAAGCCTACCTACTTAGTAAAGTGCTCAATGCTTAGATTACCTAGATAGAGCAAAGAACACTTCACAATCTTAACTCCTATCAAAGGACAGCCCAAGTTATTACTTAAGAGTGTGAAACTACTGTAACAACTCAGGTAGTCCTTTGATTGAGAGAGAGAGAGAGATAACGATGTATCAAGGACAATATAGTGGGGAGGGAAAAATGTATGACAAAGTGGAAGATTTCCTATTATGCATTTCACCCTTTAGGACTTCATTGGACTAAATTTGTTACATTGGTGTAACTATGTAAGCACATGAACAAGGCATACTAGGAATTTAAAAAAAAAAATTTTTATGTGTGTGTGTGTATGTATATATATATATATATATATATATATATATATATATATATATATATATATATATATATATATACACACACACACTAGCTGATTTCATTTAGATTCTTTTTTTTTTTTGTTTCCATCACATTGATCTAAATTAAAGATTATATGAACACATATTTTACAAAACAATACATCAAATGTGTTGGTTGCCTATCATAACAAAACTGGCCACAATTTTGACATGAAAAATGATACTCTGATCAAAGAAGAAAATTCACTATGATGAAAATGTTTAGAGAGTGCCTTGATCACAAAGACTACAGTAAATTTTCAGCCTGACCCTTAAACATTTCAACATTCCTAGCGGATCTTTTATTATCACAGTTTGGGGATATCTAATAACAAAAGCAATGCAAAAAGAATCTAAATGAAATTGGCAGGATTGTATTAAAAAAAAATTTAATTCCCAGTATCCCTTGTTTATGCATCTGTAGTCGCATCAACGTAATAGATTTAGTCTGATGAAATCCTAAAGGATGAAACATGTCCCACAAATACTTTTCCACTTTGTCATACATGTATGATTTTTTTTTCTGGCAATATTTGAATTATATTTACTAAATTCATTTTTGTTCTTTTTCTTAAAAAAAATAATAATAAACATTCTGAATAATTAAAAAAATAAACATTCTGAATAATTAAAGAAAAAAAGATTGCAAGTTATCAAAAAAACAATCAGAAAATAAATAAAATGTGCCTTATAAGTAAATATAATTAGAAATTGATTTGCCATCACATTAAAATCAGTTAATCAGCCATTAAACTGTAGGAATTCTGTTGTTTCATATTGTTCAAATTGAATTTTTAGCTCTTGCCTCTAGAAGAGGCAAGATTTACTGACTAGAAAAATTACTGATAAGTCAAATTTGAAATAATTTCCAGCTCCCAAAACATGTCAACTGGTTTGAGCAGAAAGTCAACTTAGTTCTAAATTGTCTCCAAATTTAAGAGTAAATCAACATACTTTCACTAATGCAGTTTCCAACAAATAAATCATTTATAACTAACACAAATACACACAAATTTAAAACAAAAAAGAATTCTAGACAGCCTTAAACTAATTTTTGAATTTCCCATGACTAATCGCTCTTAGTTATCAATTTCTTATTTTCTAGAAACCCCCCAACAAGTAAGAAATATCACCTTAAAATTTCTCACACATATCAATGAACTTACTTTTTTTTTTATATATTGTTAAGCAATTTTATCCATTTTATTGAAGTTTCTTTTGTACTAAAAGGAAAAAAAAAACTTTCTACACATATTGTTTTGTCAATGATGCTTCTCTCTCTCTCTATCTCTCCCATCTCAAAAAAGTATTTCAAACAAGTAAATGAGATCTTCCTAACAGAAATGAATGACATTTGCCTAGAGGATGAGATCCTGCTGACGGCAATAAATAATATTAGCTGAGAGAGGAGGAGAGGAAGGGATTCTTCTCCTGATGGCAATGAACAGCATTAATTACATCAATAATAAATTCAACAAGGTCATTTAAAAAGCAACAGATGTTCAGGCTTATCAGAATTTAAAAAAAAAAACATTTTTTCTAAGTAAATGGTGACCCTACACACTCATAAAAGAAATGAAACTAATAGCCTGCATATCTGCTATATACAATATGCTAACTTGCAGCTTATAAAAATAAACCATTATTAATGTGATAAGAAAAACAGAAGCTAAAGAAACTACTTAATTTTGGAATCCCAAAATGACTTAAAAGTATTTCTTCAAAATAGTTAAGTATACAGCATGGGGGAAAAGATTAGGGATACAAATCTTATAATTATTTAAATGATAAGGTCTTATCACATGACATGACAAGCTTTTTGGGTGTAATTAATTTTGGTGTTCACATTTCATCTGTAGCTGCTTTCTTCTCAAGTCCACCAATGAATTTTCCTGCTAACATGGGGTATATAATATAATACACTCTAGTTGTTGTGATCATAAAAAAATATATTTTTAAAATTAACCTTTAGCACACTGCATTATTAATATTACTTTCCACTGCATTCTTTTTCACTACCTTTCAATTGCAATATCCTTATTGTTAATTTCACTCAAATTTGTTTTCTGTTGCCATGGCAGGATATGACAACACAACTATGAAATTCAAACACAATATTGTTCAGATATCAGTCACCTTCAGTGGCAGGATAAATTTTTTGTACAGCAAATGAAATCATATACAGAGTAATAAATGTTAAAACCTAACAAAAATAAGAAAATATGTTCATGATTGTGACTGACATTTTGTCTCTATCTTTTTCTTAAGGTTGTAGTGACCAACACTGTTCCACATGACATCCAGAAGCTTCAGTGTCACAAGATCAAGACGGTGGATGTGAGTATGATGCTGGTTGAGGCTATTAGACGTATCCACTATGGAGAATCCATGTCGTACCTCTTCAAGAACATTGGCTATGATGATTAGACAAGATGGACATGCACCCACACCCCGCCAGTTGAGAGCCTGTGGTCACTTTTTTCATGCACACTTCCTGCTCTCTCTCCCTCTCATCTCCGTCAATTGGAACATGAGAAAAGTAATTACCTAGCGGATCAAATAGGTGTGTTGATAGTGTTCCTTGACAACTTGAATCATTTGTTAAATATCTAAGATCTTATCCAGAAGTAAATACCAGGTGAAATTTGATGCCAAATCATACACTTTTGAGTTACCAAACACAGGTAGATTCATTTATGAATTGTGTTCTAGTTATAAGTTCTGCTGTTGGCTCATTTGGCATTTACACATGTGTACATTACAATGTGATATCAACTTGTAAATGATCTCTATCAACATTCATAAAAAGAAATAAATTACACTTAGACATATTGCCTTAACAGATAACACAGCTTGTCTCTGATGTATGTTTCTACTTTACGATATGACATCCAGATGTTTGTTATAAATTACCATCTTGAAAAACAATACACACTCACACACACAGAGTAAATAACCAAAGCTGATATTTTCCTCCTAAGATTAACAGTGGTCACTACTTAAATTGATTTGTCTGCTCATAAAAAATAGAATAGTGTTTTTTTTGTTTTTGTTTTTAAGATTAACTTTCAATAGACCTTTTTCAAGCGACATTTGTCAGAATCAAAAGATATTGAAATTTGATAATTCTAAAAGTTTTCTATTGATAATATAAATATGGTATCAAATTAATGCCTGACTTCATAAACAGTTATGTTTTGGGTTTTTTTTTTTTTTTTTTTTTTTTTTTTTACAGAGATCAAATTTGAAAATATTACAATATTACACCATTGGTTGGTGTGTGGGGGTGGGGGCAAACATCAGTGGTACGCAGCTATCAATGACCAGCTCAATTTCAAACTTGACTTTTGTAAATAAAAAACAAAATACAGATAACTCTAAGAAATCAAGGATCAATTTGATACTGTATTTATATTACGAACCAGACCCTCTCTTTTCTTTGATAATAAAAAAAAAAAAATATTTTTTAATTCTAGTAAATGACATTGATAAGCAAAAGTTTAATGAAAAAATTCCACCCCACCAAAAAAAAAAAAAAAATAAATAAATAAAAGTAAATTTTTGCCTATTTTTTTATGGGTGAACCACTCAATTTAACTAGTGTTTAACAGTATTCTAATAACTGAACATGATTAGTAAAAAGAAAAAACAAAGATTTCTTTTATATCAGGGATGCTTTCAAATTTGTGCTCTTTAAATAAGGTTTGTTGTTGGCTGAGAAAAGAAATGTAATGTTGGTCTTTTCTCAGTTTTAGATTTTGTTTACAAATTAACCTTATGGGGTTCTTTTAACTGGAAAATCATTCAATTCTATCTAATGCCACTGACTTCTGGAACACTTCATCATTGTCGGTTATGTCTCCTTTAATAATGTTGAGGTTGTTCCTGTCTGTATATAAAGTATTTTCATGTTTATGTAAGATCAGTAAAATTATAGAATAATGATCATTTGAAAAACACAAAAAGATCTTTAAATATATTGTTTGTTTTTTTTTTTTTTTTTTTTTACTGGTTGATGTTGAATCATCAGGTAAAATAATTCTTTATTTGATCAAAAGTTAAGATGAAGTCATTTTCAGCAACCATGATGGATGCAGGCAAATATAGAAATAAACCTGATAAAGTCCACATCCACATTGGCTTGCTGGAAATACAACTTCCATAGGTTGGGGTTTTTCATGTTTTGTAGTTATAGAAAACTTGGTAATTACTAAAATCCCAAATCCCACCATCACTCTTGAAAATCACATTTCCCACAAGCCGACATTACAGCGAATGCCTGTTAAAGGTTGTTATCTTACACGTAACAAACTGACCCCCCAGCAGGCCTATTTTTTAAAATTTGACCTGGTGGTTCCATAAAAAAAATAAGTTTAATTACACTTTTCATTAAGCATTTGTTTTACACAATTTTACAAGAGAAACAATTGCATTGCTTTGGCAATTTCTGTTGATTTTTTTTAACATTTTTATGTATTTTTTGCTAATGTTTTTATTAGATTTTAGTTAATCCAGTTTAATTGTTTATATTGGTTTTCAATAAGTGGCATAAATTTCAACCTTGTTTTGTTGATCATAAAATTAAAAACAAAAACTGACCATTTTGAGATTTCATATAACATAAACTTTACATTTTCAACAGACAGATACATACCTCAAGATATGAATTCTCCACTCAAATGACCGTTCACCCTGGCTTGTATTTTCTGCCAAAAATAGAAGTTGAAACTTCCAGTGTTAATTTTTAAATCTTTTAGGAACAATTATTGATAAAATTCTTGTAATTGTTTGAGTGGATGGGTCCCCCCTTGCAAGAAGCAAGAATAATTTTCATATCAGACTAACTGATCAAACAAAAACTAATTATTATCTGTTTGGCTTCGTATATTTTGATATTTCAATCATCTCTAATGGTTACAGAATTGTAATTACATCAATTGTACATTGGTGAATAGTGGGAACTCGGAAATTTTCCACTGATAACCTGATATTTTAAAAGGTTTAGGATGAAATTGCAAATAGTTTATATCTGTGCCCCATTCCCACATTTTTAATACTATTATGTGGATAAATTTGCTAAACTTCTGGATTCAGGGATGTACTTGTTAAAGCAGTCTTCTGTATTGAAGATTTGCTGCAATTTGATTGGTAGTTTTGGCTTACAAATTTAGATCCCAACTTTTAACAAAAATAAATCCTGCATCTCTTTACTAACGCAGCTCCCATTTTCTTTTTTGTTTTTTTTTTTTTTTTTTTTTGCTTAAAATTTGAAACATTTGACTAAGAATAAATCAACTTGAGTGAACAATGCATTTAAATTAAACGTAAATCCAACACTTTTCATTTAAAACTTGTCAGTAGGAAGCATATTTAAAAAAAAAAAATTAGACATTTTAGTATTCCCCTTTAATTCAATTAGTTCTTTAAATTCTATATTTTAATAAAATTTCAGTAAAATACTGCTTTCTTTAATTAAGCTTTTGTGTCATTTAAAACAAAATGTTACTAGATTAAGTTTCTTACTTTTTGTTCAAGTCAGTATTACAATTTTGATATAAAACAGAAATGGTTTGCACTTGAAAAGGACAATTCATTAAGGAAAAATGTTGAGTTTATTACTAAGATTAATATATTGTGAAGGCTGATTCATTCTTAGTGAAATCTGCTAAATAAGACAAATACAGGCATGAACCAACTAAGTGATTTTGAAAATGACATTCTTTTGTCAAGGATTCTCATTTTGAAATACTTTGAAAATTGTTTTTGTTCTCAAGAAATGGTTAAATCTTAACAAGACATCACATTAAGGCTACACATCTACATATTACCTGATTTCTAAAATGCATTACATATCTGTATATATCTTTATTACAACAACAGACTCCTTATTTCTGTGTCATCATTTTTGATCTCGTCATCAGTTTTTTTTTTATTATTTTACTTCGCTTCATGTTCTGGACATGAATTTTGATATAAACTTTCAAATACAAGTTTTATTAGGCATGTGATAGAAGGGAACAAAAAGGCCATCTTGAGTTCAGTGGGGGGGATCAAATGTTAATGAGATTAAAGAGGAAAATTAAATTGTCTTCTGCAGTCAATTCACTCAATACTATACAAATGTTTCCATTTGAGCAAATTCCTTACTTTGAATAAAAAGGATTTCTCTACCCTAAAGTATAATAGAGGATTTGAATTCTGACTTGGTCAAATTTATATATTTTCTTATACAATAATACTGCTTTTGATGTTATGAAAGATGAATAAAAACTGTTAGACCAGAATATGAGGCCAGGTAAAATATAACATCTCCATTTAAACCAAGGTAGCTGTGTAAAAACAGGATGTTCTCCTGGGATGAGAAATGTAGAATAATTTTTTTTTTTTGTCTGTTATCAGCAATAAATTCAAGAGTTGACATATTTTCTTTTCACTTTCTTGCTTGTTTTTTGTGGTTGTTTTTCTTTTCTTTTTTTCTAAAATTCAGTCATTTCCTCTTAATCATTAAATTCTGTAACTGTTTAAGAGTGACAGTGGTTATTCCATAAAAACTAATAAGTATGATATTCTGGAAGCTTGGAAGGACTAGAAAAGAAAATAATTACAGTACCAATGATCATGGGAGAACTGGGATGCTGTATAAAAAAAACATTGAAAAAAATCTTGGATTGTGATTTAGAAATAGAGCATTTACAGAAAGCTCAGAACAAGGATCCTTGTTAGTGAAAAAAGATGATTGGTTTATTTTCTTAAGTGTGGGACCTGAAAATAAACTTTGTACCACCAACGAACATCATATGTTAATTGATTATGATAATATACAGTATATTTTGTAATTTTAAAATAATTCTTTTGGCAGGGGGATCTTGTGCAAAAAATGTCTTTCTTTTTTTTTATCATAATATTCAGACTTTTTACATTCTACAACTTTAGTCATTATTTTCAATCAATACGGTTTAATCTTCCAATGAGGTTTGAACTCTAATTTCTAGGGTTCCATGAGAAATAGGCTAATGTTTTTTCAAGTAATTTTTGTTTAATTTTATATCTCTAATTATACACCTACTGCATATTGTTGGCAAATCCTTGGTTATTATAATGAAGGTTTCACCTTCTTATATTATTTAAAATTATAATAATTTAATGAAGATCTTTATCGACATATATAAGGTGTCAGTACGAAATCCCCTTCACTGGTTAGTAGACAGGACTTGTACGTGGTGGATTCATATATTATTGAGTGACTCACTTGAGTACAGGATGTGTGTACAGTGTCCATATGTTACAGTTACCACATGAACTACAACAAAAATATAAAAGACATATTAATTATGGTATATAATAATTTTTATGCAGAGTTTCCTTGAAACATGAAAGCTATTACAAAGGTAAAAAGAAATGCTGGTGTATAGTTATTAATTTCCAAATCTTTTTTTCTGAACATTAAAAGATCTGTTAAGCATAAATAACGAATGTTTTATTTTTAAACAGTTGATGGCTGCAAGCCAGAAGAAGTGCAATAGAAGAAACTGTTAGCATATATCTAACCATTTCAACTGCAAAATGATGAGACGTTGCTTCCAATCTAGGGCTGCATATAAAGTCTAGAGGAAAGTTCATCAGAATAATTACCATGAACATATAGAAAAGGCAAAGAGAAGCTATGTTACTGTAATGGGAAAGTGACTGAAGCCAAAATGCCAGAACACTTCAGATTCTTCTTTGAATTTTATCAAGAAGCACTAAATATATAGGAGCACCAGACCAAATGTGGCAGCAATATTCAAAGCAAGGACAAATGGTAGACTTATGAATATGTAAGATAGATTCTGGAAAGAAAAATTATCTAGCTCAACACTGAACCAACTTTCCTAGTCTAGACATAGCAATTGATTCAATATACTCTTTCCACTTCATGTCAGCAGAAAACATTAGTCTGAGAAGGTTAACATCAGCCATAATGATGAAAGATAGAAATGATTTGTCTGATTAAAAGAGAGTAGTTTTGTTTTGGAGCTGCTAAAATTAACAAGCCACTCCTTGCCCCATTTAACAACAGATTGTAGGTCATTTTTGAGATCAGCTGCAAATCTGACTTTATCGATCTGATCAGACTTATATTAACAGTAAATAGTTGTCATCAACATAGGTAGCGATGACAAAGTTGCTGGAATACGGACAATCTGTTTTGTAAGTTACTTTTACAGAATTATCCCAAGATTGGTAAAAGCCAATTCCAGGGCAAGTTCTTTTGATAAGTTAAATGAATTTAGAAATTCAGGTCTGAGACAATATTACATGGACTTAAAAGCCAAAACCTTATCCTAGAAAGGAATGATATTTAAGTTAGGGATGTCACCATATTATTTATGCCTGTGTTGTTTTTTTTACAGATTAATTAGGATGAAGCCATTCAATCTTTGCTCTGAGGCATAGACAAACAATTTTTTTATTCTCAAATGATAACTTGACCAATGCAGTCATTGGCCCCCATGTTTACAATTATATTAGCAGTGGGTACCATATATGAGAGAAGTATCAAAACCTGTTATTTAGAATAGTCTTCTTATTCACATGTAGCAAAACAAAAGAACCAGCCAGTTCAGATTGTAATTTACCATAGTAATCACTTGAAATTAAGTAAATGGATATCACCCACTCACTTGGGACAGCCTCCTTCACTCAATCAACAGTGTCAGGAAGTTGCATTAACCTATGTAAATATGCTCCTACTGCTGGCTCAGGTATAAACTGGAAAATGTTTCTAAGGAAAAAGAAACTCTTGACTTGACCCCATTGACATTCATCAACTTTTACAAAGATCAAACAGTAGATGAGAGCACAGTTAGGTAGTGGGGCAGTGGCAACAGTGATGTATAACTGCTTGGGAATTATGTATAACTGCTTGGATGAGCAGATGGTATCATGGTTAGCCATGACACCATCTGCTCATCCAAGGCTTGGAATTGAAAATTGCAGAGCCGAGTTCCAATTCCAATCAGGCTTGTTATATTTACTCATGTAAATATTCTTGAGAAAGGTAGGAGTCTGCTTCTAAGAGGAAACCATTATCTCAAAAAAAAAAAAAAAAATTTTTTTTTTTTTTTTAATCGTTTTATATTTTCTAGCTGATTTTGATAAGCCGTAAAAAAAAAAAAAAAAAAAAAAAAAGTTAATCAATAAAAAAAAATGTATTTGACAAACCATGTTCCAGGTGATCATGCACATCTGTCAGCCCACAAAATAAAGAGTGCCTTGAACAATTGATTATGCCCAGAGAACCACATATGGAGATAAATGTCTAATGCATTGCAAACAATGTTGGGATATTGCAAGCTGGGTAGCTCCTGTGGATGATCACACTAGATTAGAAAGACACTTGTTAACTACAATGAAGGCTGAAGGGGAAACTTTCCTTGATTGCATCGTCACCAATGACAAGATGTGATGCATGATAACTCCACAAAACTTGGAAGAGCAATGACACTATTGGATGATGTCCATGGAAAGAAATAGGCATTACGATCAAAGCACATTTTATACCCTTTGAAAATACCCTTGTTATGAGTGTGACCCACAAAAAGTCATGAAATAAAACAAAAATGGGTACTACAATAGTATGATATCTACCAAGGCATTTGCAACCTACCATAAATAACGATGCACTCATTATTGCTGGAAAAGAAAAACAATGACCTGTTTCCAATTTTTTTTTTTTTTTTTTTAAATATCAAATCAATTTATAAACATTTTAATACATAACCAGTTCCCTACTCCTAACTCTATACTTCCAACAGTTGGTAAATATCATACCATAATAGAAACTGGATAGTAAATATCATACTATAGTAGCATCCCTATTTCTTCATCAGTAGGTCTATGAAACCAAACTCAAAAATTTCCCATTGGATAACTGGAAAAAAGTATCTTTTAAAATTTATTTTTTAAGCACTTTGAAATTTTGAAAAAAAATGTAAAATTTCAGATCTATTTACAAGGTAGAAAATAAGCTTTATATGTCAGTGATATCAAAGATTTTAGAAGTACACAAATATACTATGCTGGACAAATCCTATGTAATGTAAGGAAGAGCTAATAAACTATTTCAGTGCTACTATAGTATGATATCTACCAAGGCATTTTCAACCTACCATAAATGATGATGCACTCATTATTGCAGGAAAATGAACAGGAAAAATAATGATCTGTTTACTGTTTTTTTTTGTTTTTTTTTTAGATGACATCAAATCAGTGCACAAGCATTAAAATCACTATTTGATGGATTTTTTTTTTGTATAAAAAATTAATGATTTTTAATACATAACCAGTCCACTGCCTTTAATCCTTACTCTAACATATTTTATACTTCCAACAGTTGGTAAATATAGTAGAAAATGAATGGTAGATATTGTACTATGGGAGCAAAGAAAAGTAAATAAAATGATATGGAGTGATGAATGAAAACCATGAATCATCTTGGGGTCTGCTGGTTAGAGTTACATCAGAAAAATATCAAAATGTATCACCTGCACTACATCAATGCAACATAAACACTGAAGGAGGAAATGTTCATGGTATAGGGGGTTGTTTTAAACTAGCAGATATGTGTGTGTGTGTCTTTAAGCATGCTAACAATCTTAAGCACCATCAGCTTAATGAGACTTTTTATTGAAGACCATAACTTTGAGGTACTGTGATGGCTAATCCAATAGATGGATTTCTACTGCCCCCCCCCATTGAAAAAGATAAAGTAAAGAATGAAAACTAGTATCCTACACAAGCAATAATAATCTCTACAATAATATGGTAGCACTAAAAAGCCCCGTTGAAAGCAGTAAGGAATCTAATTGCACTGGTTCTCTATAAATTGTAATGCCATATTTAAAAAAATTAAGTTACCCTACTTAGTATTATTTGGACTCAGCTTTATGGTCATATTCATCATGTTACAGCCATTGTACTGGTCTTCTTGGAATTTCAAACTGAACCATTAATTTAGTTCATGGGGTGTAGATTGTTCTAATTCCATGTGCCATGCCTTTGGATATCTCCGTTTCAGTTAATTCCTCTTGATAACTCTTCAAGTTTTTGTTACCTTTGCCAGGTATATGAACTTGCAAGTCTGAGTTAAGTCACTTTTGGATTAATCAACCAATAATTTTATCTACTGGACATTGGGGACATTGGTGAGTGAATTTTGAGGACTTATAAAACCAATATCTCACCTATGTAAAAAGGAAAAAAAAATAAGAAACTCAAAGTTAAGCAACATCAAACCTTGTCAGTACCTAGTTGAATCCACCTCTTCTTCCCACCAACTATGTGTTAATTAATAAGACGTGTATTACTAAATAATTATCTAAATAAATAAAGAATTCAGCTCTTATAATCTAAAAAATATTTTCTGGCTTTAAATAACCTGCAAAGCTGTGGAAACTGAATTAATCAAAATTTAAAAAAAACAAAACAAAAAAAAACTTGTATATTGTAAGGAGAAGCAAAGTTCTGTTTTAAAAATAAATAATGTCTTCAATTTCAAAATGGATAAAAAATTTAAAGCATAAAACAAATCAAATATCTTTGAAGTTATTTATTTCAAAATGTGATAATTTTTCATCAATAACAATCTTTAACTTTGAGGAATAAAACGTATATTAGAGATTTATATATGTTAATACCTAACGCATTGCAAAAGATAAAGAATGCTATAATGTGCACATCTCTCAGGAACAGGGTTACTGAAAAATAGTGAATATATGAGGAAAACTCTTTCTTGTTTTTGACTTCATGTAGAATTATATTTGCCAAGATAAGAACTTGGGTTTTGAGATTATAAATATTAGACTGTAAATTGTAATATCTGGCAGTAGAGTTCAGTTCCTACATGAAAAATCTGTAGGATTTTGGAGGCCAAGATCACAGGTATTGAGATAGTTTGTGTGTATATTCTTTGAAATTGCAGATGATAAATATTTCTTAAAATGAAATTTAGGATGCTCACTTTAGAATATGATTGACAATATTTTCCCTCCTTAAAATAGACATTTAAAAATTGGGAAAATATTTATTAACCAATAAGCTTGGGATTAATAAATCTAATTTTTGAGAGCCAATTATTTCATTATAAATATATCAATTCTTGTTTGCCAAGTAGTCTTTCAGTGAACCTTTGACCAGGATGTTTGTTTGATTGTTATACAAAGAAAACTGAAATTCTCACACTTAATTACTTATTTTTTGTATATTTATTTGAGTATGTATTACAAAAAAATGCTTAGTGATATTGACACATAAAAAAAAAAAAAACATGCAGTCTAAATTTGTTTACATGCATCAACAGTAGCAGCTAGCTTCCGCTGCCTTTTTCATGTGGTCAACGACAATTTATACGCATAGATAAAACAATGTAAATCCATGTCATATACATGCACACATGTAGATGCATTTTCTGTTTATCCTATACAAACACAATTCATTCAGTTGTACTGTAAAAAAAAAACAATAAAATACACAAAGTATTTTGTGTGGAGTTCGAAAAAAATATTTGTAATTCATTTCTTTCAATTTGAAAGATAAATAATACTTAAATAATAAATTGTTGAAATTTGTAGACACACAAAGACCTTAAAACCAATTAAGTTAGTTAATGCTTTGTATATGTACAAATAGCTCCTCCAGCATATTTTTTTTAACAGATCACATGATTAAGCACTTTCTGACTAATCAAAATTTTAAAAATCAAGATGTTTCACTTTTTGTTTATCAAAGCATTTCATTACAATACCAAAGAGTAAAACTCACTTTTCTCACAGTAAAACCAAATTAAGAATATTAAATGAAAGAGATACAAAAATTGATGTAGGGAAAAAATTAACTCTTGAATCCAATAATTATTGTTTACATAGCAATGCAAATGAAACAAGGCATGAACAAATGATGGCTTCACTGAACAATCAGCTTGATTTATCACATAAAAGTAATTAGAATTTCAATAAATATATCTTGTAGCAGAAATAGATTGAACATAAGGGAAGAACAATATGGTTTTGTACAAAACACTGGAAAAAGAAATGCTATAGTTGCCTTCAAAATGAACCAGAGAAATGCAGAAAGACTTAATAAAGATACATGAAGAGCATCTTGAAATATTGGAAAAGTTCAGTCTTTATAGAAAAGAGGTACAAATAATTCAACATTTATATTGTGAACAAATAAAAAATGAATTGCATCTGCCAAAATAGAAAGAGGAGTGCAACAAGGATGTGTTTTATCCCCAGATTTAACTTGCAAAGAGAAAGGATTTATCAGGATTTATTAGCAGTGAAAATAACCTTAAATACACAGTATACAGATGATATTGTGCTGATTAACAGATTCAGAAGGAAAACTGAAAGCACTATTGGACAAGCAAGTTAAAAATGAGAGAAAAAAAGAATTGACTGTTAATTATAAAAGATGGAATGCATGCTGGTGAGCAAAATGGACAACCTAAGAAGTGTATTACACATAGGGGATGTTAAAATGAAACAAGTGCAGAAAATTCAATTATTTAGGCAAAGTAATAACAGGACAGATTGAGAGAGACAGAGGAAAGCAGTGTGTAACATACTTGATGAGCTTGAGTAAATGGATGGCAGAACAGGGTTTGGGAGAAATAATAAAAAGACAAAACTTATTAAGAGCTACAAGGGACAGGAAGATGTAGAGGGCCATGATCACCTACGTCCTGGAGGAACACAACACATAAAAAGAAGCATAACAGTGGTGGGAAGTGTGACTGAGAAACTAAATGGTTTGAAAAGTAACATTAGTCAGGACAAAAAAAAAAAAAGTGATGATGAGGTCTTCACTCTCACATTGAAATGAAATCAGGACAACTTTGTCGGAAAAAGATTTGAGGCAACTAAGATATGGTTCTACCAACCAATGTTGAAAATAAAATGGACAGGGCATCTGACAAAGTATTAAAAAGTACAATTTTGATTCATTTAAAATATCAAACAATTTAATATTTGATTAAACAATCCTCATGTCATCAGTCCTTAACTCCATACCTATGCTGATGATACAACTATTTGCTCATGTCTTAATAGTATGATCAGTTCAATATGGTCAAATTGGCAGCTGATCTCATAAATGACCTACAGTTTATTGTTAACAGAGGCAATGGCTTGTTAATTTTAATGCCTCCAAAATGAAACTGCTCTTTTACTCATCTGAGAGAACCTTTTTTGCCTCCCATTTGCATGGCTGATGCTAACCACCAGGAGAGTGACTCATTGCACTTTCTTGGGCTAATGTTTTCCACCGACATGAAGTAGAAAGATTATATCAAATCAATTGCTAGCTCTGCTGTGAGGAAAGTTGCTTCACTGTTGTGCTAGATAATTTTTTTCACCAGAATCTATCTTACATATTTACAAGTCTACCACTTGTCCATGCACTGAATATTGTTGCCATATCTGGTCCTAGTGATTCTACTATATATTTAAAGATTCTCGATAAGATATAAAGAATCTGCAATGTTATTAGTCTTGACCTGGCATCTCAGGTTCAGTTACTTTCCCACTACTGTAACATAGCTTCCCTTTGCCTTTTCTGTAAATATTTTCATGGTAATTGTTCTGATGAACCTGCATTTATTACCTAGACTTTACAAATTTAAGCACAGTACTAGATTGGCTGCAAAGTCTCACCATTTTACAGCAGAAATGGCTAGATGTAACCATAAGTTCTATGCTAACAGTTTCTTCTATACCACTTCTTGCTTGTGGAACTATCTTATGCCTTCAAGTCAACTTTGACCTTCAAAAATTTAAATGTCAGTCATTATTTTCTGTCTTAACTCCTGTTCTTTATTCTTCTCTCTCCTTAATGATTTTTTTTTTATATTCTCTCACTCAGTAACCCCTTGCATCTTATTAACTTTATTGCTTTGCTTAGGGTGAAATGATTAAAAAAATAAATAAATAAATAAAAAATAAACCTTAGATCTAAGTACCCGTACAATTGGTCATGAATTTAAAAGTACTTTGCTTGTGTAAAAGTCAAGATTTTTTTACCATAAGTAAATGTATAATTAACGATTACCAATCAGCAGTCACTTGAGACCTCCACAGTCTTTGACTATTCTACCACCAAATCTACATTTTTCTCTCTCTCTCTCATATATATATATATATATATATATATATATATATATATATATATATATATATATATATATATATATATCTTATAAAGATTGCAGATATGCTAAACTGACCATGAAGGGGGAGAAACATTTTTTTCTTCATTGAAAGGGGCTTAACCATTTGAGACAAAGATTAAACTTGTTACAATGCATGACATTGATGAAATATGTCAGTTGCACCAGGACAAAAAAAAAAATTCTCATCAGCCATTTCCAAGTGATTAACCTTTTGTCTTTTGTCTACCGAAGGGCCAAATATCTCAAACTTTTATATTTTATTAACCATATATTAAAAAAAAAAAAAAAAAAAAAATTCACCTCTGATATTTTTAGCCATTGGTCACCTGCTTGTATGATTAGCTAAATCCCTGTTTTGTGAAGATGAAAGGCTAGTAGGTTTGTTTTGAAGGAATTTTATTTTGTGATATAAAACAATTTTCTCTCCTTTTATTTAAAGTGAATTCTATTAATGATCGGTTGAACTTATTTACAAAAGAAAAATAAATAAAATAAAAACCTTTATTTTTACAAATGTTTTCTGTTTTCTGGTGCCATGATACAGGACCAAACTGAATATTGGTATTGAATCAGTCTCAACATTGAGATACCTAACAAGCTGTTAGACATATATTAACAAATTTCACTAATTTAGGGTTCAATGCTTGCCTACTGAGGCAATTAAAATTAAACCTCAAATGTTAGTTTTCAATCTGTTACAAAACCAAACTTAGTACTTCCAATTTTATAGTTACGAGATCAAAATATATATATATATGACATGGCATTGTGACAAACTTTGCAACATTCAACAAATATTTAGTCCCAAATTAAATCTTGGCATAATACTATTATGTCCACAGAAATTAAGGAACACATTTCAGTCAGTTTTTTTTTGTTTTTTTTTTAAATGAGAAGCAAAAGAAAAAAGGCCTCAAAGTTGATAAAAAAAATGTCTTGCTTCCTTTAAATATAGGCACTGCAATGCACATGTAGATGTTATCTAAAACTTTTTCTGAAAATGATACATTCAGAAAAAAAAGGAAAACAATTCAGGAGACATAACCTGATAAATAGTTTTCAAACAAATTTTGAGATTAATTAGAAAAAAAAAATATTCATGATGGAAACTTTTTTGAAGAAAGTTCTTGTCTGTAACGCAAAAGCTTCTTTCTGTATTTTCTGCCAAGTGTTTTTACCCAGTAATTTTGGAAACTATGACTGGCAACAATCAGCTTCCCATCACGGTAAATCAGTTGTGCCAAAAAACGCAGCCAATGATACATCAATACTTTGTAACCAAAAGCACGAAGAGCCTTTAGAATTCTTGTTATCCGCTTGAAGTTGTGTTTGTATCTTGAAAATAAAAATGAAAAAATAAAAACAACACAGAAAAAATAATGTCATCATTGTAATGATAAAAAATTATTTAAAAATGCAAAAAATTATAAATTCTTCACCCAGTTTAAAAAAAAACAAAAAAACATTTCTCCAAAAAGTATGTTTTTGGAGAAAACTGTTTTTTTAGATACTGAATATACAAAATTTTTTTATGTAGTCTTGCATATATAAAGATAATAATAATTGCTACATATATTAATAGATAAAACATTTTAATCTTAGCATTCAATAAGACATTAATATATAAATACCAATAATCAAGCTAGAAGTGCAATTAACATAGGGTGTAAGAAATTTAATCAAAACCTAGGTACCTGACCATTAATGTTTGCCTAAATTAGCTGTGTTCAGACCAACAACTAATTACTTTTTTATTGCCTGCTGAGGTTTTAATATAGAAAATCCTAAAATAGATTACAACAAATTTATTGTTCATTCTATTTCAACTTTGAATTAACATTTATACAAATGAGGGATTTAAATAAGCAAGTGTAATTATTTTAATTAAATTGAGAATTAACTAATACTTATAAATAAAACATGACAAATGCATTATTAATGTTATTTATTACAAGTTATTTTGTAAAAGTTTATTTATTTACATTTTGTCTTGAAATCATTGAAAGTAAGAGCTTTCTTGTTACAATTGTACAATAACTGGAATGGTTTGTCTGTGAGGTCTATTACTAGTATATTTATGTCATACAATGTGACATGCCAGTGACATGACATTTTGGTCAAAATATCTGGTGAGGAAGAGAGCACAGGGAGAAATAGATTCATGTCTTTTTCAAAGGCATTATCATTCAGTTAATTTCA
This sequence comes from Acanthosepion pharaonis, assembly GCA_903632075.3. Classification (NCBI taxonomy): domain Eukaryota; kingdom Metazoa; phylum Mollusca; class Cephalopoda; order Sepiida; family Sepiidae; genus Acanthosepion; species Acanthosepion pharaonis. Next base: position 2,649,468 of record CAHIKZ030005499.1, read on the forward strand.
TTTTCCATGTCTAAAGAATTCAGTTTTATGACATTAATAAAACTTGAATAATATTTATGTGGTCTTTGTTCATAACCATAGCAAAGGCAAAAGTTTGAATAAAGTTTTATTTTTTAATGAAAATGGATATGGAGAGGAAAATGGAGGATTTGAATGAAAATTAATTATTATATATGAAACTAATTATAAAAAAGCTTAAATGATTCTTAAAACCACAAAAAGACTGAAAGTCATCCAAGATTAACTTGCCATGGGAATTTCAAAGACATTAGACACATCATTAATTCTAACAGTCAAAATCAGAATTAATCATTTTTCTATTAAACAGAACTCAGCCTTTATTCCAGGTTCAAAGTGGATAGTTCTAATTAGGTACTCACTCACCTGTTTAGGTCATCAAGTCTCTCAAGCCATTTGGATTTCAGCTGAAATTCATTTTTGCCGACCATCTCCATGCCATAAAAATCCAACATCATCAAAAAAGCCCGATAAGCTCTGTTCTTCAATATAATTGTATTACGGATTTCCTAAAATAAAAAAAAATGATACATTTTAGAGTTTCATATTAAATCAAACTTATTCCAAACTTTATATTTGACACTTTCACATAAAATTCAATTAAAAGTCTTCAGATGAATTTCAAAATTTACTAGTAGAATTTCCTAAAACTGTTGTTTCTTTACTCATAGTATCTGCATTTCAACAGATAGGAAGAAAATGAGTAACTACCGACACCAAAGTCCAAGCATGACACTCTGGACTTATGAATATATGTTTTCTGCCAGGTGTATAAATGGCGGTGTCAGGTTACTGACTGCAGTGATTATTGAGTGACTATTGAGTGGAACTATCCAGTTGAATTAGTGTGAATTATTGTGCATCGATGATTTGGGTTTTGATTTCAGATTTACTGGACATCAAGCCAAGCCTCACTATTAATAAGGTATTCACTGAAATGGTTAATTATCTTTGGCTGACTTTTACTTCTTTATTCTTATTAAGTATTTATTTATGGTTGTAATTAAATACTGTTTTATTTTAACATTGAAGTCTTGAGTTATACTTAATTATTAATGGCCACTGTACGTCACAAAAGTGGCAACACAGAATTTGTGTTAAACTTACGCAAGAAGAAAAAAAAACAACAGAATATTTAGTGAATGTTTACCACTTCAGAAAAGCGATGACACGTGGAACTACGAATTTCCGAGAACTACAAATAAATAACCTTGCGAGAATATTCAGAAATCAATTCAGCAGACTACAGAAAAATGAAAGAATTAAAGTTTGTCATGGTTCAAATGTTGGAACAACAATTGCAACAACAGAAAGTTCCAGACTTATTCTTACATAGAACTTCACTGCAAAGAACATCAGATTTATTCACTCCAGATGCTGTTGCCAATTCAATTAGCAAATTTTTACACAATCCAGATGAAGGAATAACATTTCCGGTGTATTATAGAAGATACAAAATCTTCAAGAAGGAGTATTTGCACTGAGATGATGGAAAAAAGAAGTTTGCTTATTAAGAAAACTGTCTTCTGCAAACATGAAAAGTACATGAATTTTATTTTGTCCCAGCCCCACCCCAAAAACGCCATGCGAGATAAATTTTGATGAAACAGTATTAATTCTGTCAGAAATTTTCAGTGCTCACTATTTAACACACATTGGCAATGTGTTCACTTAGTAAAGAATGACATTGAAGATTTTGCTACTTATGCTGGTGTAGTGAACCCGGAATGTGAGAAATTTAAATTGAATGGATTAACACCAGATTTATTCAAATGCCTAATATTTGTACAGTGCTTAATTGCTAATAAGTATGCTGAAATAAGAGCTAAGATACTGTCTAAATGAGAGATGGATTCAAAATTAACTCTCTAGAAAATAGCTCGAGAGTGTCATTGCCTGGTTAATCCTAAATTCAATACTGCAAGGATTGCAGAAGGAGACATTTTACATGTACGTAATGTCCAACCATTTAAAGAAAAAAGAGCATAGACCTTCTGCAACACCCAAGAGAACATTCAAAAAAGATTATACACCTTTGTCAATACCCAATGCTTGCCATGGTTGTGGTGGTAAACATTTTAAAAGTGATTGTTTTTTCAGGAACAAAAAATGCTATGAATGTGGGAAGATTGGACACAAATTTACTCATTGTAAATAGAAAAAAATGGAAAAAAAAAAAAAGAACATATGTGAGCAGGGTAAATATTTTGTGTAAAGTAAAAAAAAACTTAAAGGAAAAACTACAAAGAAACTTTGTTAAATGTGTCTTTAACTGAGCTAGAAAAATCTCAAAAGAGGAAATTTGTTTTTGTTAAAATTAATAATGTAAAAATAGAACTACAACTGGATATAGGGTCTGATATCACTATTATCAATGAACAGACATAGAGAAAAATGGGTAAACCCAGTTTAGCCATTTCTGAAAAAAAATTGCTTGTGGAGTTACAGGGAAGAAATTGGACTTTATGAGTGATTTGGAAAAGAATACAGCTAACTTATTTGGAACAGATTGGATTGCACTATTTGATCTGTGGGACCTTCCAATTAATTCATTCTGCAATAAAATAAATGTTGTTACCTCTGGTACTAATACAGCAGCCAAAAAATTAAAGAAAGAATTAATAAAAAGTTTCTCAGGAGGTTGATGTAGATGCACTAAAACAAAAGCTAAATTTGAAGTAAAAAAAAATAAAATATAACACTGGTTTTCAAACAAAAAGTGTACCTTTCGCAGCATTAGAATCTATAAATAAGGAATTAGAAAAGACTGGAAAAATTATGAGTTATATCAAATATATATATATATATATATATACACACATTCAAATTAAATATATATATTCCAAATTATATTATATATATATATATATATATATATATATATATATATATATATATATATATATATATATATATATATTCCAAATTAAATTAATTATATATATATATATATAGTGGTTGCAGCAGATGAAAATGAGTTGGGTATTGGAGTGGTGATACTACACAAAAATAAGGACGAAACAACTAAAACAAAATCTCATGCTTCAAGATGGTAAATAGCAGCTGAAAAAACTACAGCCAAATTGAAAAGGAAGCATTGGCCATATTTGATGCAAAAAAGTTTCACAAGTTTATTCATAGTAGACAATTCATACTACAGACAGATCATTGTCCATTTATGGATCAAAAAAGGGGTGTTCTCACACATACAGCAAATAGACTGTAGTGCTGGGGCACTATCTTATTAAACTACAATTATAAAATAGAGTTTCTACCATACAAAAAATTGAGTCATGCAGACGAACTGTCTAGATTAATACCAAAATTCTGCAAACCACTAGAAGACACAGTAATTGCAACTATAAGGGCTGAAAATGAAATTAAGAATGAATTATATAATACAGCAAAAGAACTGCCTGTAACGTTAAAGGAAATAAGAGTTAAAGCAGAAAAAACAACTTTATAATGAAAATGAAGAAACAAATGAGATTTAAAGGAAAAATAAAAATATTACTGCAACAAATTTATTTTCAATATGTGACAATGTACTTATATACGCAGAAAGAATTGATACCAGCATAATTGCAAAAATGTATGCTAAAAGAGTTTCACGTAGGACATCCAGGAATTTCAAGGATGAATTCCTTAATTTAATGAGATGTTATACGTATTGGCCAAAAATGGACCAAGACACTGAAAATTTAGTAAAATCAATTCATGGCAGTGAAGGCACCACCTATTAAATTTCAAATTGGCCCCAAAATGATATTCCATGGTTCAGAATACACATGGACTTTGCAGGACCATTAAATTGAGCATATCTAGTTGTGGTAGATAGTTACACTAAATGGCCAGAAATATTAAAATGTAGAAAACTGACTGCCACGGTCACTATAACTTTCTTACACAAGATTTTTGGAAGATTCAAGGTAACCGACACTATCGTTACAGACAAGGGTGCACAATTCACACCTAGTGAGTTTCTGTAAATCATTAGTAAAAGAACACATTACAACGCTCCCTTATCACCCAAGAAGTAATGCATAAGCTGAACAGTTTGTTGATACTTTTAAAAGGGCACTAAAATGTCAGAGGGAGAGGAGGCAGATGAAGTAAAGTTAAAGCAATTTCTGAGCATTTTCAGAATAACGTCATACCCGAAGACCATGTCTGGAATGTCACCAGCAGAACAGATTTTCGCCAGTAAGATTAAGTCTGTATTTAACAAATTACTACAGAATGGAAGGCGAGAACATCAAGAAACCAAAATATATATATAAATATTTTAAACCTGGTGATAAGCGTTTTTAAAATGTATCAACATGGAAAAGAATTCTGGGAAGATGGCATTATAAAAAGCAGATCGGGAAAATGACATACATGGTACAGGGACAAAGGTGGGAACATAAGTGACACCTTAATCAGTTAAAACAGAAATTCACTGATTTAGTAAGTCCATGAAAAGAGGTATATAAGGAAATATTGTATGACATATTTGATTGACATACCCAAGTCAACAAAAATTAGCGAACCAAGGAGGTACAGAAAAAGAACAGCAACAGAACATCTGAATATTGAAACCAAACTGAAGAGATATAGACTCCAGGGATGTCATTTCAAAAAGGGGAGGTGTCATATAGGAAGAAAATGAGTAACTCCCAACACCGAGACTCAAGCATGACACTGAATATATGTTTCCACCAAGTGTATAAATAGCGGTGTCAGGCTACTGACTGCAGTGACTATTGAGTAGAACTATCCAGTCAAATTAGTATGAATTACTGTGCGTTGATGATTTGGGTTTTGATTTAGGATTTACCAGATATTAAGCTGAGCTGTGCTGTTCACTGAAATGGTTAATTATCTTTGGTTGACTTTTACTTCTTTGTTCTTGTTAAGTATTTATTTGTGGTTATAATTAAATACTGTTTTATTTTAACATTGAAGTCTTGAATTATACTTAATTATTAACAGTCACTGTACATCACAACAGTAAGGAAAGTGAATATTAATGTTACATTTAAAATGAAATTGTTAAATATAATATTTTTGCATGCAAGGAAGTCAGGAGAGTAAAACAGTTTAAACATTGAGATGCGGAAAAAAACCTGGCAAGGAAATTAATCCAAATGTACTTTTTCTTTTTAAAAAAACAAACAAACACTTATCTCAAGCAATCAAAAAAAATGTAATGATAATAACAACAGGATAATAATCAGCATATCATGGGTGTATATACTAACCATGTAACCCATGTTAGAATTCAATTCTTGTAAGATGGCTTAGTCCTATTTTGACAATTCATAAGACTGTAATAGCACAAATTAATAATATATATATATATATATATATATATATATATATCAGGATATTACACCGAAAACATGTCAAAATCAATACACAATTGCAGTTGTGTTTTGATGTGTATCAATGCATCTCATCAGACAATCATCTTACCTGGATATATATATATATATAATTAATATAAGTAATATGTGTGTCACTTAGCTGATTGATGTTACATTCAGCATCCCAACTTCAGAGTTTTGTGTTTCATGGATGAACCCACCAGGAATTGCATCACCCACTTGTGGTTCTAGAGAAGGTTGCTAAGGATATCCTGGACTGAGCATGTGAGCAACAACCAGGTCTTAGAGAGGTTGCAAACAAGGAAGAGGCTTATACTTAACGTCAGGAAAAGGCAGCTGAAGTTTCTGACACATAATGAGGAAGGAAGGCCTGGACAATCTGATACTCATGGGTCAAATAGAGGGGAAAAAAAGAGACAAGGGAAAACAATGCATGGCATACCTGGCAGGCTTAAGCAAGTGGATGACAGAACGTAGTCTGGGGGATGAAGCAGAGGGGAGGCACTTGTTGAGAACTGCAAAGGATAGATGGAGGTGGAGAGCCATGATCGCCTACGTCCTGAAAGGACATGGCACATAAAAAGAAAAGAAAGATACTTCTTGATTTTTCTTTTTTATATGCATTCTTCACTTATTTTGGGTTTTTTTTTTTTTTTGGCATAGTATGTATGTTTGCATGTACAGGTAGAATGTCATGATTATTTGTCCAATTCATTTTTTTTTTTCACTTTACACTTGCTCCTTAATCTTTTCTTTCTTTTTTATATTTTTTATACTAATGTTCACTTAATACAAAACCCAAGAGCCACTCAAGGTAGAGCGTTACTGTGTGGTGTTGCAGGAATGTAAGAAAGGGTAAGAATTGAAGTTCATAGGGTTACGCAGGAAAAACAATGCCTAACTCTGGAAGTCAAGATTGTTGTGACTGGAAAAACACAAGAGGATGAAAAGACTAGTGGGAATCGGAATCCCAATCCTGAACTGAAAACAAGGGATAAACCACTACCCACTGTTTAAAGGCTGGAGAAGTGTGAACCAGATGGTAGGCAAACTTATCTACTCCTATTGAGAGAAAAAAAATTAATAAATAATTAGTAAATAAAATTTAGAGTTCAGGCAGGGACATTAGGAGTATAGAATTGAAGTAGACTTTAGAAGGAACTGGAAACCCAATCCTAAACAGGAAACAAGGGATAGACCTCTCACCTGTTCAAAAGACTGAGTGTGACCAGACAAACTGTTATTAATGCTAACAAACTTGCTATAGCATTTCATTAGTTAGAAAACTGTGCTCACTATCAAGCAGACAAATCTACAATAATTGTTAAAAAAATAAATAAATAAATAGAGAGAAAAATGTATACATGACTGCCAATTTCACACTTGGGTGATCTACAGGCACAAAGTAAAATCCCCCAGGTTAGATACTACATATATATAAATATGGATGAATACATGATCATTTAGTCAAGAGAGAAGGTACTTGTTATGTTTATGCATGGAAAATAAAGATATTTTAGTTAAAAGTCCTGTCATGGATAAGGAAGAGTTCTAAATAAAAAAAAAAAAAAAAAATAGCTTTTCTTTTCCAGACATAACCAATCTATCCTACACCTAAGTCCAACTATTTCCATTCCACTTCAAAAGGTTTCCTGTCTTTCTCTTTCAATTCAATATGAAGATTGCCCAGCAAATGCAGTTATATTTTTCTTCTTAATTAGTCTTTAAATATATGATAAAATATAATTTTATAGTATGCTATATTTATGGGTAAAAATGCTCAATATCAGAGATAGAGTGTATAAAAGTGGACACTGAAGGCAGTCCATTTCATAGTTCAACACAATCTTACCTCTGTGTCCACACACACGCACTTTATTGAATAATATCAACAAGTTCTGTCTATCTGAATTTTTATGAAAGTTCCAAATTAGTTGAAATTTAAAAGCAACTGGATAGACAGAATTTGTCAATATTATTCAACAAAACCTGTTTAAAAGGATTTTTGCTGCCTAAATACATCTGTGTGTGTGTGTGTGTGTGTGTGTGTGTGTGAGAGTGAGTGAGTGAGTGAGAGAGAGAGAGAGAGAAAAAAAAATTGAAAATTGGATGAGTATCCGATAGGATGGAATGGTAAATATACAAGACAATTTGGAAAATTTCTTTGCCATGTTTTGATGCTTTTGCAATAAATCAGCATTATCCAAAAATTAAAAAAAATTTACTTCATCATCAAAACATGTAAAACCAGAAATTTTCAAAATTCTTTGTTTATATATATTACACTACAGGCAAAAAGTTTGGGGCCATTTGCATCTCTTAAAAAAAAAAAAAAAAAAAACACCTTAAAATGTGATATTTTTGTATTTATTTTTTTTGAATAAAAGATAAAATTTCAGCACCTACAGTGCTTTTATTTTTCAGTTTTTCTCCAGGTTCCTCTTACGACAAAAAAGTTAAAATTAGAATTCATCTGACCACAATGCATTTTGATAAATTATGAATATTTTGTATGAGAAACATTATATTATCACCATTACTCATCTCTAGACTTTTTGAGATTACCAAAATTTTCAACTGTTAAATGTTAATACAGGTTCTAGACATTAGCTCAGCACTGTCTAATGTTGTAAACAGAAACATGGACCTGTCTGTGAAGGAAAATATGATTCTGCCATTACAAGATTTTCAGAATTTTTTTTTTTATTTATTTTTTAATTTTGAAGTAATTTGCCCAAAATGGCAAAAATCAAAGCAGCTAAGCATTCAGGTGAGGGTATTTGAAATTTTACTCAAAGAAGGATCCTCTAAAAGACAAATTGGCAAGAAGTTGAAGATTTCTAGATATGTCATCAAAAGTGACAATTGCTGCTGAAGATAAGCACTTGAGCAAACTTGGGACTTAATGCCCACATAAAAATTGAGTTTTAAAAGGACAATTTTCCCTTGACACTGCTGTTATTTTAACTACCTTCACTCCTCAGCAATGTTTATTATTATAAAAAGCAATGATTAGAATTGTAATAAAACCTAAACATATGAAAGTGAATTCATATATTTTCTTTGTTCTTGAGAATTGACAACAAAATTAATAAACATTATGTTGTTTATTGGAATGGTTGGCAAAACATTAGCTAATTGCCAATTGATTCAAAGTTTATAAAATGATAAATAAAGATTTCCTTATAGTTGGTTCGCATACTTTAATAAATTTTTATAAATTCATTAATAAAAAAAATTGATGTCATATTTATTTCTTCATAAATTGGTAAATAATAAATATTGCATTAGTTTTAATACAATTGTATTAGTTTTTAGAATGTTGTAAGTATAGGATTATTCTTGTAAATAATCTAATAAATAAATAGTGCTTAATATTTTTTGTTGTAAATTTAAAAAAAAAAAAAAAAAAAAAAAAAAATCACAATTCACAATTCTAACCACTGCATTTAAAACAATAAACATTGCTGAGGAATGAAGGTAGTTAAAGTAACAGCAGTGTTAATGGAAAAATCATGCAAGCTTTATCATCAGTTTCCCCTGGAAGAACCCAAGAAGAACTTGATTTTTTAAAGTTAATATTAAATTACTAACCTTTGCTTCATAAGCAGTGAGAATACCAACATTAGGATTCCTTTTTTGTTTACGGCTAGGAAATAACCTGGAAAAAAAAAAAAAAAAAAAAAAAATAATAATAATAATAATTATTATATATATATATATATATATATATATATGTGTGTGTTTGTGTGTGATTTATTTCATTTATAAACAGTATTTTCCTGAACTTGATCAGAATTGTAAAAGGTCAGGGGAAAAATAAAAGGGGGCTAAAATTCTTAACACAGGCTTTAAAGAAAGTTGGTGCTTCTGCTATGTATTTAGAGACTCTAGATAAAATACAAAGAAGAATCTGCAAAATTATTGGCATCTAGCCTGGCATCTCAAGCTTCAATCACTTTTCCACCACTGTAACATTGTATTGCTTAGGTATTGTCTTTTCTATAAATATTTTCATGGTAATTCTAATGAACTTTCCTCTATGGTACCTATACTTTATGAATTTAAGTGCAGTAAGATCTCATCATTTTACAGTTGAAACTAGATGTAACTAAGTTCTATACTAACAATTTCTTTTTTCTGCTTATGGGACTCTTCTGGCTTCTTGCTTTCCATTCAACTTTGATCTTCAAAGATTTAAATGCAATGTCAATCCATCTAATACCTTTCTTTTATTGTCCTCTCTCCTTAATAATGTTTACTTTTTCTCATATTCTCTTACACTTCATAATGTCTTGTGTCTTAGTGGCTTTATTGCCTTGCTTGGGGTAAACTGATTTAAAAAAAAAAAAAAAAAAAAATCAAGTTTCTTTACTGAATTCTTGTTTAATCAGGTTTTACTTAGTGTTGTTTTTTTGTTTGTTGTTTTTTTGTTTGTTTGTTTGTTTGTTTGTTTTTTAATATTACCCAACATTTAGAAGAGCAATCACCAGAATTTGTATGATCTTCATTGTTTCTATTTCTTCAATGTTAGGCTAAATATTCCCAGCTTCTAATCCTTCCCTTATCTGGTGACATTTAAATGAATATGACCATTAAATGGGCCAATGTCTTGCAGCATATGACTAAAAGAAATTCTTCCCATTGAGAGGGTTGCATGACTAATCTCTTCAAGAATCAATCTATAGGTCTCACCTTCCTAATTAACTGGAACATCATGCAACAACTCTATTGTATAATGACTTATTAGTTATTATTTGACTTTAAAAATACTTATAGAAAGTGTATTACTCATATATAGACTCAGTATTTTGACTATTATTGTGGGAAGCAGGAACTACTTTTTTTTTTTTTTTAAATGCTTCCAGTGGCCATAAGAAACTGAATTCCATTTTACAAGGTATCAGTGGTGTTGCTACTTTGATGCCTCAGTAACCATTTTTTGATAGAATAGACATCTGGAAATCATGAAGAAAAAGTTTCTGAAAGTTTTACAGACATTATTATATATGTTTAACACATTGGAAAAAATAATTTAAACCACTCCTCTGAAAGTATTAATTACTGCCTTTAAAAATTCAGCTGAACAAACATATACAAAGGAAGTGCTAAATTATTCTCAGCCCAACCTACTCCAGAATTTTACCAAATTACCAAATTTTCGGGTATCTCTTCTTGGTTGAACCAAGAACTTTGCACACCTTCTTTGAGGTATGTTTGTGTTTGAAATAAAATCCAAAGAATATGTACAGAATGTAAAAAAAAAAAAAAAAAAAAAAAACAAATATGTAAAATAAAAAAATTTGATAAAAACTGAAAATATAAAAATCCTAGTTTTGAAATCAAACTTGATTGATAATAATTATGTAATGTATTAAAATTTGGTTGATATTTTTTTCTTAATTTTAGTTGCTTTTCATTGCAACTCTTAAAACATCATTTTATAACCAAATAGGAAATAAAGAAGGTGGATTATTTGCTTTCAACATATGTTTAAGTTTTATTACAATTCTAATCATCACTTTTTAAAACAATAAATATAGCTTAAGAGTGGTGTCAACTGAAAAAAAAAAAATGTCCTTTTGACACCCTGTTTTTTTGTGGGCACAAAAGTTCAAGATTGCCAAATTTTCATTGAATTGTGGGAAGAGTGAAGAGAATTTTGTGATCCTGCATGATTTAGTAACTAACTGAATCACATTTACATGATCATAAAATCAAATTTTCTCACACATCAATGTTACTCTGAACTTAAGTTTGGTGAAATTGCCCAGAAAATGTTAATTTGGAAAGGAAGAAAAACTTTATTCCATATTTCCTAGATTTTCTGCATGCATGCAAGAGTTAAGAACAAGCATTTACATACAGCAGAATTTTTAATTTTATTCACTTTTTTTTTTTGATAACTTCACTCTAAGCAAGGGAATAATGCCACTAGATGCAAGGGGTTACTGGTATTGAAATAAAATGAGAGAAACGTTAGTGAATAGAAATGATAAAAAAGAACAGCATTCAGAAAGACAGAAGATGGTGATTGACATTGTATTGAAATTTCTGAAGACTGTAATTGACAAGAAAGCCAGAAGAGAGTTCCACAGGTGAGAAGTTTGACTAGAACTTAGTTACATCTAGCCATTTCAGCAGTAAAATCATGAAACCTAGTTGCTAATTTAGTATTACATTTAAATAAGGTTAAGGCATCAAAGAGGAAAGCTCATTAGAACAATTGCCATGAAAATATTTATAAAAAAGGCACAGGGAAGCTACATTAAAACAATGGGAAAATGACTGAAGCTGAAATGTCAGATTAGGACCAATAACATTTGAATTTTATCAAGAATCTCAATATATGTAGCAAAAGTACCAGACTAGATGTAGCAGCAGCAGTATTCAATACATAGATAAATGGTAGATTTATAAACATGCAAGATGGATTCTAATGAGATAAATTATCAGCCATGAAGTGAAGCAACTTTCCTAGCAGCAGATCTAGCAACTCATTCAATATAATCATTCCACTACATGTCAGTGGAAAACATGAAATTGAGAAGACACAATGAGTTATTCTATTGGAGGTTAACATAAGCCATGCTGATGGTCCTCTATGATGACTAAGTTTGATTTTGGAGGCATTCAAATTTACAATCCATTTCTTGCCCCAGTTAATAATATATTGAATGTCATTTTAAAAATCTTCTGCCTGTTTTATTTTATCAAACCTATTGGACTTACTATAAAGACAGAAGTAAATACACTGGCATATAAAACTTTTGGGCCACCTTGGTAAATTAATTACTTTTGTTAATTTTACCCCAAAATTGAGAGTGATTAGAAGAATACTTTTCTCGGTACATTTTATGATCATTAAGAGCCAGAAAAAAAAAATGCATTGTATTTGACTTTCAATGTTTCAAGATTGATTTTTTTTTTTAACAGTTTATCAGCCTTTTTGCAGGTTATTTAAAGCCAGAAAATATTTTTAGATTGTTAGAATTTTGGGGGGATAATAATAATTTACTCAGGAGGAGAAGTGGATTCATATCTTTCCCAAGAGTATTTGTAAATAAGTGAATATAATGAACCAAATTAGAATTGGAACTCAGTTCTCAGATTTCAAAACCCAAATCCATTACACCACATGCACATCCAAACTTACAGCACCCATCTAGTTACTGACCAGGCTCAATGCTGCTTAACTTCAGTGATCATATGAGAACTGATATTTCAACATATGGCCTTAAAGTTCAATGTTTAAGGTTTCCAAATGGATTTATAGGACTTTTTAAAAGTGATTGCTTGCATGAATACAGCAGTTGTAAATACGCAAGCAATGTTAATGGTAAGTGTTCTAATTCAAGTAAAAGCCAAGAAGATAAATACTGGTTTTCAGAGCAAGCTAGCTCTTCCCCATTTATAAGGACTGATGCTCACACAACCTGCCTATGCTGCAGTTCCTATTTAATCCAACATCTGAGAAGGATCCAAAGAGGACTATACAGGTTGTGCCAAATAAATATCAATTATCTGAAAAAAAAACAAAACAAAAAAAAAAACAGTTTTAGCATTTAAAATTGGGTTTAACATCAGATTTATTCCCTACACGATATTTTTCCAATTCAGTTATACCTTTGGCTTAATTTCTTGGTTTGGGGTGTACTCTACAGAGTTTTGTTGTCGAGTCACTTTTATGACAAAAAGTTGCAAGGATTATTAAAACAGACGGTTCAATAAAATTAAAATAAATTTTTAGAGTTTGGTTTTAATTTTTAAAAACACCATAAATCAAAAAGGTGGAAACTAGTTATGACTAACCATTGCATATATCCATCATGTTCTTCCAGTAGTTTATATTTGCCATGCCACTGTTTTAAAATGTCTTCTATTGTTTCACCTGAAGAAAAATAAATATACATTTTATAATGAGTTGAAGATGAAAACTTTCCAGATCCATAGGCATACTACCTGCTCATTTTAAAAAAAAAAAAAAAAAAAAAAAAAAAAAAAAAAAGAACAGGTGTTGGCTCATATATTCATTGTCAATAAGAAATTGAAGACAATAAAGCCAGTATTTGGTATACTAATTTGTTTTATGCTATATTTTTTCAACACACACATCTTTGTTCACAAGAGTAAAACATTTCATGTTAGCAATAATGTAAAATTTATAGATATCTTTGGCTTATAATTTTTTTTAAGATTATTCCTGATTGACAAACATTGTTTCTGGTGGTTAATCTGTCAGGAAGGTGATTTCTTGATGTTCTTTGTCTGGAGGAAGCAATCACAGCATGCGGCACCTTTGGAAAATGCCTGAAAATCATAACATAGGTTGACCCAAGCCTTGTGAGTGAAATTGGGTAGACAGAACTATTTGGTAGCTGTCAATGATTGTGTTAGTATGAAGCCACAAGTCATTGTGACCGGGGGTTTGAGAGTACTGGCCTTCTTCAGACTTCTGATCACACCAGATAAAGGGTTCTCTCCCAGAAACCGTAACTAAGGTCCACTCAACACATGCAGAATAAACCACAGATGGGCTCTGTGGGAGTTCAACAAACACAAATGTGCCTGAGCAAGCGTCTGCAGCAGGGACTGGCTAGCTGCCCTAGTAGACACCCAGTACTACTATTCCTGATTTAAAAAGAGCAGAGTTTTTTTCTTCTGTATCATAGGTCCAAATAAAAAGAAATTCACTTGTATTTTTCAAAACCTAGAACTAGACATAGAAAATTCTTGGTTAAAAAAAGAAAACAATCACAAACTTCTATCAAATGTTATATTTTGTACTGTGACAAACAAATTTGTTACAGTAACCCAAATTTGTATAACTATTTGTAAACATATGATTAAAACAGTATTAGTCACAGTTTTTCATTTTTTGTCAAAGCAAGTAGAAAAAAAGCAGAAATACAAGCTTAAGAAGCATTTTAAAAAATACTTCTGCACAGGCAGCTACAGAAAAAGTTGTCTATCAACAAAAGAATTATTTTTCACGATATTTTTTGTTGTTTTTCTCAATTTACAAATGAAAGAGTTAAAACTTACAAAATACACAAAATAAAAAAGAGAAGAAAGAATTCTAATTCATATTGTTAGTTCCAGCGTTTTCATGTCAATGAATAAAACAAGATATATTTTGAGGTTTTCTTGAATTTCTTTATGAAAGTTTGTTCTTAAAAGAAAAAAAAAAGGTACAAAATTTGTTGTCCTCTAAACTCAGTATAGAAAGTACTGAAAAACAAATATATAATTATCAATTCAAAATTTGGCAAAAATAATATTCACTAAGAGAACAGCTAAATTAAAAGAGTGTCCAATACAATTTTCATAAAACAAACTCGTAGGGCAAATTAACATATAAAATATCAGAAACACTTTTTTAATGAATGTGTTGAACCATATGTTGTTTCCTTTCCTGTTGGCTCTTTTTGTATTGTGTGGTGTGTATGTGAGTGTTGCTGAAAATCCACTATCTTTTAGGGCTCTTTCATAATCTTTTTTGGCTCCAATGAAGATTGTTTTATTGAAAGAATTATCAGATAACCTGCAGTTAATTGATTGTGGATCTGCTTGATTATTGTTGGTGGGTGGTTAGAAGATGTGTATATGTAAAGTAGTTTGTCATTGGGTTTTTATGAGGTTGAGATGTACATTTTCTTAAAGTGTAACATCTAGGAAATCTAATTCTTTTAGGTTTGTTTTTATGTCAATGTTAAATACCATATTTTTGAAAATTTGTATGATTATATTTCTGGTTTTGTCTGATTTTTGACAGTTACAGTTTAAGAATATGAAGCCATTGTCACTGTAGAAACCTATATCATTTTTACTCTACTGAGTACACATATTAAATGTATACCTATAAGCACACAGGTTTAGCACCATCAAAACATTGTAATGTCAAATGTTCTTTCTTTATCCACACGTCTTCATTGTTGAATAGCAATTTTCAGCTGTGCTTAATGTTTTTTTTACTTCATTTTTGCTTATTTTTATTTATTCTTGAGCTAGTGAGATGGCCTTATCTAACATGGGTTCTGTTATAGAAGGGTAGACATTTTTTATATTTAGTTGTATAAATTCGCAATTATGTTTGTTTTTAGGTTTAGTCTATGGTGGTTTTTGTGTTTTACCAGATATCAGTATATTTGTCCAACTGAATTGCAAAAACATTTACTTCTTTGAGGTGAGATGTTACTTGAAATTCTATATTTTCAGATAAATCCTTAATATATTAGGTGGGAAAAATGATGTAAATTTTTTTATATATCAAAAATAATTTTAAGGGAAAAGAGTATAACGAAGTGGAACAAGTTTTTCTGAGAGACATTTCATTTGATGACAAAATGCCTCAAACAAGAACTTTTTCCACTTTGTCATACTTCTCTCCACCTAAAATATTATGTATACATTTATTTATTCTATTAATGATATGCACATATAATCAATTGGATTTGAATTTTTGATATGTACACTACTTATTGTGCTTTGGACTTTTCAAAAATAATTTAATCAATGACCTTTAAAAATGTTTGTGACACACGTATGATCCTGTTAAGGCACACCAGTTAAAAAATGACTGGCTTACACTGGAGCATTTTATTCAGCATTAAATTCAATTGGATATAAAATTTAACAAGCATGGTATTTTTCTATAAGTTAAAATTTTGTTTTATATAAATACTTAATTTTATTATTAACAAAGCTTACTTTACAACAATTCTTTATGCAATATTTTTGTAAAAATTTCAAGAATGTCAAATTGAAAAACTTGATATTACATCATTATGTGCATAACCTGTGGACAAGGCAGGTGTAAGGGTCCTGTGCACCCACAATCTATGATACAGAGTACCTTCACTCTAGTACATCTCAATTTTCATAAAGGTAGTATTCATATAAAATACAAATTTTATTGTAACTGAATTATGTACAATAATGGATCATATGCACCTAGAAAAATTGAGAATAAATACAATGTATCTAAATATAAATTAAAAGACATGTCATAATAGATCATTTTATATTAAGTAAAACAACAATGTTCTGCAGACATTTCTAACATCATTGAGATTTTTCTTGTTAAAAAGTTGAATAAATTTAACACATTCGACATTATGGATAAAAAAAAATAGTGAATTTTTAGTGTTTTTTCAAGACTTAGTATGAGGAAAACAAATTCATGGATTTGGAAAAAAAAAAAAAAAAAAAAAACAAACCCCATAATGACATCAAATCTGTGAGAATTTCATATCCTTAGTTTGTAAATGTAGGTAGAAAAAAAAAAATAAACAAATGTTGATAAAATAGCAAGAGTTACATTTAACTGAAGTTTCACATTTCTAGTATATTCTCATTACAAAGTTAGGATATTAACCAACAACTTTCAACACAAAATGAATCTAAAAAAAATAAAAATTAAAAAGCAATTGTTCATACCTCCAGGTTTGATTGGAATCCTATCTTTGTAAAATTCCAGAATTTTATGCTCTTTGTGCTTTGATTTGTTGATAGTCTGCAAAAAGAAATTTTTAAAATCATTTTACATTGTTTTGAGATCTTGAATATTTTCCTTATATTTTTTTAACCAATCTACTCTTCTGTTAAATTGTGGGAACTCAGAATAAAATTATATTATCTTGTATTAAATTTTACCCAATATAAGACTCGAGAGTCACTCAAGATAGAGGGCTACAGTCAAAATGATTATGCTAAATTATATGAATAAAAGAGGATTTGGTAGAAGATTAAGATTATGAGGGTAAGGAGGATTGATTAATTTGTCTTTTACAACTTATCAATATTTTGCAGGTTATTTAAAGCAAAAAAATATTTTTAGATTTTAAGAATTTTGGGGGAGACAATGTTTTAGTGATATAAGTCCAACTAATTAACCCATAGCTGGGGAGTGGAAGAAGTAGTTTCATACGTTTCCCAAAGGTATTTGTATGTAAGTGAATATAACGAATCTGACTGGAATTGGAACTCTGCTCTCCAGTTAACAATTCTGAGTCATTATCCATGACATGTCAGTTGAAAATTATAAAATCTTTCTCCTGCAAAGCCGTATAAAACAAATCAATCAATCTTACTTTCTAGATAGAGAAACAGAAACAATGAGAGAGATATACCATTTTTGCTAACCCAGTGTTTTCTGACATTTTGTTTTGCGAGGAGCAGAGAAGGATTTGTACCTTTCCTAAGGGTATTTGTGTGTGAGTGAATATAATGAACTTGACTGGAATTGGAACATGGTTCTCCAATTTCTAATTCCAAGCTGTTATCCATTACACCACCTGCACATCCAAGCTTACAGCACCTGGTATTCCCAGGCAGTCACCAGGCTTGACATTGCTTAACATTGGTGATTGTACAAGAACCAGTGTTTCAGCATGATATGGCCTTAAGCCCAAAGGTAAGGAGGAAAAAATGACAATTGACCCTTGGCCTATGAAACAAAAAATTTAGAGACTTTTGATCAAAAAAGCTATTTCTTTATTCAAAATTCCTGCAACAGTATAAAGACCAAGAAGTAGATTGGCTCAAATGAGATTAAAAAAAGCAACAACTTTTTTTTTAAATAGTGAAAAAAAAAAATCAAGCCTAATTATTTAACACAATCAGAATTGCAAATTAAACAAAAGGAATGGATTTGAACTTTTAGAATATTAAATATTCTAAAAGTGCAACTCAGATTGCTTAAAGTAAATATTCATTTATATACCAAATATTTGTATGCTGTGTAAGAACATTCTACAATGAAAGTTTGAATTTTGATTTAACTGAATTCACAAATGCTTTTAATATCATTCTTTACATCATTTAAATCTCAATAAGTGTCACAATTATTCAGATTTTAGAAACATGTTCCAATATTCACAGCAAAAATTTGACACACTAAAGTACTACTAAGAAAATGGTTTAATGAGTCAGGTAAATCATTGGTAGTCATCATCGAAGGCTCCACAAATATGCCCTTGAGCCAGATTTGACAAACAAGAGAAATCTGAAGTGAACAGAAATTTGACAACTATTTATCATTCCCATTATCTTCAAATATTTTCTATACACACAGAAAAAGAAACCCAAATTGTGAGGAACACATTGTAAGAGTAGATAGGTTCACACTCCTCCCCTGTCTTTTAAACAGGAGTAGAGGTTTATCCCTTGTTTCCTCTTTAAGATTGGATTTCCAGTTCTTTCTAAATTCTGCTGATTCTCTTTCATTCCCAGTAGCCCTTGTGTCTTAGTGGCATTATCACCTTGCTTGGAGTAAATTGATCAAAAATAAATAAAAAGAATGATATTTTAGAACTTTATTTTATTCAGTTGCAAATAAAAAGTTCATTTTTTGGTTATTTAACACATGGTATGGTATGGTGTCATGGATAACAACTTTGCAAAATCAGAGAGCCAAGTTTGAATTCCAGTCAGGTTCATTATGCACAAATACCCCTGGGAAAGGAATGAATCCATCTCTACTCCCCCTCCCCAGTTATGTGTAGAATAGCAAAATCACTCTCAATATGTTAACTGACAGACTGATAGGAAGTGCAACTAAGATTAAAAAACAAAAATCAACTGATCAAATTTTTTTTTTTTTTTAAGCATTTCACCCCGAGCAAGGCGAGAAGCCACTAGGACGCAAGGGGTTACAGAAAATTTAGAGCAAGATCAGATAGGAGTGATAGAAGAAAGGATGAGGGTAGTGGATAGATCAAGGCAACTGGAGATGTTGATTGACATTACACTTGAATAGCTGGAGATTATAGCTCACAGGGAAACAGGAAAAGGGAAGGGAGTTCCACAGGCGAGAGGTGCGAGACATGAAGCTATTAGAGGAGAAGAGACGGCTACATTTAGGAGTTTCGACAGTGAAGGGGTGAGAGCGGGATGCCAGCCTTGTAAGGCGCTGGAACTCATGACGTCTGGGAACCAGCGAATGCAGCTCCTCGGAAAATTAAACAAATGTGTTTATTTTTCTAATTGTATTTGTGATAGAATTTATTGTGCAAACAGGTTATCAAGTGTGTAATTCATCTTTTCTTTTACATCAAGCATTTCATTTTGCAGATCATTACAAATAGAAGAAAATACATTTTATAAAAGAAAAATACATTTCTTTGTACAGTCATCTTTGTATTCAGTACATTTGCAAGTGAACTTAATATTCTGTAAGGAAAGGATCAAATATGTATCCACATGTAAAAGAGGGCATTATATAATACAAAACATAAAAAGTAAGAGGCATTAAAGTTAAATTCTATTACCAAATAAACACAAGTCAGACTACTTGTTTAATAAACAAAGGATTTATTTCTATAATTGAAGCAAGAGAGAGAAGTAGAGAGAATGATTTTTAGCGGCTGACTTTCTGTTATGAAATTAATTCATTGACAATATTATGACCTTCACATAGTCAGAGCAATGGGTAACAAATTATGGCATAAAAATAAATGTATTCATATACTGTCCATATGCATATCAGTTTTCAATTGTGCTGTCTAATTTTGAGATTAAAACAAGATAAAAAAAAAAAAAACTAGATTTAAAAAAAAAATTCAACCAGAAAAAAAAAAAAAAAAAAGGATGAAATACTGTAATTTTTTTCTTTATATCTGATCTGATTACTAACAGCCATAAAATGGCTATCTACTTGTGTACCAAATAAAAATGCCGACACGATTGAATTATTTCTTTCAATTCTGTTCCCCAGTACAGAGCTTATTTAGTACAGCACACATTTTTAAAATAATTTTCTCTGCAACGTGATTACATCATCATTTATTAAGCTTATATATTAAATTCCCAACAGAATTTTTATTTGAAATGATACGCTTATTTTATAAGTTGAAAAATTCCTACCAGCACGACTATTCCAGACTGCATTTGTATTAAAGGGTATATATAAAAACAAACACGGACAACAATTATAAAAAGAGCTTTCAATAAATAAAAAAATTTAATAAAAATCAAAAATTAATTTCTCTTTGTAATGGAAACATAAAAAGATAACCTTTGCTCATTAAATAAAGTTGTTTGTTATATTAAATTTATTCTTGGACATGTCGATACAGTTGATTCTGAATCTACAGTATAAGAATTTTTAAATTTCGAAAATGTTAATAGTACATTTTGATTAGTGACAATTCAGCTGCATTTCTTTTTAATCTAAAACCAATAAAAAAGGGTTTTCCTCCAAATTCTGAGCAGCATATTTGAAATCTACCTATAGGTTATTTGAGGAGGGCCTTGGATTTGATCTTTGGAGTCAACAAACAGCTGCTGCAAGAATCCAAATCACCATTGTCCAGAAAGAAAACAATGCAGGAGAATTTAGACAACCACCAGATGAGAATTGAAAAGAACAACAAGGTTGTATTTCTACATCAAGGAAAAGTATTCAGCTGGTGTGCTTCATCTACTCTTCGCTGTTACAATGAACTTTGCTTAAAAACTTGTATCAAATTATTCTTTGAAAACTATTCAGAGGACTATTTCGCTTTTTATTCACTTTATGTAGTTTTCTTTTCTGAGGACCACCTTATGTAGCATTATAATTTTAATTGTAAAAAGGCACATTTCATTGTCATTGATAATTTACATACATACGTACATACATACATACATACATACATACATACATACATACATACAATTTGTGGAATTCATTTTTTGTGTGTTAAGAATAAATTTGTTATATGTTTTTAAACTTGGCAAGATTAAATTATTTACTTCATTGTCTCCATCTTCCTTGCATGGTGCTTATTAGTTTTCAGATCATTTTCTCTGTAGCACAACTATTTGTTTCAGGTTTATGAAACTTATATAAAAATTCCCTGTGGAATGACTATTTGAACCATCACGCTTATTTTATAAGCTTTCTTTGGAATAATTTCTGGCGCAATCCTTTTGTACTTGCAAAAAACAGCAAGTCAAAAAAAAAAAAAGTTATTGCCTTGACACCACTATTACTGTATACATTTTTTACTCCCTCAGCAATGTTTATTTACAAGAATATAAAAATATGTGAACCATGTACAATGCAATATTTATTAATTGCTTTTTATAAGGAGACAAATTTGAAAAGAAATCTTTATTCAAAAATCTATACATAAAATTCTGTAACTAGGGTGTGTAGCTTAATACAATAAATTTTCATTCATTTTTTTTTTTAATGAATTATTTAACATACAAAATACTCCCACTATTTTAAAAACAATTTAATGATTAAAATAACAAATACTTATTTAATAAAAATGCAATATTGTCTTTTTTCCATATCTTTTTATATACATTTAATTCTGGTAAAATATAATGCACAGTAGTAGCACTGTAAATATAAACACAGTAGGGAAATAGAGTTTGTAAATTTCAACAAAAAAATGTTAGTAATAACTTCAACAATATTAAGTACTGTGAAGATTTCAAAAAAAGAAAAAAAAAATTCTAGTTTATAAAAAAATTACTAAATTATCAAAATATGAAAACCAACTACAATATTTATTATTTACCATTTTATAAATAACTGAAAATAAGTTTTTTTATTGGATTGTGATGTCAATCCAGTAAAAAAAACTTATTTTCAGTTATTTATAAAATGATAAATGATTATTTATAAATGATTATTTATAAAAGATATTAACAAAATTTATTTATTAAATAAATTGTGTTTCATATATTTGTTAATTCTTAAGAATAAAGAAAATGTATAAATCCACTTTAATATGTTTGAGTTTTATTAAAATTGTAATTATTGTTTTTAAAAACAAACATTGCTGAGGGAATTGAAAGTGTATACAGTAATTGTGGTATCAAGGGAATAAATGTCCTTTTGGCACATTTTTTTTTGCTGGCATAAAAGTAAAAAAAATGCCTAGTTTCCTCATTTTTTTTCTCTACATTTTTTATAGAATTCAAGCAAAAAAGATATCAAAAAAATTATGTTAAACTTTATTCCAGCTGGTACATTGCACAAAAAGTGGTCTGTCAAGAATGTATTAAAGAAATCAGTTTCAATTTATTTCAAGACTTGTGAAAAAACAAAAAAGCTTGAAGGATTTGTTTCTTCTTTTTGCAAACTCACATACAGGGCGCGATATTGCCATTTTATATTTTTATTTTTTTGCATGTATATTCTTTGTTTTTGATTTCTGATTTTGCTAACTGCACAGTATAGTAGGGTCAGCTGGGCACCAAGTGTCAGAAAAAGAGCACCATGGCACAATTCACTCTGCCAGAAATTTGGGAACAGCATGATGTACTGCTTGGCATTATGCCAGAAGCCCCAATACAAACATTTCAGAGTATTTGGATGTCACTCTGATAATGCAGAGGATTTGGAAGAGTTGGAAGAGTCTATGAAAGTACAGAAGCTTGGAAAACTCACTGATCATCCTGATAAAAAAAGAACTTGTCGGAGTTAACTCCTCCTTTAGTACATTAACCCTTTCACAAGGAGTCGCTCTTCGCTGCTATAAATAGCCGCTGACCCATTGCCCTTTTCTCTTTTTCCCTCAGGCCTGTGCGCCGACACCTTGAGGTAAATCTTTCTTTTTCCTCAGGCTTCCAGCCTTACCACCTCAAAAATGTGAACGCTCACCAGAGATAGCGTTTCCCAAAAATGCTGGGAACACGCTAAGCACAATACACACACACACACATACAGAATATTCACACTCACACACTTTGTCTTTTGTAACTGTTTTCGTGTAACCTGTTTATTAATATATATTTGTATATACATATATTATCGGTCTTGTGTTTTGTTTGTTTCTCTTTGCCTTCTTTGGACTTAATCAAAGTCCAATCTTTTTATGTAGTTGGGCCTGGCGAGCAGGAGAATCTGAACCTTACATGCGTTTCTTTTACGTCTGACTCCACAACATCACAGCCGCGGCCCTCTACAAACTCCCAAATTTGTTGGTGAGATCCAGGCTATAATTGAAAACGATCCTTCAAAGTCAGTCAGGTCCATATCCAGAGAGGTTGTGCTGTCCTAGGTCAAGAGGGTGGCTGCTGGAAGATTTTATGCCTGGCAACAGGACTCTGCACCATGCCACACAAGTAGGAGAACCCAGTCATGGCTTTCAGACAATTTCTGCAACCATATCACCTCTTACATCTGTTCACCTTACTCCCCAGAGTGCAACCCCCTCGATTGTTATGTGCAGTGCACAGTTGAGCAAGGGACTAACAAAACTCTTTGTATCACCAAAGATGAAGGCAAGGATTATGGCAGCATTCACCAACTTAAAGAATGTCTAAAAGAGTTGCAGGAAATTCCAAAGTCATCTACAGGCCATGGTTGAAATCTATGGTGATTTTATTGAATAAATTTACTCTTTGACATTTCAAGATATATTTACCAAAAGTACACAAAAATATGTTAAAATAAGATGCCACTGTTACTTTCATATTTGTGTAATTTGGACCATAATTTATCCATTGCACCCTGTAGAACAATGAATAGGATTTTAAAACTTAATACTAATTATTATTCTAATTATCAAATCTTAAAATACTAAAGAGAAAACAGCCTTTGATCCTTTTTCTTAGAGTAACTTAAACATAATACAGGAAAACATTTACAATTGTGACAATATTGTAATGCTTAATAAAAGCCATAAAGTGATGAATGAATTGTTATATATTGAACCAAGATGTGGAGTTACGTCCCTTTGTCACGAGTGACCCAATGTGTTGGGTTATCTGTCCTTTACTCCTATAGGCCATCTTTTTGTGGTACCTAAGAATAAACGGTCAGTGACAAACAGCTGTGATGTTGGATGTTGAACGGATGCACGTTTCTGCCCTCTTAAGTAAATTCTTTTGTGGTCTTTATAAGTTTCAGCATGTTTGAATAGTACACTATAATTGGTGATGAGTTAAGTGAATGATAGTTATCAGTAAGATATGGTAATAGAATGTTAAGATAAACAAAAACTTTGTGAAGTGGATTAACAGAGTGCTCTGAAGTACAGACAAAGATATGGCACCACTGGGAACAATGAAGGAATGGGACAGTGCACAGGAAAAATGGTCACATTCTGTTGAAAGAATAAAATTTTTCTTCACAGCTAACAATATATTAAATGAAAGTAAGCAACATGCAATTTTTTTGTCTGTAATTGGCAGTAAGCATGATGCAGTTTTTAGAGGCCTTGTTAAGAACAGGTCAGAGGAGAAAACTATTGAGCAGTGATGTGTTTTAATGAAAAGACATTAGGCCTGTTCTGTCGGAAAAAAAAAACTTTCGACACAGTAAAGTAGGGAAAACCCAGAAGAGAGCAGCGACAGCCTGGTAAGGGTTGCAAAAGGAATCCTCCTCTTGCGACCTGCTCCAACTAGGTCGAGTAACAGAGCAGAAAAAAAGAAATAATCCTTCAGCACGACAAATAACCAGTCACGTGTCGGCTGATAGAGAAAATAGGTCAATCAGAATACAGAGGAGGGTTTTTATAAGGAGGCTAACTGCTTCCCACAATCCTCCTCCGACCAAGACCATAAATATCAGTTGGTCATTTGGTTCCAGTTTAGCTGGACACAATTCCCTGAGGCTCAAGCAACCCGTCCGTAAAGTAACCCCTTCTCTCTTCCTCTTTCCTTTTCTTCACACATTCCCGACAGCAAAAACACAAAAAAGACGTGTAGAAAAGAAAGAGAAGAGAGAAAAAAAAGAACAAAAAAAAAAAAAACGGGTAACAATGTCTCTCCCCTGACAGGCGAGTTGAGTTCTTATTTCTAAATGGCTAACTGATTGCCAATTAGGCGGGAAGCAGACTTGGTCTACCCCCGCGCCGTCTTTGGGGCGCACACTCAGGGCAGTACCACTTCTGCCTTTCAGGCGGCTCCTCGTCAATGCCAACACAACGAAAAATGGAACCATTCATCACAAGAATCACACCCGATCATGTCCAGATTTCCCTGAGGAGAGTTGCACACAGGACACAACCAGACATGCTCCTCATCGTTGGCAGCAGAACATGATGGAACCTCGTCCCTCTCTGCAATCAAAGCACTCCCAGGGGGTGACACAGGACCACTAGTTGGTAACTCAGAAGAACGGTTAGCTGTCAGGGAAAGTTCCAGTGGGTAGAGGTGTTTCAAAGAGTGTACCTCTTCGAGACCACCCCTTTCGGACACGAGCAGACCTGACCACACCATCATCACCGGGTATGAGATCTGTAATTGTCCCCAAGACCCAAAATGGTCGCGGGTTTCAGAGGACTCTTAATCAGGACCACATCATCTTTCTGAAGCCGGTTCTCTGTCCGCAACCGTGTAAGGCCCCGGGACCCTTCTTCCCAGCTCCAGAAGGTATTCCTTGTACCAGGACTCATGGAACCTTAATAAATACTGGTTCCTGATGTCCATTGCTTCCACGAGCCTTTTTTCTACTGGCTGGTACTGCAGAAGCGATGTCATTTTTGTTCAATCGCAACAACAGCCCCGGACTCTTGTTGGGCCTAAGTAACATGTTGGGTGTGATAGCAGCAGCATTGTTATCAGCAGACAACTGATAGGTCAGAGGTCGGTTGTTGACCGATCTCTGAATATCAGAGACCACTGTCAAGAGGGTAAAATAATCCAGTTTACCTCTGCCAAGAATCTTAAAAAAGGCAATCCTTCACCGTTTTAATGCAACGCCCCATGTTCCCCGCACCTAAGGTGAAAACAGAGGGATGGTTTTTAGTTTTAACCCGCAAGAACCATACTTGCTTTTTATACTCCTGGAAGACAGAGAGGCGACTAAAAAGTCTTCCGCTTCCCAGAAAGGTTTTAGCATTGTCACTGTAGATTACTTCCGAACTCCACTTTGGTTGGTGAAGCGAACCAGGGCTTGAAAGAAGGATAGCACACTCATGTCTGGAACCAACTCAATATGTATTGCTCTGATATTCAAGCACGTGAACAAGAGCAAGTACATCTTCTTGTCCTGCTTACCATCATTCACCCAGAAATGGCGGTGAAATCAACGCCTGTATGCTGGTAAGGGACCTCAAATTCGACTCGATGAGTTGGTAAGCTGGCCGCAGCACTTTCGGCAGTACTGGTCGCGAATTGTATCGTTTGCATCTGGCACATGACTTTAGAACCTTGTTGACGGCCTGTCTTCCTTGAGGGACCCAGTAGCCGCTCCGCCTCAACTCAGCCAAAGTAGATCCAGTTCCAAGGTGACAACACTTTATATGACAATCCAAAATAATAAGTCTGGTCACAGGGTGGTGTTTCCCTATCAGGATAGGGTTCTTGATTTCATAGGTAAAATATGAAGATCGGTCGATTCTTCCTCTTGATCTGATTAACCCATCCGAGTCCAAAAAAAGATCCAGGGCACGAACTCTGACGGGTTCAGATCTTCCTGCTGGCTTCATTAAATACTCAACCTCTGAAGGGAATTCATGTCGTTGGAGAACTCTCATCAGGTAAATGGCTGCCTTAGATCTGTAATCCCACTCCCGTCCTAGCCGAATGGCTATGAACTTGAACACCAGTGAGGTAACTCTCAGTAACCCAGAAAATGTTGAGAACCTGTGAAAGGGTATGACGGAGAGGTATTCTTGGTTCAGAACCATAGAACAGTGCACTGAAGTACGGGCCATCTGCTGGCACGCCTCGCTTAAACAAGGCAAGTCTTGTGTCGGCCACTGGATGATTCCCTCACACAACCAAGAAGGACCAGAACACCAAAATTGGAAGTTGGAACGAAACTTCCTCAACGTCATTCCCTCGTGATCAGATCGGCCGGATTATGTGCAGAATCCACATATTTGAAGAGAGTCTTCAGGCCAGAACGGGATTCTAACCCAAGGTTCATTTGCAGGACGTCCTTGAGTCGGTTTCTAGCAAAAATGTTTTTGATGGCCATGGATTGAGACAAGAGCCAAGACAACACTACTTGGGCATCAGTAGCCACACATAAGTTACTTGGAACAAACCCTTCACAGTTGTCCAGGATTGTTGGTAGGCACTTGAAAGCGAGATAAACAGCCATTAACTCCAAAACAGGTAGAGTTTTGTCTTTCATCGGAGCGACCTTAGCCTTAGCAAACACCAAGGACGATCGATGATTTTTTGCACAATGTAAGCGGCAAATCCATATGCCTCCGTGGAAGCGTCGCAAAAGAGGTACATATCTCCAGGCTGTCTCGCATCGAGAACCTTTCGATAAAAATGGAAGTCACTCAGTCCAGACAGGTCCCCAGCAAGCTCCCTCCAATCACTTAAAACCGCAGTAGGGAGAGGATCATCCCAACCCAAACCATTCTTCCACATAGACCTAATAAGTATTCGGCTGCGAACCGTAACTGGGAGACAAAGAGATAAGGGGTCAAAAATTTTGGCTGACTCAGAAAGCACTCCCCTCTTTGTTGACGCATCGGGATCGCACCTGACGTGGCCCACGTGCATCTCTTCTGAAAGAGGGTTGTATCGGTAACCCAGTACCTTCTCCCATTCTTCTTCATGTGCACTCAGTGTACCATCTTCTTTCATCCTGGCTCAGAGAGCCTCATCGTTGGAGTTGCAGGACTGAATAACAAAGCCGCCTTCCTGCAAACGTTCCCGTGCCAGGGAGTACAATTTCGCCAGCTTCACTGGATCTGCTTCCGATGTTACAAGGTTGTCCACATAAAATCTGTCCTCAATCATCCTGCGGCAAGCGTCCAGTGGGTATCTTGCTGCATGTAGTTTCAGGATACACCCCAGTACAAAGGGGCTTGAGGTGAACCCGAATATCAAGGTGGTATATCGAAAAACAGCGAAGACGATCCCCATCCTTAAGGAAGAAACAAAACCGGTTTTGTCAGTCTCCAACTTGAGATGAATCATCAAGAATGCCTTTCGAATGTCTGCTAGCAGAACGTAATTGTTAGTTCTGAAAGACAATAATAACTTCAACATATCTCCAGTTAGATTGACCCCAGAGTAAGCTGCCTCGTTCAGGGACAATCCACCACCAGTCTTCAGACTGCAATTGAACACAGGTCTGATTTTGGTAGTAGCTGTTGGGTCAGACCTGAAAACCGGTCGATGTGGAATCCACATATTTATCAAATTCGTGTTGGGGAACAAAAATCTCTTCAATTATTCCATCCTGTTCTTGCTGACGGAACACCTCTAAGTATTCCAGATAAATATTCTTTTTAGTCAGGGTTGAAGCCACCTGGTCCAAGATGCGCAAAGAAACGGCGTGATTGGATGGGACCCGAGCCAACTTATCAGAATGCCAGGGAAGCTCCACGTAATACTTCCCATCCTTGAGCTCCACAGTATCCTTAAAACGTCTCATCTGTTCTTGATCATAATCAGAGAAGGTATCCTCATCAGATATTCCTAGGGACTCCATGTCAAACATCCGTTCCAATCCTCTTTGTACTGCACTGTCAAAAAAAAAACTCCGCCAAAGGGTCAAGGTAGGTTGGTTGGTTTTCAAGAACGAAGCACAAATGTGAGGAATTCACTTCGGGGTATCCCCATTACAGTATTAAAGGAGAGGTGGGCCACTTCACAAGGGATCTTGTCTCCTGACAAAAAAGGAGTCCACAGTTCCAAAGGGAACCAGGCCTGACGGAACAGAAAATGCCCAACCCCTCAGACAGGGGGACCAACTTCAATGTAATCAATCGATGAATAAGGTCCAATCCAATAATGCCCTTGATAAGCACAAGGTCTGACCCGGCCTCAAATTGGCCAGCCAAATTATAGTCAGCTGCCCTAAAAGCACCCAACAGGGTCTCCAAGTGAGCCAGTCGTACAGACAAGTCCATTGCATCAGTGACCAAAACAGAGGAAGCCAAAGCCTCACCAGAACCAAGGTCAACTCCCAGAACCACCTCCGTGAAATTCGGTCACACTCACCAAGGAGGGTGAAAAGTCTAAGCCGACAACTGACTCCAACAGTCTCAACTGAACCCAAGTCCCTCAGTACATCAGCAGACAAATACGAACGCCCACTACCAGTGTCCAAAAGGCAATTAACTGACACCATTTTTTCTCCATTGAAAAAAGTGACCAATAGGATGGGGGGCAAGCTACGGGAATAACCAGCAGAAGTCAGGTTGTTGGAATCCACATGAAAGGAAGAAGTAACAGTGGCCCTCCGTGCGGTTTTTTTGAGAAGAACCCTGGCCAGTGGTGAATGTAGAAGCAGCAGACGCGCTTCCCTTAACCCGTAATCGTTTGACTGCCTCACTTGTAAGTTCCAATATAGCAGACAATGATGGTATTCGTTTACCTGTTAGTCCTATCATTTCCCCCTTCAATTCTTTGGGAAATTTCTGAAAAAGAATCTTGGCCATTAGGCGAGCTCCACCAGAATAAATCCACCGAAAAGTCGCAAGAAAAGAATTCCCTAGCTCCTCCAAGAGAGAGGCAGTCCTGGAGATAAATTCACCCAGACCAGAGCAGCAGATGTCCTTTTTAGGAACATAGTCTAGAATGTCTTGAAATATCTGGTCGATTATCTCATCAATGTCCAAATACTCCCTCTTTAACACCGAAAGAGCACGCTGATAGTTGGCATCCGTGCAACTCAAATGGTTAATCAGTCTTAAAGCTCTGTCGGAGAGGGAACATTTCAGAAAGTTTAATCTTTTCAGAGTCATTGGCCATGCCAACCACACAGTTTTCGAATCTCGTCAAAAATTCCGGAAACTCATGTGGTCGTCAGCCATCTCAAGTCCGCTAAAGGTGGGCCCCGTTATTTGTATTTATGGAGGTTTGACAACAAAGGAAGCCGAACTTCTTCCAGGTGTTGACGGAACCCCAAACGACTGGGAAACAGGATCCAAGCAGGAACTGGGAGAAAATGAACCATCCAGATCGCCCAGTTCTCGGTGGTACTCCATTAGTCGAGGCGCCCATTCAGCTTCGGTCTCAAGCAAGTCCGTCTCGGGGAAGGAGCCCAGCTCTAATTTTGTGATACAAGTCTCCATTTCGAAGATGTATTGCAGAATATCCTTTCGGAAGACAGAGAAAACATGAGTCGTTACTCTGTCTCCACGACACAACTTCAGTCGTTCCTCGACTTTGATTTTAAGAACAGTCAACCTATGAAGGATCTGTTCTTTAGTAACATCCATTTTTTTTTTTCTTTTTAAAGAAATGCCGTTAACAAAAAAAAGAAAAAACAAATTTCTGTAGAAGGTCCTTTTGCAATTTGTCGGAAAAAAAAAACTTTCTGACAAATTGCAAAAGGACCTTCTACAGAAATTTGTTTTTTCCGACAAATTGCAAAAGGACCTTCTACAGAAATTTGTTTTTTCTCTTCTCTTTCTTTTCTACACGTCTTTTTTTGTGTTTTTGCTGTCGGGAATGTGTGAAGAAAAGGAAAGAGAAGAGAGAAAACAAAAAGAACAAAAAACAAAAAAAAAACGGGTAACAATGTCTCTCCCCTGACAGGCGAGTTGAGTTCCTAATGAAATTCATGAGTGTTTTTTGTTCAACACAAGAGACAAAAAGGATGGGAAGTCCATTAGTGAATATGTAGCTGCATTACAAAAAAATGTTGGAGCACTGTAATTTTGAAGAAAAAATAAACAAGGACATATGAGATCATTTGGTTGTAGGATTAAAGAACAAAAAGATTCAAGAGTCTCTACTTGATGAGAGAACACTGTTAGAAAAGACTATTGAAATAGTAGTGTCTATGGAATCTGCCAGGAAGTATTCCAAATCAATGCAGGGAACACAGACAAATGAAACCAAGACACCCATTCAGAGGTTACCATTGTGTGAGTGCCAACCACCTTGCTGACAAAGAATGTTTCGAATGCAGATGTATAGGACATACTCATTGAAAGTGTAGACAAGACTAAGACAGGCCTTCTAATGCAACAGAAGAGAAGGACAGTGAATAACATGGATGAGAGTTATGCAGAAGAAAAATTGGATCTGCACATTGTTGCTGTTGTCCAAACACCACATGTATTCCTAGAAGTATTAATAAACAAGATAAAGGGTAGTCATGGCAGTAGACATGGGTACCTTATGCTCTGTAATGAGTGACTAAATTCAAAGAACTGGGCCAACTGCAAGATTTAAAAGAAAGTTTGGTGAAGCTGAGAACATACACTGGGAAGTTGGTGAAGCCATACAGGACAACAGAATATAAGATATCATATGAAGGTACGGAGAATCATTTTCCATTGCTAGTGGTGAAGAGTGACATGCCTATGCTACTAGATTGGAACTGGTTGCAAAGAGTAAAGCTGGACTGGAGAACTATGCTTCCTTTAAAATTGAAGGAGTTACTCATAGAATTTGATTCAGTGTTCAGCAAAGAAACGGGTTGCCTGAAAGACTTCAAAGTAAAAATACCCACTGATAAAATGGCAAGTCCAAGGTTTTGCTGGGCAAAGCCGGTACTCTACACCTTAAAGGAAGACTTGAAAAAAGAACTGGACTATCTGGAAATCCAGGGTACTTTTAAAAAGAGGGGAGTATTCTTGGTGGGCTGTCCCTATTGTGTCAGTCAAGAACAACAATGGAGGCATCTGAACATGTGGTGATTATAAACAAATAATAAATGCTGCTGCACCATGATAATTACCCAATACCACAAATGGAGGACCTGTTCGCTACACTAAAATGTGGCCAGCAAACTCGACTTAAGTCATACCTATCAGCAATTAGAGCTGGATGAGAAAACAAGAATTGTTGACAGTAAACACACATCAGGGATTATACCAGCCCACCAGATTAAGTTTCAGGTGCACAGTGTAACCTGAACTTTTCAACAAGAGATGGATAAGAGGTTAAAGATTATTCCCTTCTGTAAAGTATGTGTGAATGACATCCTAATTTGGGGTCATGATGATACTAGTCATCTAAAGAACCTACAGACTGTATTTGCTGCACTGGATAAGGCAGGACTAAAATTGAAGAGGAGTAAGTACAAATTCCTTATCCTGGCAGTAACATATCTTGGTTTTAAAATTAACAAGCTACTCTTACAGAGAAGGTGGCTGCTATGACGGGTTCTAACACCCAAGAATGTTACAGATTTGAAAGTTTATCTTGGGGTAGTGAGTAGTTCGCAGTCATTTACCCAATTTGTCAAGCATACTGGAACCACTTCATAGTTTAATAAGGAAGAGCACTGCTTGGAGATGGGGTGCCAGTCAGAGGAAAGCTTTTAAAGAAATAGAGAAAATGCTATGCTCTGCACCCCTTCTAACTCATTTTGACCTGTCCAAGCCCATGGACACTTCTCCCTAATAGACTGGGAGCTGTAATGGCTCATATAATGGAAGAAAGGAGTGAGAAGCTGATATGCCACATTTCATGAATGCATTCTGATGTCGAACAGATTATGCCCATATCAAAAAGGAAGGGTTGGCTCTTGTTTTTGCTGTGAAAAAGCTGTACTAGTACTTGTATGGGAATTGCTTTACAATATTCACTGACTGCAAGCCGCTGTTGGGACAGTTCACAGAATAAGAACCCATTACCCCCTCTTGCTACTGCCAGGGTTCAATGCTGGGCTCTCTTCTTAGCAGCATACTACTATAAATCTAAGTACCATGGTGAGTCTGTTAATGGAAACGTGGACTGTCTTAGTAGTCTCCCACTAAGTTCACAAGAACAAGATTTTTCTCCATCCACAAATCATGATGAACCTAGTTGACATTCTAGTAACATTTGAGTCAGGTGTATAAGTATACAATGAAGGGCTAGAGTAGTTACACTTCGATTGAAATATTTAAGTCCAATTTCAACAAACAAGAGGAGTTGACATGTGAGGATGGTGCAATACTATGGAGAAGTAAGGTTGTCATCCAACCTAAATTAAGATTGAAGGTGTTGCAGCAGCTCCACCAGACACACATACGAATTGTGTGCATGAAGGCACTTGCTTGAAGTTATGTATAGTGGCCAAATATAGACAAGGACATTGAGAGTACCTAAGGGATTGCAGGACCTGCATGCTTTATCAAAACAACCCTAGTAAAGATCACATTCATTGCTGGGAATATCCACGCCTTGGGAGAGAATCCACATAGATTATGCCAGTTCATATTTGAGACACATGTTTTTGATTGTTCCAGATGCTTACTCAAAATGGACAGAGGTATGTTTAATGAAAACATCTACCATTCTAGCCACAATTAAGAAGATAAGAGGAATCTTTGCAACACATATGCTGCCTGTGTTGGTGGTGAGTGATAATTTTATGGTAATTTACCCACACACACACGTACTCTCCCAGCTATAAATAGGAGCAGGTACTGCCTTTTGGAGAGGGAAGTTTTCCAGCAGTCAGCTCTGACAGACCGAACTTTCTTGGTGTAACACTCATTTGTATATGTTTGTATTACTGTTTCTGTTAATATATTTGTTTAACTCAATTCCTCTCTTGTGTCTTTATTTCTGGCCCTAACAAGGCCACAACAGATAATGATCCATGTTTTACTAGCCAAGACTTTAAAAGGTTCATGAAAGGCAATGGAATTTGATACATTTTCACCCATCCTCAAATGGACAAAAAGAGCATAGTCTGAACACATTCAAGGAAGCACTGAAAAAGATGGAGGCAGACAGGAAGACAACACTTAGAACCAAAGTAAACAGATTCTTGCTTACCTTTAGAATAACTGTCCACACAGCAACTGAGGTTTCTCAAGCCAAATTGATGTTCAAGTGGCGATTAAGAACTGCTTTTCATTTAATGAAGCCAGATACTTATTGTGTTCTAGATTACAAATGCAAATTGGTATGGGGAAATAAAGTCATGACATCCCCCCTCCACACTTTCAGAATTCAACGTTGACTATCTGGTTCTGGTATGGAATTTGGGATCTGCTCAATGGTAGATGGAAAGCACCATTACTAGACAGTTGGGAGCAGTGAATTTTGAAGTGGAGGCAAGAGGAAGGTTGGTGAGGAGACATGCAAACCAACTTTTGAAACTTCCAGCCAGGTTTGCAGAAGAAGGGATACTTGATGTCCAGGCAGACATCTCTACAAATAATCTGGGAATTTCTGTTTACTCTTAAGTAAATTATGTCTTTTGTGGTCTTTATCAGTTTCAGCATGTTTGAATAGTACACTACACAAATATTTTTATCTGCCAGTACATTTAATAAACAGTGACAACTTATTTCCCTATAGTTAAGTAAGATACAAAAACAGAAATTAATGAAGTGGGTGATTTTATTATCCCTATATGTATTTGATAACTGACATAGATTATAAAAAAGGTGGTGTCAGAGAAAGAAATTTGAAAATATGTAAATTCCAGGGTCTATTTGATATCTATCAAACTTTTTTTCTCTGTATCTTTAGTTTTTATTTGATTAGCCTTTTCTTATCAAAATAAAAGCATTAATATTTTTTATCCATTGTAATACTTCATTTTCTATAATCAAACAAAATGGAAATGAATGATCTTTATGGTGGTAGTACAAAATTTAATTAAAGCTGTTAAAGCAGACATATTTATTAGGGTAAGAGGAAAAAAAAAAAATCAACAGGGAGAAAAAATATAATCACCATAAATGTGAATTTAAAATATGTACAAAAAAAAAATTATATTAAATAAAATAAAAAAGGTATTGAGAGAAAAATAGAAGAAACTAAATGGTTATTATTGTTTTCCCTTCAGTGCTAAATTGAAAAAAAAAAAAAAAAAGCTAATTTCCACACTGAAGATAAGAAATAAACCTATATTAATAATATACCAACAGACTCACATATAGTCTGGTTCATACTCCTCTTCAGTCTTTTGAACAGGAGTAGAGGTTTATCTCTTGTTTCCTGTTTAAGATTGGGTTTCTGGTTCCTTCTAAAGTCTACTTCCACATTATAGTTCTAATGTCTTTGACTGAACTCTGAAATTTTATTCACTAATTAAATCTTGACCTCTGCAAGCCTAGAATTAGCTTAGGTACCTCCACGAGATCGCTAAAAAAAGAGCATAGCATGATGAAAAAGACGCCAAACTTGACGAAAACAAAATTTTATCATCTAAATGTTTGTTATTATTAAGAGGAAAGGTCAAAGTATTTTTGGGGTATTTTTTTCCATTTTTAATCGTTCCTAGCACGTCCGAAATTTTCATTAAAAATCTAGTTTTTTGAGTCAGCAAAATTGACCATTTTTTTTCCATTTTAAAAAAACTGGAAATCTGACTTTGAAATTTTTTAAATATCAATTATCATTTTTTCAAAACTTATTTTAAGAAAATCAGAAATTATAATGTTTATTTAAAATATTTTGAACCAAACTTAACTTAGCTTTTGTGCCAAAAAGATGTAATTTGACAATAAAACAAAGCAGGTCATAAACTTTCGCGTCTCTTGACATGTGATGAATGATATATTTACGAATTCCATGAGGCTAATTTGTTCTACGGAAGGAGAAAAAGTGAAATAATTTACATTTACGTGAACAAATTATTTACCCCGTTATTTTTAACAAAAACTTTCAGCGGTCTAATGTTTTTTTTTTTTTTACTTAGCTTTCACCTTTACGTTTATGATGCTTTATGGGAAATATATTGTAAAAGAAATTAAAATAAAACTGTTAAGAGTGACATTAAATTTCATATTTCTTAAGAAAGGTATCTAATTAATTTATAGGTACCTTTCTTATGAAATTTTATCAGAATTGTACATAAAATACTATAATTTTATGTACATTTATTACATTCTACTGTTATTTGTATTTGCAATCATTTTATTATTAATTTTGATATTTCATTTATGGAAAAATGTCGTAACTGAGATTAATATAAAAATAAGATCATATAAATTTCATAAGATGATACTGATACTTGTAGGTACCCTTCTCAGTTGAAATTGAAAATCAAATTAACTTCTGCACACGTGTTTCTTAAAAAGTAAAGGCCTTAACAGCGGAGAACAATGCTTAACTCAAATAACGCAACTTAATTATATTCTGGTTGGTCTTCCGTATTTTATAATTACAGCTCGATTATAAGCACAAAATTACATTTCTTAATTACTGGGTATCTTCTGATTAGTCAAAATGATACAATTTACAACGCGCTAAAAAAAGATCTATCTCAGAAGGACACTTATGAAAGCCGATGCGCTTTTTAACTAATTTTATAATATTTTAACAACTTAAATGTAAAATCTATTATAATTAATGAAATAACAAATAATTGTATTAAAATTCATTTTTCATCGAAAAATTTTTTTGCTTTCAGAAAATATTGTCCATATTCATAAAAACAACTAAAAGCAAATAAAAGCATTTGAAACTAAATAATATCTTTGTTTTATTGAGTTTTGTATGTTACAATTCAGAGCTGATTTTCAGGTACTGTGTATCCAATTAAAACAAAAAAAAACATGATTTGCATTCCTCAAAGCCCTGTGCTTTTTAATTATTGTAATCACTAAAACCGATGCGATCGAATTTCTAGCGTTTTCATAAAATTAGTTATGGGGGTAATAAATATTTTTAAAAATATTTCTACCATGACTTTCATAAAAAAAAACATATTTATAATAATTTCGATCATCTGTGAATAGTTCCTGAAAGTTTCATTAACATCCGATAATTATTTCTATTTTTGCACGATTTTTCAAATTAATGTGTGTCATACCAAAAAAAACGTGCTAAAATTTGTCTATGTTATTTACTAGTTCCGCTGATACAAATAGAAAAAAGGTTTTTTTAAATCAAAATTTAGAATGTTCTAAAAAGAAGGAAAATTTTTTAAAAATAATTAAAAAAAAACTTTGGTCTTTCCTCTTAATAACATAAGCATTTAGACAATAAAATTTTGTTTTCGGCAAGGTTGGCGTCTTTTTCATCAAGCTATGCTCTTTTTTTAGCGATTTCGTAGAGGTACCTAAATTAGCTGTTAGCTTTCCTGCATAACTCCGAGAATTTTACTTCTTGCCCTTTCTTATGCTCATACATCATCACACAGTAACCCTCTACCTTGAGTAGCTCTCGAGCCTTGTAATGGGTGAAAATTAGCATAAAAGATGTACATGTTAAATAATAAACTGATCACACTGAGATCCAGCAACCATGCATTTTTTTTTTTTTTTTAACATTTTTTACATCCTGTCTAATATCCTCATCTATATATAATATAATAATAAAATATGATGATATTAGTCCAGATGTAAATACTGATTACTCTTCCTCCTTATCATCCCAGAAATTCAGACAGAAACATTCTACCCCTACCTAAGATTTTGGTCACAAGAAATCAGACTAGTTCAAAACATATCTTTTAACTAACATTTTCAAGTGGCCTTCAAATCCCACCTTAGTCTCAAGATTCCTGACAAGTCTCCCTGAAATTGGTCTCTGTAATACTTGTAAAATATTTGTGAACATGTAAAAATCTTTCTCCAAGACTTAGTTTTCATTTAAATGTTCAAAGAATGATAGCCTGGAAGTTGCAATAAAAATAGAAGATAAAAGAAATACTAGTCAAAAAATATTAGTCTCATTTTACTACAAATATGAATGTTTATAAACAAAAATGGCAGCATAGACATTTAATGAAAATAAAAAAATATATGATTAGATTTGAGCTTTTATAGCTTAAAATAACAGCCTAGTCCTAATCAGTTGCCCTGGGCAAGTAAGCTTCCATAGAAAAGAAATGTAAATTCAAATCTCACCAGAGTATTATTCTTTAATTTCAATTTACTTTGTTTCCTAAATACCCTCTTAGAGTTGTAATAAAAAAACAACATAAAAGAAAAGAAATGCTAATCAAAAATTAATAACTGACAATGGTTCATCTAAGAAATTCAGATTGTGTAAAAGCCAGAGAAACAAAAATGAAAGAAATCAGTCAGTAATGTGCCATGCATGATATACACTTATGTATTGAAAGATACATGATCGCCTAACTGATGAGGCAGATTTTTCCTGCAGTAGGTTGCCATTTCTTTCTGTGGTAGACCAATTACCATCCAAGGCTATAGAACCCAGTCTGTCCTGCTATTTACGCATAGCTGGAGGGAAAAGAAGAGGATTCATACTTTTCCCAAGTATAAGTGAATGTAATGGAATCAACTGGAATTCAAACTCAACTCTCCAGTTCTTTAGTCAGAGCTGCAATCCATTATACTAGTCACAAATTAATCAGAACTCAACAATTAAAGAGATTTTAGGATTCTGGATTAAAGCTACCAAATATCAACTTGTATTTAAGAAGCTATTTTTAACTTAAAATCTTTTATTAATAGTTAAGAGTTCAAGTTAAACATGAAGTTTAAGAAATTTTACATGAGACATATCAACAAAATCATTTTTATGCAAAAAAATAGGGGTGTCACACTGTACACGAGTAACTATTTTTAGTGACCAGTTACACTATTCACAGGTAATTTTTTTTTCTGGAGGGATTAAAATTAATGCATTTTTGGTTACTAACCTACATTCTCATGGTAACCGTGGCTAACTTTAGCTCCTTTAGCCTGCCTCCCATATCTCTATCTATAAAAGGCATGATGTGTGTTTGTGTGTAAGAATCCACGGCCACAATTTTCAACGGATTTGCAAAAAATTTACATGCACATGCTCCAAGTTAGCGGGAAGGCCAAGATTGACTTTGATTTTCCCAACTCCCATTGATAGTGGAAATAATTGATTTTTTCATGCTTCTACGGCAGTTTTCATGTAGTTTGCGGCCATTTTCTACTGGCCGGAGTGAGAGCCTATAGCTGGCTACCACGAATAGGCAGGAAGATTCTATTGGCCAGCGTGAGAGCCAACAGCTGACTGACATGAATGTTAACTAGCATGAAAAAAAAAAAAAAAAAAAAAAAAATCGATAGCTGCATTCGTCACAAGTGAGAAAAATTTAAATCTGCATGGCACTTTACTCCAATTGGCTCATTCGCTTGCTTAAACTCAACGTTGATTCTGATTCCGCAGAACTGGGTTGGATGAGAAAAAGTATTTGTTGTTAACATTCTTTTTTCATTCAGTTTTTCCAGTTATGAGTCCATTTTTAAAGCTGATTGTTTTGTGTTCATTTTGTTTAGTTCTTTTTTCGTAACAGATTTAATGTTTAGTATAGAGCTTAGAAAAAATTCGCAGTGTGAGATAGGCAAGAAGTAAGGCATGTAGCAACATCAGCACGGCAAAGGGCACTCCTTTAAAGGCAAGGAAGGGCAAAAATATTTTAAGTCAAGTGATAGCAATTGCTGTATGAGTTGTACGATTTTTGAATCAAGCACGGGCAACGCCGGACCATGCTGCTAGTCCTAGATTCTTTCTTTTTGATGCTACATGAACAGCAGAATATCATTCACTATATGTGCTGCTGAAAATCTACAAATAACTTACATAAATGAAGAATTAAATGTTGTTTTTTTCTATTTTCTAATTTGCATGTGTTTACATCACCAAGGTATTGCTTTTCCAATGACACCCCTTTTGTCTGATATATATATCTATACCATATATGTTTCACTAATGTTCCTTATTCTGTCTTCAATTATATTTATCCATGAGATAGTAAACATTCCAAACCAGTAGATTTTATTTGCTACAAAATATGCCCAGGATGATGCCCAGTACTGCAATATTTGACTATGGTAGGCCTATTAATATTCCTCAGATGTTGGGGTTGCATTATAAACAAGGTATATGAAAAAAAAAATCAGGTTTTTCACAAAAAAGTTCTGGGATCACACTAGACATGGAGTAGTCTTATATACAGTAAATGTCATCATCAATGAAGAAAGTGTTATATTGGTGATAACTTTTTGAATAAAATGCTTTAAATTTTAATGTCTGAAAACCAAGTCTTAAGTTCTAAATGGCAGACAGATTCCAACATAACATGACACCAGAGATTCAAGACACTATTGTTTTGTAAATGATCAGTCATATTCAGAGATATTTTCAAAAAAATACAAAACATGATTAGAATAAGGAAATTGGTTGAAGGAGACTGTAGAGAATATAACATTACAGATTATATACATCACACAGAACATGACCCACTGATTTATTACAATACCTTATTTATCATTAAAATATTAACAAACTAATAACCTCTTTTGATGTTTATTTTTCATTTCGTGTTGTATTAGAATATATCATTGTATTGGTCTTTGAATTCAAGCTCATAAATATATGTTGATGTCACAGATTGCTCAAATTATATATGATACTTGTTTTGGTGTGAGGACCCCCCCCAAAGTTTGTAAAAGTATTTTAAAACATTTTTTCCATTGACATTGCTATTATTTCAACTACCTTCACTGCTTGGCAATGTTTATTGTTTTAAAAGGTGATGAATAGAATTGTAATAAAATCTAAACACATGAGAGTGAATTTATACATTTTCTTTGTTCTTGAGAATTGACAACAAAAATAATAAACACTATTTATTTATTAGATTGTTTATTTACACTATTATATTTTTTATTGTAATGGCTGGCAAAACATTGGTTAATTGCCAATCGATTCAAACTTTATAAATGATAAACAAGGATTTTCTTATAGTTGGTTTCACATATTTTAATAATTAAATTTATGAATAAAATGTTTTTACTTATTTATTTCTTTATAAATTGGTAAAGGATAAATATTGCATTGCATTAGTTGTTAATGTATCAGTTTAAAATATAAAATTATTCTTGTAAATAAAATTCTAATAAATAAATAAATAAATAGTGTTTGATATTTTTTGTTGTAAATTCTCAAAAAAAAATGTATAAATTTACTTTCCTCATGTGTTTAGGTTTTGTACAAATTCTAATCATCACTTATTAAAACAATAAAAAAAATAGCTGAGCAGTGAATGTAGTTAAAATAACACTGGTATCAATAGAAAACTGTCCTTTTTTGACAAGTACAGAGATCCAAGTTTGCCCAATTTGTTTTTTTTTTCTTTTATCATTCTGTCAAGGACTTTTGGTTTTAAACTTAAAGGAAGCATTTTATGCCTTCTTTAGTGTAATATCTGTATTGCCAGAATCACTATTTTTGTGCTTTGGGACGATTATGAAGTTTAAATCATGAATTAATTATTTCTGGAGTTAACTACAGATAATTGAAACGAAAAAGAACACGGCATTTTACAGGATGAGATTCACTCCCCCATCACACAAAGGAAGAATTGTAGCAGGTGAAAAAAAAAGATAATGTAGCAGGCATATCATATCACCATTGGACATTTAAAATTTTGTGGATCTTGGTCAGTCAAGAATAGGGATAACCAAGATGTAGTTAGGCAACCAGAAATTGAACCAAATCATTTCCAGAGAAGTGGATATGCAGGTGGTGTAATGAATAACAGCTTGGAATAAGAAATTGGAGACCAGAGTTCAAATTTAAGTCAGGTTCATTGCATTTATGTAGAAAGAAAAGTATGAAACCATCATTTCTCCTACAGCTATGACTTCAATAATAAACCTTTTATTTGAAAAAAAAAAAAAATCATCATCTCCCAAAAATTGTTCATATAATATACACTCATAAAAAAAAAAAATTAAATCCAAAATGTTTTGATTTTAAATAGTCCACAAAGGGTTAAGCCATAAAAAAAAAAAAATCAATCAAATCCAGAGAAGCATTCACAGATGCAGAATGAAAGAATTCCACAACTGAGAATGACAGGGGTAGTTTCAAGTGAGAAGGCCATGTAGATATGGCTGTATTACAGTGACACGTGTTAAAAAAAAATAGATTCTTTTTTTCTCTTCCAGCTTCTTGTTTCCCAATCAACTTCAATCTTCAAAAATTTAAATGCAATGTTCATCTATCTTCTGTTTTCTCAATTCTTGTTCTTTTATCTTTGTGTATTAGTTACTTAGTATGACTGAAGTGAAATGATAAAAAAAAAATATCAAGTTATCATTTTTGTTTCAATCCCTTGAGTGTTAAGACATACAGCATCAAACAGTAGAGAGAAGATGAGGAAAAGTTCACAGCCCAAAATCTGACCAAATATCAGAACTTTCCGATTCCTTTCTTGACCAGGCTGAGAACTTTTCAGCACTTGCAGAAGTACGTGGATTTCTGAGAAATTCATATCTCTAACAGTAGTCATTGGAATTGCATATATCATAAGAAAATTGTTTCTGTAAAAGAAATACATCAGAGATGTAAGATTAGGGTTGGAGATTATCATCATAAAAAGCATGAAATGTAGATTAATAACATGAAAACCTCTTGAAACACTACAACAAGAGAGAAAAACAACACCCATAGGAAGAGTGAGGAATAAAATAAAGAAAAAAGAAAAATTCCATGGAGAATTATAACAAGTTAAAAGCTGTTGCATAATAACAAGACATTACACAGAGGACACTTGAAAAGAAAAAATAGAATAAATACATCATAAAGTAAAAATAGAAAAAAAAAAAAAAAAAAAACATAGAAAAATAATAAATACTACCATGAAAAGACAAAACAAATATCCATCACGAATAAATAATTGGCTCAGAAGGAATATAAAGCAGACACAATAGAGCAAGAACATTCATACAATAGGAACTGCGCAAATGACCAGGATTCAACCATGTCATTAAATGTCATTTGCACAGCTCAGGATCCATCATAGAAAACAAAAAGAATAAAAACAAAAGATTTGTATAGACTTTCTTTTTAGATTTGTATAGACTTTCTAAATTGTAAATGTTATTGTAAAAATGGAACACAGAGAAAATAAAAAAATTGAAAAACATGAAAATACCAGGATCTTATTCTGAAGCTTCAAAAAGGTTTAGAATATGAGAGTTTGTAATAATTAACACACTTAAAAAAATTGGAAAAAAACATAAGAAACAAGATTAGATTATTTAGAAATTTGAGCAAAATTTAAGACAGTAAAAACTGTGGTTGATGGGGTCTGTAAAGGAACTAAGAAAAGTGTTGAAGAGTCTGCAAGATTTGTCATTGAATCTCCATTGATAATCAAGTGATTAAAGTGATAAAATATATAAAACAAACACTTTCTGGTATCTGGTTGTTGATAAGGTAATAAATTTATTGCTCCTCTTAAAAATTCCCCAAACATTTTTCTTAAACACGGTTTTGTCTTTCATTCCAACTTGAAGAAGTCAAGCGTAACATACATTGGCAAAATATGTTGTTTATAAGCTTTTCTACTTTTGTTTTGGATAGTATTATACATCATATACATCATTACAGTGTGTGTGTGTGTGCAGATATATTTTTGTGGGGGTGGAGAAAGAAGGAGTAAGAAGTTTGAGTTTAAAGAAAGAATGATAATAATCAAACCTATTAATAAACAAAGCCACAGCAATGTCCCAGTGCAACATCAAAGACTAAATTAAATATGCAAGTTATGTACAAATAAAACAAGCCTGAATTTCATTGTGAATATATATTGGCCTTCCTGATTTATTTAAACAAAATCCACTTTTCTCTTCATGTGTACACACATGTCGCTTGAATAAATAAAAATATAAAATCTATTCCATAAAAAAGCTAAAAAATTGACTATGATTTTAATACTGGTTAACAAAATCCCATAGGGTGCTGAAAAGTTTGGGTTTGACTAACATCTCAAACTTTGACCAAATGATCAAGCCTCAAAATTTTATTTTGTGAGTAATGACACTTTTCAGCACCCCCTCATAGTAAAGAAAAAACAAGTTTTTTTTACTCCTCTGCTTCATTTCCCAATTAAAGTTTAATATTTTTCATCTTGTGCTCCACTCATCACCTGAAAACAAGTGCTTTTTGAAGATCATAATCTCTACACCAAGTGTGGAAAGTTTAAAGTTTCTATGCACTTGGAAACCTACTCATCTGAAATGGCATCAGGCTAATCTACAATTTAATTGAAAAGTTAGCAGTAAAAATATAAAACTAAAAACATCTCACAATATTGAGTTGCAACCAGATACACTTTATTCTAACAAAAAAGTTTGAGAAATGTTTCCATAAGGAATATTATTGGTCAGT
This sequence comes from Acanthosepion pharaonis, assembly GCA_903632075.3. NCBI lineage: Eukaryota > Metazoa > Mollusca > Cephalopoda > Sepiida > Sepiidae > Acanthosepion > Acanthosepion pharaonis. The sequence continues at coordinate 2,693,750 of CAHIKZ030005499.1, forward strand.
TAAGAGAACACTTGAGAGAAAAATGGTCCAATCAAATGCTTTAAAAAGAATGTCAAATGAGTTCAGTTATTTTTTTTTTTTTTTTAAATATTTTACTAAAAATACTCATGAAAATTTCAATTTCCCTATTTGAATTTTCTGATAAATCTTAATTCTTAAGTTAATGATTGAATAAGCACATGGCAAGTTCTAAGACAACAAAATATCTGTAGAAATTCACCTATCACATCATTAAATATTTGAGCAACTTTAATAAATTATTGCAATAACAATCACAATTCTGGTCATTATTTTAAGAAGTAAGGGAGTACAAATGGAAAGATTTGAAATTGAAAATTTTTTATATTATCTTTAATTTTGTTGATTGAATTTGGAAAAAATATTTTTGACACTATGTTCTGAACCTTCTTATTACAAAATTAAATTTTTTAATCTTAATTTTCTTTTTTAAATATTTTATATTGTGCTTTGAACATTCTTATCACAAATTTAATTTTCTAAAATATGTAAAACAAAATATAAATAAATCAAAATAAAAGATAAAAATGTGCATAAACATGCAGTCACCAATGAAGAAGAAAAGGTCAGAGTAAAGATTCTAAAAAAAGTAAGCTAAATTAATTCTAACATATTTTTACATATCAAAGATTTTCTTTCCTGAAATAGGTATTTAAATTCTTTTCAATTACAAGAAAATTTTTCAAAAACTTTCTCTTAAAATGAAAACTAGATGAATATTGTTTACTTATAAAGAATTAAAAATTTTCATTATTCATTTTTTTTTTTTTGTATTACTTTCTGTAAAAAGAAAAAAAAATGTGTAGGGGAAGGTTTTAAAATCCATTATCCTTCCTTTTACAAGCCGTTTTAGACAAGAAAAAGACAAGATTCTTATAGAAAGTGAAATTTGTAAAGAAACATTTGTTAAAATAAAATATTTTCACAATATACAAATCAACTAAATTAAAATATAGGTCTTGCACAAAATTCTTTTTTTTTTTTGATAGGTAATAGTGCCAAGTACACAAGAGGCGACTGGGAATAAAAGAGAATGAGAAAACTTTAGAAGGAACCATAAAAACCATTCCTAAACATGAAACAAAGAACAAACCTAAACAACTGTTCAAAAGATGGGGAAGGAGTGTGAGTTGTGCGATAGTTAAACCTATCTACACCTATTGTAAGCCCAAAACTACTAAGATGCAAGGTGTATCTGAGCATGAGAGAAAATGAGAAAAAAAAAACGAAAAAAAGAAAGCACTATTAAGGAGAAAGAACAATAAAAGAACAGGAATTAAGAAAACAAGATAATGATTGACATTGCTTTTAAATTTTTATAGATCAAAATTGACTGGAAAGAAAGTTCCACCACAAGTGAGAAGTGTAGAATAAACAGTTATCACAAAACCTACAGTTACATGTAGCCATTTCAACTGTAAAATGATGCAGACTTATAAATATGCAAGATAGGATTCTGGCGAGAACATTTCTCTAGCACAACATAATGAACCAAAAAGATAGATTAGGTCACTCTCCTGGAGGGTATCATCAGCCATACTGATGGAAGGTAAAAAAAGGTTCTCTCAGATGAGTAAAAGAGATTAGTTTAATTATGGAGGCATTAAAATTAACAAGCCATTTCTTGCCCCAGTTAACAATAGACTGTAGGTCATTTTTGAGATCTACTGCCAATTTGACATTATTGAACCAATCAAACTTACTATTAAGACAGGAGTAAATAGTTGTGTCATCAGCATAGATACTGGGTTGAGAACTGATGACATTGGGAATGTCATTGATGAAAATTATGCACAATGTAGGTCTAAGGATATAGCCCTTGGGGACACCAGCATTAATGCAAAAAGATCTAGAAGAATGGCCATTTAAGACAACTTTCATTTCACAATTTGATAAGAAAGACTGAATCAGTTCAATAATTTATCTAGAAAGATCATAACCTTTCAACTTGTGAAGAAGACCAGTATACCAAAACCTGTCAAGTGCTTTTGAGATATGCAAAGCAACAGCCCAAGCCTCACCATTATTATCTAAAACTTGATAGACCATTTTAGCAATAATTATTAATGTATCAGCAGGTAACCTGGAGAAGCTCAAGCCATATGTCATACCTGAAAGAAGACCCAGTGTGGTAAGATGCTTAACCAATTTAGTGTTGATTAGAGCCTCTAGTACTAAGAGGTATAAGGCTAACAGGATGATAGAAAGATTAGATGTTTCATCAGAGTTTTTAACAACTGGCACTACAGAAAAGGATTTCCAGCAAGCAGGAAAGTAAGTAGTAAGGCATGGAGTATAGAGAAAACAGGACCCAATTTAGGAGCACATTTCTTAAGGACTATTGCAGAGATACCATCAAGTCCATATATTTTGTAGGAATCCAGTTTAGAGATGATAGCAGAAACCATAGACAGAGCATGCATATCGCTCAATATAGATTCAGTTCTAAATGGAAAGTCAAGCAAAGATACTCTAGATGAGTCAAGAGTAGAATTTGAAGAGAATTTTCAAGCAAAATATTCTGCTTTATCCATAAATGTTAATACATCAAAGTGAGTGAAGAGAGGTGGGACAGAAAACTCATTCTTATTTAACACACTATTACAGCGCCATGAGAACCAAACTTGTTAGAGACTATACAGTGCCTCATTCTATTAGCAAAGACTTAAGCTCTTTGAGAACATGTTTACAATTATGATTGGACACAAATAGGCTTCTTATCATGCTGGTAAAGCTGGAAAAAGTGATTCCTGTGTGTTATACTGGCTGAACAGACCAGTGTGAACCAAGGAGAAGATTGTGGTTTCACCAGATATTTGTGAGAAGATACAAAAGCATCAATTTTATCCACAAAGAAACCTGTGACACAATTCTCAATAGGAAGGTTAAGAATATCAATCCAAGGGGCATCTTGATCACAAAATGAATCCCAATCACTACACTGGTAACAGAAAAAAAAAGTTCTGTGAATAGGAGGTTCCTTTTGAATAGATGAGTCAGAAGAACAGTTCCTTAACAACAAAAGAATTTTAACAACTTTTATTAAGAGAAACAGTTTATTTAAATCAATTTCTTAGCAAAAGAAATTTATTTACTTCAAAAAGTTCAGAAATTCAAAAGTTAAAATGGGGTGAGAAAGGTTGACTTGCTGTGAGTGCAAAATGAAAACCTTGCCTTCACAGAAATGTACCAATGAGCTGAAAAGAAAGAAGGTAACAAACTTAGTCAATTTTTATAAAAAATGAGGATAAAAATTAAATTAATCAGAGTGCCTGAAAGTCATGTAAAAGGTTCTGTGTCAGTTCCTCGCAACCAGCATTAAAGTTCTCACCAGTATAAAATTACTCAATGATTATATTATCATTCTCTAACCAGCAGGTGGCACTTTCAAAGAATTTTCTCTTAACAATCCAAGAAAGCTAAGTATTTCAAACTATCTCTCTTCTACTTTTGAAAGTATGCAACCATCTATACCTTCAGTGAGCAACAAATTGTCTCTTATTGTCTTAAACATTTTTTAATGTTATTGTGTGCATGAACATTTCATCTTCATAACAATACAGCGAAACTATAGACTTTAAGAATTTTAATTTTTTCCTGAAATGAACTGACACTACTTCAAGCGTGTAAATTCATGAATAAATTCCTTATCCTGTTTTGTTAAAATTACCCATATGTTTCCTCGTCATTATTATCCATCTTTAATTTTCTTGGCGTGGATAATTCAACTGTTCATTTTATTACCTAAACCCTGCACCACTATAGACCTATCTCAGAAGTTGCCTATCTGGGTCCTTTAGACAAAATATACAGATGCTTGAAACTGGCATTCTCTAATAGGAGATCACATGTTTAGAAAAAGACATTTTTTGTAAAGAGAATTCCTGTAGGTTTTTAATGATTCTTCTTCCCTTTTCTTCAACAACAGTAGTAATAGTAGCTGTGGCAGTCTTTTATCATTTTAAGTCACAGTTTTCCCTCTTACACAGCAAACAAGTAACACCAACCAGATAAAAAAAAAAAAAAAAAAACCACAGGGGTGTATACTTTTTATCCCGATTGGTTAAGAACTAAAGAATCACTATCCAATCAAATCAACCATTTGTAATTTAATTTCACTGGTTTTTGACAATAAAACCAAGCGCATCCTCTGTAAAATTTTGCTACAGAATGTTTAAAAACCATTTGTTTTTTTGTTTTTTTTTGGTGGGGGTGATTTCTTTGTTGGATCCATCTACCCAGGTTTTTGTTTTTATTTGAGTATCAGGATTCCAAACATTTAACAACAAATCTTTTAAATGAAACATAAAAAAGGTTATTTTTAAAGGAAAAATAGAAGCAGAAATTCATTTGAAATAGCATTTATATGTTCTTTTCAGAAATATATAACACCAATAAAATTTCCTTGTAGTGAAGTTTGTTTTATAAAGAAAGTAACTAGCTGAATTACCTGCTCCATGTCACATTTTTTTTTTGTAAGAAAATGATTGATTTTAAATGATTGTTATAATTTATGGAGAAAAATGATGCATTTCAGTATTACTCAATGATCTTGCTGATGTGAACTCCATTTTCTGGCTTTCTCCTTCTATATTTTGGATAGTAGTCATTCCCTTGTTCAAATTTAAATCAAAGGGAAAAAATTTTCAGTGGGAGGTTTCCTTTGATCAAAATGAACTTTATGACAGTCAGCCTAATATGTTTGTGAGTTTGTAGACAAAAACTTAACTGGCAACTACCAGTTAATCTCTTCTATTGTGTGTGTGGAGTCATTGGCAGCTGCTAGCTGTGATCTCTTCCATTGGGTGCATGTGTGTATTCACATGTAGATCAAACTGGCCTCTGAAATACTTTTGAACCCCGAAAAGCAATAGGCTTCCATTTTTAAATCCACAAGGGGGATCCAAAATCTAATTTGATATAGAGGTGTGAAGTTTTTGAATGCAAAGTTTTCATTAATTAGAAAATAATTTCACACTGTATCGCAAAAATCTTTTTCTCAAATTTGCAGGAGTGGTGAAGGGAGTTATTATTTTCTCTAAATGGTCCAAAAATAACAAGTGGTAGGTTTTACGTCCACAAGTATTTTGGCGGTATTTGTCCTTGTAAATGATTGTTTATCAAACAAAACTTCTGATGGGATTTTACTGGTTAAAAAATTTGTAGGATTTAATTTTAATTCCTATATTTTATTCAAAGAAACTGTTTTAGTAATTCATTATCTGTTTTTATTCCAACGTTTTCCATACAATTTTAAATTTAAATAAATATCTTTTCTTAAGAATAATTTCTAGATTAATTTTTTTGCATTTTTAATTTATTTTTTCGTCGTATAATTTTAAAATTATTGTTTTTATTAAAAATAAATTTAATAAACAAGTTTTTTTTTTTTGCGATTAAGGGAAGTTGCATATTGTTTTACTTTTATGATTAGAGAGAAATAAAAGATAAGGATTGATTTATTACAAAATTTAAAATGTGTTTTACAAAAGTACTGTTTAGTTTAAATTTCCTGTAACCGGGAAAATAACTTTTTTTTTCTTTAAAAAGAAAAGAGGTGTGTATTTTTATTTAAATAAGTGAGTTTGGTCCTCACTGAATTAAATTCACCTGAACTAAAAAAAAGTGTTTTGGTTGAGCAGAATAGCCACATTTTCATTTGCATGAATAAGTAAGTGTATGAAGAAATTCAATCACAATGTATTTTTACCATGACTCATATTGTCTTTTTAAGAAAAGTACACATAAACAAGTTTTTTGGGTTTTTTTTTATATTCCGTCCTCCCACAATCAGAAACATAATTTTTTCCCCGCTGAAAAGAGAAACAAATCATTTTTTGTACGACAAAAAAAAAAAAAAAAAATCACATGTTCAACTTGCCGTAAAATGCACTAAAGAACCTGAAGTATTTTTTTATGTGGTTAGAGGCAAAATATATTTTTTTTAAATGACAAAGTATTAAAGTGAAAATCATTTAGAGACTCGTACATTTTTTAGAATGAATATTCTTACTTTTTTTGTGAAATGATTTTTAGTCAACTGCTAGCAGACTGCTTCTGGTGAGGTCAGTGCAGAACTGATTAAAAAATATTTGTTGCTTTTTTTTGTCTTATTTTTTTTTTATTATTATTCTCAATAAAGAATACAAATTTCAAACAAAGTAGTAATACCCTTTTTTTTTACTTTACAACTGTGAGTCAAATCAGAGATTTTCCTTTTAAAATAAATAAACGTGGAGAAATTTCTTGGGGGTGCTTCTTTACGAAAAGGAAAAACAAACGGACAAACTAAAAAACAGAAGGGAAAAAAAGGAAAGTAAGAATAATGCAATGAAATGGTTTGAATATATTTATGAATTCAGCAAGCAATTCTAAAGTTTGAAATAAGTTTTTTTTTTTTTTTAAATATGTGAACTTTAAAAAATGAACAAAGAAAAATTCGTCTGTCGTTCATTCATTCATTCGTCTCACTTGAATGAAGCCTGCTTTATGAAATCATTACACAAAAATAAATCAACTAATACTAATCTAAATAAATAAAAAAATTCTTTTCATTTCAACTATTTACAGTCACATTCAGTTCTCAGTTGTCTACTAAAGATAAAGTAATTAATTAAAATTTAAATTATAATAGTGAATGGAGGTGAAGCTATTTTAGAAAGTGGCAAAGACACGCGTCACGCGTACTAATTATTGATTTTCAATCAAACGAGAAGAGAGAAATAAAGATTCCTGTTTTGTTAAAAATACGCAATCTCTTCAATCAACAGAGTGATTAAGATCTTGCTCTTTTTCCAATTAACTCCATTAAATAAAAAATGACCGAAAGAAAGAAGCAAAAAACATTCAATGAATGAAATTAAATGTCATAATTGAACTGACTGCAAAAAAAAAAAAAAAAAAAAGTAAGCACTTACTGCAATGTGGTTCCCCATGATGATGCAAACAGACGATTTAGAAACTTTTTTTTATTATTATTATTTTCCTCTTTTACTCCAGTCCGACTGACGACCAACTAAAATAATAACCCTGTTCCTTAAATAAATGTGATGTCATGGTCAGGTTGATGTGAGTTCTTTACATCAGCTTTAAAGTGAAATAACAACGCATCGACTGAGAAAAAGTGTGGGTCGAATTTAGTCTGGCCACAATCACGAATTGTGCGGAAGTTAAGTCATCAGTTTTTTTATTTGTTTGTCTTTTTCTTCCTTTTCTTTTCTACACATTTTGCATTATCTGCTTTTTCTTTTCTCTTTACTTTCTTTATAGTTCCAGGAAGATTCAAAGAAAAAATTAATGAAAAACAAAACTTAATCGTTCACTGTGCATGAATGTGTAGGATGCATTTTTTTTTAAAAATATATTTTAATTTTACTATGTAGTTTTTTTGTTAGTTTAATTTTTAAAACATTGTACTTTTTTAATTTAACCTTTTTCAGAATTTCTAATTCCGTTTTATTTTCGTTGAATTAAAGAAAAATTTCAAAGTTTTTAAATTTTCTTTGTTACTGTCATAAATAAATCAGTTTTTTTTAGTTTTGAATCACATTTTTCATTTTTCCTTCATCTCAGTTTTTTGTACCAGATTCTATTTTTTAATGAACTTTTTTCTTTCGAGCAATAATGTAAAATAAAATGCTTTATTTGCATAAAAAAGTCATTATTTCTTAAAAATGGAATAAAGGAAAACACATTTTTATAAGAAATAAAAGTAAAAAAACTAACTAAAAGAAATCAAAATTTGACGTGTTTGAAAAAATTTCCAATATTGCCCATATGGTCATTGGTAGGGCTCTCCTCAGCGCAACGGTTGTAATTAATCATTAATTAATGGCTAAAAAATAAAAATACCGCAATTAGGAAATTTTGTAAGTAAATATATTTTTAAAATGTGAGCAAAATATTGATAATTTTTAGAAATTATAAAAATATTTTTGAACATGGAAAAAAAATTCAAATTTTCAGTTTTTTTATTTTTCCTTCCAGACTTATCTGTGAATTAATTGCTATGCATTCTTGGGAAAGAATGGAGCACTGAAGAGGTATTTTTACTGTTTGAGAATTTTTTTCACAAATATTAAAAAATAGTTTGTTTTTTTTTTTTTTTTTTTTTTTTTTTTAAAAAAACAAACTTCTTTGATTTTATTTCTTTTTCATCTTAAAAAGTTTGAAAATCTTTGTTTTGAAATCCGAAAAAAAAGTTTTTAATTTACAAAAAGATAGACTTACATTTTTTTTACAATGATTACATTATTTTTTTTATTTTGGTTTCAAATGTTACTTGACTGATAATAAGAACAAATTTTGAAAGTTGTAGATATGTCCAAAAAAAAAAAATGAAAAAAGTAAAACGAAAAAACAAAAAAAAAACTTTCAACAAAAATAATTTTGAAAAATCCCAGTTTTACTCACCTGGCAAATTTAACCTACTTTTTTAAATTAAAACTTAATTTCCTGTTTTCTAGTTCTCAACACTTTTTTACACCTGATACAAAAAAAAAAACTCATGTCCGTAAGGCATGAATTATGAATAAATAAAAAAAACGTTTTTATTCTTGAATCAAGCAAGATTTTCTTGATTATATATATTTTTTAGGAGCTGGTGCTTTTTGTTGTTGGTTTTTAATTACTAAAATAAATAAATATTTATGGTGCAGTATGTTTGACTACAAAGATTCCGGAACACTAGTGCAATCATTCTACCACTAAAGTAGGCTTTGTTCGTCACATTTGTAAATTAGGATTATTTTACTCAACTCCGATATGTAAATGATCATAAATTGAGACATTACATTTTTTTTTTAATTTCAACTACCGTATATTCGCGTGTATAAGCCGTAGTGCAACCCCTGAATGTTTTTTGCATAAATTTTATTTTTTAAACCTCTCCAGAAAAAAATTACCTGTGTAAGAAGTGCGACCCCCCTAGCTTTTGCGTTAAAAACTCACACTAAAAGCCAAACCTTTTTTTAAAACGATCAAAAGTTTCATAGGTTTTTTATTTTGTTTTTATTTGAAATGGGATTTTCCTTTCTCAGTTGATTATGCAGTGATAACGAACCCCACTAAGCCAGATCACAAAAAAAAAAATGACAAAAACTGATTCTTAGAATTTATCACAGAAACAAAAAACCAATGTATTGTAAATTTAATTGAAGCCAATACCATCTTGAGATTAGAATTAAAATTCAGGAGACGTAAAACTTGTTGTTGTTTTTTTTTTTTTTTTTTTTTTTTTTATTTATTTATTACATATACACACGCTAAAAAAAAAGTCTCTACTCTACTCTTTTTCTACCCACCATATGCAAATAAAACCCAAAAATATACCAGTATTACCACTTTTAACTAATGAAGTGTAAATTAAATAACTGACTGAATGTAAAAGAGATACCCTAGAAAATCCTTGTCAGAAAACGAATAAATAAATAATGAAATTATCGAATAAATAAATAATGAAATTATTCTTTATGATTGAAGAAAAAGTTTCTTTTTCTTTCTTCATGTTTTTGAACTCCAAATATTTTCTGAAATTATTGGAAAAATAAAGTTATGAATAACTTTTAATTATTCCTGTATTTTTATTTTCTATATTTTTTTTTTAAAGTAAGTTTTGTGGTAAACACACAAGCACAATAAAAAAAAAAAAACATTATTTATAAAAATAAAAAATCTAATTCTAAAACACATTTTTTTTACTTATTTTACTAGAAAAATTATAATCTTTTTTGGCACTTTTCAAAAACTTCACTAAAATAAAAACTTAGGAAATGAGTTATTTATTGATTTATTTATTTTGCTTGTTAAAAAGAAATGAATTCTGTCTAAGATACACAGGGAAGAGAATGAAAATCATAATAAAATAAAAGGAAATAATTTAGTTGTGAATGAAAGAGATTTTGTGTTGAACATTGTAGGAGTGAAAACTGTGAAAAGTTTGGCCTTGTAAAAATATTCAACTCGTCCAGTAAGAAAAAGGAAAGAAAAAGAAAGTAGATAAAGTGAAAATAAAATAAAATATTTTATTTATTTATTCTTCTTGTCATTTGGTAATGTATTGTAATTTGAGAACCATGGCTACAATATTTTACAAGTTCACATTCTAGCCTATTTTCCAATCCTCACCCCAACTTTCTTCCTTGTTTTCAAAACCGGTTCCTAAAGCCTCATTCTTATCAGAGATAAGAATATATTTTCTGACAAATGAGAGAATTCGAAAATGTAAAAAGGAATTTCCCCATCATTATCCTGTCCATGGTGCCATAAAATCTGGGGGAAACGCTCACATCTTGTTGGAGAGTTTGCTTCCAAAGCAGCTCCCAAAACCTTGTTTCTTATCAGCAAAAGAAACATATTTTCTAACCAATGAAGAGGCCAGGAAATTTGTATAACAATTTTGGAGGGAAAAAGTCCTTGATATTTCTAAGCCTCCCAAATCTCTATAAATATGGAAAATCTTTGCCTATTTGGCAGTGAGCAAGTGATAATAATCTGTGAATCAACAAAGGTTAGCGACAGAAAATCCTTGCTGTCAGCTTCAAGAAAGAACTACCTACTATGGGCTGACGAGAAAGAACATTGGCCCATGACAAAAACCAGCTGAGAACTGCCTCCTTGCAACTGAAGATTTCTGTCGTCGACGTATGAACTTGCTCAAATACAAAATTTATATCTTTCAACATTTTCCTACTTTGCAAGAACTCTGTGAGTGTTTTAACCCATAATAACAATCTACTCACTTAAAGAACTTTTAAGCGCTCAGAGAAATATTTTGAGTAAGAAGCCTTTTTTCTTTTATGAACATTTTTTCTTCCTTTAAAGTTAAGGGAATTTTCTTCTGCCTTTCGTACATGTAAATAAACACTTTCTTCTTTTATTGTTACACACTGAGCAGGAATTTGAGCCTTTCTTTTTTTCTTCCGCCTAAAAGAGGGAGATTATCCACTCTAATCTTTCAAGCCGTAGTTGCTGTTTTTATTAAATTTTGTCACATTTTTTAACCTCAACCCTTTCATATGGGAAAACCAGGACAAATTTCTCACAAATTTCCCCAAATTGAAAGCAGACTCCACGTACACCAATACACACAACGCCCCCCCCCCACACACACACACCAACACCAAACAAAAAAAACATGCTCAGCATTGAATGAAGAAAAGTAATACATTTAAAATACATTTAACAGTAAAAGGGTGGGACCGAGACGGCAACCTTGTAGCATGCTTAAATTCATGCAGGGAAAAAAGCTCATCAGAGCAGTTCCCATGAAAATATTTGTAGAAAAGACAGAGGGAAGCCACATCACATCTGTGAGAAAGTGACTGGAGTAGAAATGCAAGTTTAGGACCTATCACATTGTATATCCGTCTTTGGATTTTGTTGAGAACCTGAGGATGAACAGCAAGGACACTAGACCATATAACAAGAAATAAACTAAACACAGCAAGATTTCTTAAACTTCTTCAGCTTGAACTTTTAGTCAGACTGGTTACTTGATATGTTGTCATGATTGTAAATAATGTGACTAATGATAACACCTCATCTCAGAAACTCTGATAAAAATTAGATCTTTTTTAGTTATTTAGTTTTATTTGGAAATTAAGAGGAATAGGCACAATAAATAGCAATCAAAGAGATATCAAAATTTTTTCTACCAGGAGAAACCATTACATTAGGCAAATTGGCAATTATTTTTACCAGCAAAAACTATAGAAATTACATTAGGCATCTTCATAATTTTACAATAGAACACAAATTATATTATTTACAAAATTAATACATTTGATTAATAGTTTCTACCACATTGCAGTGATTAAAAACCTCATCATTGCTGTAATCTAGTTGCAAGACTAAAAAACAACAATGTATTGCAGGTGTGTGAGGTGGAAAGAAAGGGAGACAATATGTTAAAATTATCTGTACACATTGAATCATGATAGAATGTCTCTTGTAGTGGGTAAGGTAACACTTGTGGATGAAGGAGTCTGATCTTGAAGATAGAAGAGTTAGTTGTGTACTAGTCTTGTTTTAAGCTTGCATCAGGTCAGTTGAGCAAGAAACAATTGTGAATTGCCTTGAGGATCGCTAAGTGGGTCATTTTAAGCAGTCAGGGTGGATATATAATTCAGTATTTTTGTCGTTTTTGCAATGTTCATAAGTGGCTCCAATATTTTAATTTTTAATTTTTTTTTTTATTTCTTCTGTAAGCCAAATGTGATGCTCGGAGCCTGTGCATCAAGGGCAACATTTTATTTTTAATTTTGTTTTTGTAGCATTCACATCAGGCCTGAAAATTGTGTTTAAGCAAGAAACAGACTGTCACCATTGAATGTCCTCTCTATTCCTGATATTGGGCACATTAACCCATAAAGATAGCATACCTAAAAAAGTGTATTTTATTATATATATATATATATATATATATATATATATATATATATATTTTATTACTTAAACATTATTTTTAGTGGATACTAATATTTAAGTATACACTCCATTTATTTATTAAACAGTGTATTTATTTATTTTTGATTACTGGCCAGAATATTCAAGAATCTTATTAAAGAAAAATATTTCTCAAATATTCAGGCCAGTAGGAAAAAATAAATAAATGTTTAATAAATAAATGAAGTGCCTACTCAAATATGGGTATCTACTAAAAATAATGTTTAAATAATAAAATAAGTCGGATTAATAAATAAAAATCCATCACTTCTTTAGAAATTGCTTATATGACTGATTTGTTTAATGGCATATCAACTCCTTATGGGTCATTTAATACCAAAATTTAATTTCCTTGTGAGCTTTGAAGTAATAAAAATATGTTATTCTGCTTTCTCAGTTGAATACATGGTAGATGAAATTCATCTTTTATGCACATGCATGTTTGTGTCAACATAATTATTAGTGGAAGTGATATGTGTGTTTTATGTTGTAGTTTTGTTGAAGTTATATTTTGGAATACAGTTTGATTTCTTTAAGAAATTGTAGAATATTATATGGAGTAATGTCATGAAAAAACTTTTATCATGTTGCTTGGTTATTCAGTTGATTTTGTTTAACAGCATATCAACAACTATAGGTTATTTAATGCCAAAATCTAAATAATTTGAACACAATTTTAAATATATTTTGAATGCAATTGTATGCTTTCAACAGCAGATAAACTGTATTGCTGGTCATTTTGCTTTAAAAAATGAATTGTTTTTTTTTTTGTTTTAAAAATGTATTCTTTGTCAATTTATTATGTGTATTGGTCATATATATATATATATATATATATATATATATTGCTGGTATTTTTATTATAAATATGTATTTATATACTTTCATAGTGTTTTGTTTTTGTTTGGGGGTTCACTATTTTCTCATAGCTGGAACCCTAACAGGTGCTACCACCCAAGGTCAGGGCGAACTTAGGAATAACAGCAATTAAGACATTGTTCCATGCTCCTCAAAACCTCCAATCTCCTGATCAAAGGCCTTGCTGCCAGATGTAGTTTATCATCATACTCAGGTCTAGAAATTGCTTATATATAGTGATATATATATATATATATATATATATACTGTTGGTAGAGTTGACAGAAAGGAAATCAGATTCATAGAAAATCAAACAAAAGAAGGGTTAAATTAATTTATTGATAAAAGTAAAGAAAGATTTGGGTAATGTGGATTTATCAAAGTTAGGGAATGTCTATCGTGAAATCGGTCAGATTGCATAAGATCATACAATAGAGGAAAAAACACAGGATTTTTTGTTTCATTTTTTTTTTTTTTAAGTGGGTTTAACTGTTGTAAAATGTTGAAATATTGAGTGAATCCTCATGAAAGGACTCCATTGTAGTCAAAAAATTTGTAATATCTTTAAAAATATTCAGCTGTTCTTAAAACAAAATGAAAGAACAAAATTGATACATTCTTTTTAACAGGTTGATAAAATCAGTTTTAATGAAAACCAGGATGTTATAACATTTTTAGGCAATAACAATTGATGAAAATCATGATTTTAGTCAGAATAGTCAGTAAGATTTAAACTATTATAAGATTGGATTTTTATTGTCATAGACAATGTATTAGTCATAATGTCTATAGACATAACTTTTAGTTGCACGCAATTCGAATTGATTTCTAAATAGTGCAACCATTTAATGTAGGTAGTGATATACATTTTTCAAATAGGTGTAATACTTATTCATTCGTAAAATATTACATCCATAAATTGTGTTAACAAAACTAAAAGTTTTAAACAATATTCAATAGAGGAAGTTTTTTAAACTGGAATTTTTATGTAAGTATATCTGTAGCCTAATGAAAAAGCAGTAATTTTAACCAACACATATTTATTTTCCTTCCTAATTTTCTTACTTGTCAATGCACTTAATTCAGTGGTGAGTATTAAATACAAATATCAAACATTTATACAGTGAAAATTTCAAATCAAAATTAAGCTAATAACTATATATTAGGCTATAGACTTAATGATCTTTCATCATGTAGGACTTGTGGCAGTTACGTGTTATCAACTGTAAATGCATACAGCATATTATTTAAAATAAGTGAATATGTATACGCACATATACACACAAACACATGTGTACACACACACATATACACATGCAAAAAACAAAGTAAAAAAGCAACCTAACACCAATAAAAAGTGCATAAATTATTTTTTAACTCGATACAAAAATGAGAAACTCAACAGTCAATTGTTGATACCTCCCAATGAGTGGATTGAATGATTATAAAAATGGTTCATCTATAAAACTTTGGAATTGAGGTGGTGAATATAGAATCAATCAGCTAAGTCACAAATTTTATATTTGTATTAATCCTATATATAATTATATACAAACTAACATAGTTGAGAGAAAGATATATTTATATGATTATATTTAGTGTGTGTGTGTGTCATTTGGTTCAGTTGAAACTAAAAACTGAATTAGCTGGAGACTAAGTCACCTAGGAGGGGAAACAAGTTACTACTGCAACCTGTATTTGAGAGAGCGAAAAAGAAAGAAAGAGAGATTATGTCCTTTCCTATTATACAACACCAGCTAGTGAGCATTAAGTGAAGTTCACTAACAGACAACTTCCTATCTTTCTTTGTATGTAAAATACTCATTGATGCAATTTGCTTCTGTCACAACAGATTTAGTCACCATATTTGCTTAGTCAGATAAGTATTTGTGGGAGGGTGAGTTTTCCTCTGCTCACTCACCCACTCAGTTCTCTGTTAGCTAACACAGCCTGATGGTGAGGATAATTTTTGTAAGATATTTAGCAGTATATTGGACAAAATGAAGGGCTTAAGTCTTTCATCTTTGCTATTATTATCTTGATAATAAAGTTGAACTGCTTTCATGCTTTGTTCCTCCATTAATCACATGACCATATTTATTTAAAATTCTTGAAATAAAGAAAACTATGCATCATAAAATGATGTAATAGAATAACCTGTCACCCCCATGAGTGACTGCACTATAGGTAGTAAGTATCTATAAGTATCTGTAAGTAAAGAGACTACAGAGTCTAGCAGCGACCTGTTCCAGCTAAACAGTCGAACACTTTGCCTTTGGGCGGAGAGGAACCCGACGAGGCTCCACTGAAGGGCAGAGTCTCGTTCAGGGAGGTAGACTGTCCCTGAACCCATTTATGCGGGTTCAAAAAGGGAATGTTTTTGGCCGAGCCTATGGGCTCAGAGAACCCACGTTAAACCGGCCTTGTGCCACATGCAACCCTCGTGGGGGTATAGCTAAATATACTAGCTGCGACCTGTTCCTGCTAGATGGTCGAACTCTCTGCCTTCGGGCGAATAGGAACCCAGACGAGGCTCCACTGAAGGGCAGAGTCTCATTCAGGGAGGTAGACTGACCCTGAACCCGTTTATACGGGTTCAAATGGGAATATTTTGGGCTGAGCCTGCGGGCTCAGAGAACCTATGTTAAACCAGCCTTGTGCCACATGCAACCCTCGTGGGGGGGGGGTAGCTAAATATTCTAGCTGTGATCTGTTATTCAGCTCTCAGCGAGAACTACCAACCTTCCAATAGTATCACTCACTACTGGATTGACCCTAGACGACCTTGTGCATAACTGTTACCATTATTATTATTGTATTGGTTTTTAAAATAAACCTTTACTTATTATATCCACCATGTTTTTCAAGTATATATTTCTATTAGCATGGAATATTACATAAAATATGTACAAAATTATATAACATAAAACTAATAAAATTCAACTTTATAAATTGGAAAACTATTTTAAAAAAATGCTTTACACATCTGCCACATTAATGAAATGGTGTTTTTTTGCCGCACCATATATATATATATATATATATATATATATATATATATATATATATATATATATCAATGCATTTATAGGTTACGTATTAATACATTTATATCTTTGTACTTCTATTAAAAATGTTTGTATATTTTTGTTAAGAAAATAGATAAAATCCACACAAGCAGTATTAACTTGTATTCCATA
This sequence comes from Acanthosepion pharaonis, assembly GCA_903632075.3. NCBI lineage: Eukaryota > Metazoa > Mollusca > Cephalopoda > Sepiida > Sepiidae > Acanthosepion > Acanthosepion pharaonis. The sequence continues at coordinate 2,710,270 of CAHIKZ030005499.1, forward strand.
AAGTAGAAACAAATATTTGACAATGTGGACATGTTTTTTCATTAAACCAGTGTTTTTCTTTTTTCTGTCCATTTGCAGAGATTTAAACTGTACATGAATAGTAAATATTACTTGAGAAATATTTTAAATACTACAAAGGTGTGCTGAAAACTTCTTGACCCAACTCAATTCTAAAATCAAACCAAATGACTAATCATCAGTAACTTTTTAAATCTCTTTTTGATCAGGCTGAGAATTTATCAACACTCACACCACTCATAAATACAGTGAAACAAGAAATATTGGTTAAGGGGTGTGTGTGTGTGGGGGGGGTAATTTAAAATTTTTCGTTTTTCAAAGGGAATTGTGAAAATGAGGTCAAATTTCGGCTGAGGCTACTTTTCACTTCATACTAATGCTTCACTTATGCAAAAGTACTCCTGGGAAAAGTATGATTCAATCTTCTTCCCTACGTATGGGTTAAATAGTATCTGGAAAAAACATAGATTTATTTTGGTGACAAAAATCAGTGCAAGCAAGCACTAAATTTGTGATATCAGTTTTCAATTTTATTTTAACCTATATTATAATTTTGTGGAACGAAGTTGGAAATAAACAGCAAGACAGTCAAATATCAAATGACAAAAAGATGGTTTCTGAGTCGGAGGATTCGTGCATCCTTCCAGTTAATAAATTAATCCTTTTAAAATAAATCTTTTACATTTTTCAACCAACGGGCTGCATTCCTTCCCACAATAAATAAATAAAAATGCTTTGTGATCCCTTTGAAGAGTATTTAAGCAAAGTCCCTAGATGAACAAAAAACAGTAAGGAACGGCAACATTTCATGACACAGCTCGGCTTAAAAGAGATTCCCTTACTCATTCACCCTGTCTTCATCACCAAGCTACGTGACACTTTCTTCCTCACTTTCTCGCTTGCTTCTTTTTCTTACACATACACACGAAGAAATCACATTCCTTTTCATCGTAACAAACAACTACAAATAAGGAACCTTAGCACAAGAACTTTAACACTCATACACGCTGGGAAAAATTTAGTTGTAAAAACACGACAATAAAAATATTTTATATTTAAACACCTTTCTCGCCTTTTTCTTTGTAGGTTCAGTCAAATCCACAACAATTTCATTAAAGATCCAGTTGCGCAACAAGTTGGCGACTGCATGTCAACAAGTTCTTTATGCACTTCTCCTGTAAAATGAAGTTGAGCTATATCTCGGCAGTCTGTGCTTTCTTTCATTGTTAGTCAATAAAAATACAATTCTTTCATCCTCATTGTTCGGTTGGGTTTGCTGCAATATCAGCTACTCTTTGTATTGTCATGTATGAGAGACATTCTGGTATATCACCCTTTTCTCTGATCCTAATCCTGACACGGAAATTAGCATGCATTTTTTTATGAAGACTTCGTGAATGACTTCCTGGTGGCAGCAAGTTACTAGGAAATTTCAAAATTTATTCTAGTTGCCATAGAACTTTTTGTATTGGTTATTTTGAAAAACCTTTGTTTCTTGTAAAATATTTTTTTTTACCAAACTGGTTGCTGCAATTCACATGAATTCAGTTTTGTATAAACTTGATTCTTCGTTTCAAAGTACTACCTCACATTGCATTCTTTCGGAAACGGATACTGTTTCATGGATCACGAAAGATATTATTTTGTTACGGGAAAGAATGAAAACATATTTTTTGTTCAATCAGGATTAAAAGCTCCGTGTTTTTTTTTTTATCTCCTTTCCGCTTATGGTTTATAAGAACGTGCAAAAATCCAAAACAAAGTCAGGAGAAATGTTCACACGAAAAGAATATTCATAAAAATTTTAAAAAAATAATCAGGATATAAATGTTCAGAAAACTATTTACAAAATTCAGAAGAAGAAATATCTACTCAATTTCACTCACAAGTCTGATTTTCAGGCAGTTCCAGATGTTGCCGCACAATAGGATCATCTTCCCAGGCTAATATTATCAAGATGTCACGTCCTTGACAAATCGACCATGGTGAAATGCAAACTGAGACCTTATGGTCGAAATGCTAACGTTCTAAGGACTCTGTCACATGAAAATAAAAGTAAAACAAAAAACAAATTGTGCACATGGTTAAATTTGATTGTAAACTAGCAAATAGAATCGATCTTGTCCAGGTTTCTAATATTTATAACTGGATGAGAGATGTACAGCTAACCAAATCGGAATTTCACAGACTCCCGACCGGAAAGATGGTGTGTTCACATATTATCTTCCCATGAATGTGCCTACAGGTACCTTGTAAATTAACTCTCCAATAAATCTTTTTAAAACATTCTTAAACCGAGTGAATTCCTCAGCAACTTAAAAAATTGTAAGTACCTAATATAAAAAGAAACAAATTTTTAATGATCTCCGTTGGAGTTTGAACTTGGTTAACTTGTTCCATGTCTAACCACTAAGCCATTTTGCTCCCAATTAATATGTACAAGAAAATAAAAGGTACGTCAAAAATAGTTGTTCGTTACAAAAAGTAACACGGTAATTATCAATTGCAAATGTTGTCATTAAATACTACAGCAAATACAAAACAAACATCACCATTAGATTCATAAAAAATAAAAAACTCACACCAACTTTTAAAATATACGTTTTTTTTTTGTGTGTGTGTGTGTGTGTGTGTGTGTGTGTGTCCTACCCTGCCCTAACATCCTCATGCCCTACATATTCCATTAGTGAGAATTATGTTCCACTCGGACAGCTTCTTCCCAAGAATTGCTGCTTGTGGAACAGACTCCGAGCAGGACGTTTCCCCAATCACTACAATATTTCCTACATAACCTCATACAACACCACGCAGTAACCCTCTACTCTTAGATCTTGTATTGGGTGAACATTAGTATTTTAAAAAAAGTGAAACAGGTGCAAGAAAAGCTGAGAAGAAAATGGGTGGAAAATAAAGATTTGGAAATGGGGTTACGGAAACATTTGAATTGGTGACTGACATCTTCAGTAAAGAAAAGAAGTAAAGAATTAATTAGATATTGTGGAGTTGAACTAAGATCCTATAGCAATTCTAATCAAAGATAGACAATTGTCAGTTGTCATATGTGTCATTAGTTACCTTAGTCAATAGCCCAGCGTTTCTCAACTGGTGCGCCTGGGCGCATTAATTGGCCTTGAAATATAGTCAGGCATGACCGGCGCTAGGGTCTCATCTCCACTCCCGAAACTTTGATACGGGACCCCCTCTTTACTACATGGCGATTTCAAAGTTTCCTAACCTGGGAGCCTCGAACCCACGAAGGAAAATTAGGGGTGGGCGGTGCTTTTTCCAATTACAAAAAATCAGGGAATTAACCAATTTAAATTAAAATTTCGGTACATTATTTACTTTTATAATGAATAGATTATTTTTTTATTTTAAAAAAATCTGAGAAAATGTTATTCTTTTTGTAATAACCGCCAATATTTTCATGAACAAATCTTACTCGAAAAAATATTCGCAAATTTTTACATTTCCATAAAGATTAATCGCTGACGCATCTCCGTTGAAAAAATGTTTTACAAAGATTCCAACAAAGCACAAATGGAATTGACTTAAAAAATTATTTTTAAAAAAGTAATATTTCAGTTTCGGGAAAATTTTTCATGTGTTGAAATCTTTAAATATTTTTAATTTTTAAGCGATCATTTTCTCGGTTTTATCTTTCTATAAATGTAAAAAGTAGAGACTAGAAATCCTTATTTTAATTACTAGCCGTGGACTTCTGGTTAGTATTACTTGCTATTAGTAAAAAACAAAAACCAGAGATCCTCCTCGGTGGATGATCGCGGAATAAAAAATGATTTTACTGAGATATTGCCCTCTAAACTGCTCAGAAAGAAAATTACAATTTAAAAAAATAAGCATTACTGAAATTAGTACTTCACCCCCCCCTCCCTAGTAAGCATCGGGGCCATCATGCAGTTGAGAAGTTTGGGGTAGTAGGCACCGGCCATGTCGATTATTATTGACAATATAACTTAGGTAGAAAAAAAAAAGTACAAAAAAAAAAAAAACGTTACTGAAACCAGCCCTTTTGGAACTCCAAATTCGTCTGGTGTTCCTGTTTAGTACGCACCGTAACGGCCACGCAGATACACGATGTATATTATTAGTTGATGACTGACAATGTAATGTCAGTTTAAAAACAAAATAAAAAATGGCCATAAAACAGTGCTGAAAAAAAAAAAAAAAAAGTAGGAGCCACAACAGAGCCCCCCAAAACGCCCGCCTCCCATCCGGTCTCGGGTAAGACGCACCGGCCCTGTAGCCAGGTGCGCCTCAAGTTAACAGAACAGCAATTTATGAACTATTTTTATATTTAAAAATCTTTATTTATATTTTAGATACAGCAAGAAGCACATGACTTCCCTGTTTAAGCCGAGTCTTTTTGTCATATTTTAAACTGGATGTTAAATTCTTTAATAAGGAGGGATAAACCTTTCCACTTTGCGTTTCTCAAGGCATAAAATATAAGGCCTATCATTCAAAAAGTTACCAAGACACACCAAGCACAGTTTTCACATGAGCATATTTAAAATTTTAAATATACAATGTAATGTCTTTAAAATAAATCCTTATTTCAGGAGATTTCTTTATTATTTTCCTATTTTCAGATTTCATGACTAATTTTTCCTTATTAAAATTGGAAGTGTCCCCAGTGTTTTAGTTATTGCACAAGTGCGCCCTGAAGTAAAAAAAAAAAAAGATTGAGAAAAACTGCTATAGCCTGTTGTGGATACTGCTTCCAACTTAACTAAAGGCAGTGGCAAGCAAAATTTCCACATAAATGACTGGTTGTCATTTATTGTAGATGTAAAAAGAACGAATGTGGAATGAGTGGAAGGAACAGATATTTTCTTGTTTTTCTTTTTTTTTTTTTAATATAAACTAGTAAAGGATTAAGAAAAAGAGAGGAAATACAATAAACATTAATGAGGTACTTTTCAGCGCATCTACGTCGCTGCTGAATGTGACACAAGAAGGTCGATGTTTAAAGTGGATTTAACGGCAATACCGTAGAAAAACTGCACAAGTTCCCTCGGCACTTCCCTTTTTGGAGACGCTACAGGCGCCGAGCAATAAATTCCCGAAGTAATACTGCCTGAGGTGGAAGCCCCCTGGGGCTTAATATTTTCTATATATATATATATATATATATATATACACCCGACATGTGCCATGAATGAGTATGAAAAAGAAAGACGTTTCTGTTAGGAAATGTGTGCGCGTGTGTGACGTGTGTGTGCGTGTTCAGTCATAAAGCCACCCGGGGTAAAGATATTTTCCACAGCGGAGACGAGACTCGTGTTGGTGTTGCTAGTTCCCGCATATAGGTTAAAAAGAGGAAAAAACAAGACTAAGATTTGTTTGTCCTTTTATAGTACTTAACCAGCGTTACCTAACGGCTTCTTGGCAGACCAAGTCTCACTATAATAAAGCTATTAAAACCGTAACTCTTGATATGTAGATTTCTATAGATATCAGACAGATGTTTCCTTTTATTTAGATTTACAGATAAACAGAGGTAATCTCCTGATTGATTTTCCGCCTACCTGCTGTAAATTTCGGAGACGCTACGGGTCGCATCTTTTGTTATACTATCATGAAAAGTGCGCTCGCCAACGAAAGAAATGGTTAGATAATATCAAGTGCTGAACGCCGATAACTTTACCTGACTTACTTGCGACAGCAACTAACAGAGAAGTATGAAAAAAGATGACTACTTTTGCGTCCCCACCGACAAAGTCGTCATCATTTTCTGAAACACATTTTCTCAACCTCCTCCTCACACACGCTTTCTTGAAAGGGAAGACCGGGAAATGTCGGCTCTTTGCGTACCGTACACACTGATTTCCATCACCAACACGAGGGTTTCTTCACATTACTACAAGTGTGGCAAACATGAATTTGATTCGATTCTAGTTTGGATGAAGCAAATGAAAATAGAATTTTCAGTATGAGTGAGATTGTAAACAGAGAGAGAGAAGAGCGAGAACAGTCCTTTTTTTTTCTATGGAGAGTTAAAAAAAGAGATCATTAATTTGATAGAAAGACAGTAAAATATGGGTTAAATAATAAAGCCGGGCTTCCGTAAAATGATTTTTTGTATATAATCAGTCACCGAATTTATTCTGATAAATACCAAAAAATTATTATTTTGAAAACAACTCGCTGTCCAAACTGGGTTGTGTTCTGGCCATTATTATACAATTGTTTGAAGGCCAAACGTTTTCTTTCTAAAGTTATGATCATCATTTATTATTCTATGATAGAACAAAAAATAATTGGAGCATCATTTTACTTAATTTACTTGCTAAATATAGGAAGTGTGAAGAAACATTTCTCACTTTTTTTTTTTTACTTTCATCAGGACCATTCCAAGGCTCACATATGCCAAAATTTGATTGTTTCTATGCAATAAATATGTATTACGGTATTGTCTTTGAAAAGAATTCATTTATTATTGTATATGAGCAAAGTTTATACAATAATATTTAAGAATTAAATAATTAATTAAAATGTTACTCTTGTCTAAGTAAGAATAACAAAGATGCAATGACTTACTGGAGTGGAGAGAATACTTATTTTAATTTATCCAATCAGGGTTACAAGTACTGTGCTCACTCTTTTTTTTTTTTTCGGTAAATTTCGGCGACTGCCCGAGTCAAATCTTTCAAAGCACATTCTCATCATGCAAAGTACGATCGCCAACCAAATAATTGGTCGGATATCATCAAGTTCTAGATGCTGAGGAGCTTTGCCTTTTTCAGTCTTTTTTTGTCCCTGACGACTAAGTCATCAACATTATCACGTTTTTTTGGGTTTTTTTTTTCAACCTCCTCCTCAGACACACTTTCTTCAAAGGGAGGACAGGGAAATGTCGGCCCTCTGCGTACTGTACCCACCGATTTACATCACTGACGCGGGAGTTTCAAACGGGTTTCTTCACATCGCTACAGGCTTCTGTAAAACCGAATTTTTCCTACATAATCACTCACCGAATTTATTCTGATGAACACGCAAAAAAAAAGAATCCCTAACTGGCCACACTGGATGATTTTGCGGACCGTATTGTTCAGGCCTGAAAGTCATCACCATTCTTCTAAAATATCTGGCGACAGTTCCTGATTCACAACAACTTCAAGAACTCTTTCTCTTTTTTGACCAGACAATACCAAAACATGAAAATGAAACTAGTCATACTGGCCTACTTTACGCCCATCAAGTTGAAACGAAAAGAAGCTGCGCGAAAATTAAATAAAACCAATAAATAAGATAATAAAAAATAAATTCATTTTCCCATTGTGGTAAGACAACCCGATTACCTCCCCTATCTTATGATTAGTATAAATAAGCCACGCCGTCTTAACCAAAACGGCCAGATTCTTAAGTTGCTTATCAAGAAGGATCAATCTCTGGTAGTTAGGGCTAGGTTAAAAAGAATGTCCTCTGAGGCGACAAATATGGCCGCTGAATTGCGTGTAGAGGAAAATCGGAGCGCGTCTCGGTGACATATCGCGTGCGTCACATTGCCGGATAAGCGGACCGTGACTACAACGCGGGCATATGCGAGGCCTTTCAGGATTACTTTCAGGAACTTTTCACCAGGGAGCCCGGTCTGAGCTCTGCTCAGTTCGACGCCGATTTAGCCGACTTTCCCTGCCTCGAGGCAGCTGAAGTGGCTGGGTGTGAGGGTCCCATCACAGAGTCGGAAATCTGGGAAGCGCTTAAACAGGTTGACCTGGATAAATCTCTGGAACTAGATGGTCTTCCCTACGAAGTTTACTTGAGGCAGTCTCCCGTTTTCGTTCCTTTGCTGGAACTGATTTTTAACAACTGCATGAAGCAGGGGTCTATACCCCAACGCTTCACCAGGGGTGTGATCAAGTTGCTGCGTAAGGACAAGAACAGTGGGGATGGGTTAGGTAACTTTCACCCTTTAACCATGTTAAACACTGAATTAAAGATTTTGGCGAAGATCTTAGCCAACCGTTTGTAGCTTGTCCTGTCTAGTCTGATTGGCTCCGAACATACTTGTGCTGTGAAGGGCAGGACGGTTCAGGACAACCTTCATATGGTACGCTTGATCCTCGAGAAAATCGACAGTGAAGCCGCGCTGATCAATTTAGATCAGTCCAAGGCCTTCGATAGGGTTGACCATCGGTTTCTGGAGGCTGTCCTTTTGGCGGCCGGTTTCGGGCCCGACTTTCGCTCCTGGATCCGACTTTTGTATGCGACTCCCGGTGCGCTGGTGGAAGTGAATGGGGTAAGATCGGAGCCTTTCGTATTATCTCGCTCCATTCGTCAAGGTTGTCCGCTTTCGCTTTGCTTTACGTTCTTGTGTTGGAACCTTTCCTTCGCAAGTTAAAGGCGAATCCGGTCCTGCGCGGAATTTCCCTGCCTGGGGCTACCACCTCAGCCAGGTATTCTGCCTATGCTGGTGACGTTTCGGTTCTTGTGTCGAGCAGAGCCGAGATTGACGAAGTCAGCAAAGAGATCAGTGATTATGAGATGGTGACAGGGGCCAAGATCAACCGCGATAAGTCTGTTGGCTTGCGGTTGGGTGCGTGGAAGGGAGTTTCTCTTCCCGGACCTTTCTTCTGGACGGATGGGTCGGTCAAGATACTCGGCGTCTGGTTCGGTCCTGATCTCCAGTTGGAAATGAATTGGTCGGAGGTACGAGGGAAGTCCGAGATCGCGATTAATCTGTGGTCTCGGAGGAAGCTTTCCTTGAAGGGGAGGGCGGAAGTATGTGTTTCACACATCTACCCGATTCTCCTTTACCTACTCGCTGTACTTCCACTTCCGTATACCACACTAATATCATTAGTAAGGCTCTTGTTCTCTTTCTTGTGGAGAGACAAGGCCGCTATGATATCTCGGAGATCTATTGCCTTCATCCCTCTGAGGGCGGTCTGGTTATGCCTAGCATTGAGATTCGTCAATATATGCTTCGTATCGCCTTCCTAGACAGAATGTGTCGCGAATCGGATGAGGAGGGCGCCTTCTGAAAGGAAGACGTCCGTAGAGAAGTGTGCACTCGTGCGAGGAGGAGGCCGGCCGTACACCCCGAGCCGAATGCTTCTTCTACCACGAATGTCGTCGTGCTCTGAAATGCCTCTTATGGGCGTCGGATGGCCTCTCCAACGCCCGGGCGTTGTCTCGTAGGGCATTGTATCAACTATTAGTTAGTGGGTCCGTTCGTGATGATCTAATTGACGAGCTCGATCTTACGAAGCAGGAGGCTCGCTCGATATGGCCTTAGGCGCCTGGGTTGAAATGCCTCAGTAACGATGAGGCATCACTCACTTGGCTGGTGATTCTCCAAACTGCCGTCGCTGTATTGGGGAAGTCGAGACCATTGGTCACGCCTTCTTTCATTGCAGCGTGGTAGTGCCGTTGTGCAAGTTTGTTAAAGGCCTCATGGTCCGCATGCTGCAAGAAAATTCTTTGTCCGTGAGGCCAGTTCTGTTTATAGCAATGTGGTGCCGCAGATGACGAAGGCTGAACATTATGTGTTCTGTTGCTTACTAGGTGTTATGAGAGTCGTGATTTGGACGACGCGTCAGAAGGAATTCTATGATGGCGAGAAGTTCACTTCTTCCCAACTGATCTTGTTCTTTAAGCATCAGCTTAAAGTCAAGATTAGGATGGAAAGGCGGCGGCTCACCTCATCAGAATTTGGCAAGGGTGGGTGAATCTTGCGCGTTTGTGCCGAGTAAAAGGGGCTGACCTGGAGTGGCATTTTGATGCCGGTTAGGCATCAGGATATTGTTTTCCTGGGTTGAAATTGGGCAACCCATCGCTGGATTTAGGCTAGAGTAGTTTTTTTTGTATTCGATTCTTTAGTTTTTCTTTTCTTTTCCAGTAAACTTAGCTAGGGTGTGTTTGCTCAGTGTCCCCTTTTATTTCTGTCCCTTTTTTCCTTTAGTTTAATTCTCCATCCCCTTCCTCGTTATGTGGTTAGTGATGTCAGTTCTCTGGTGGATGCGGGGCGCCTTTCGTTTCGCGTGTGTGTTTTTCTTATTTGTTGTTGTGTCAGAATGAGTGCATGTCTGTGTGAGTGCTCGGGATGGATGAATGTTTTCTATATTCATAAAGTCCCACATTGATTTCGTCCAGTTAACTGATATTTCTGCCACATTTAAGATTTGTGGGGGTTTTATTGCTAACATGATTTTGTTTAGTTTCTTGTAAATAGTTTATAACCATATTGTATATATATCATTGGGGTGATTTAGCTTGTTTTCTTTTATTTCCCTCTCCTCACAGACGACGATTTGTACATATGGGGACTATTTAGGATTTTCATTGAGACAATGAGGTATTTTGGTGGATGTAGTAAAAAAGGTAAGTATGAATGTGTTGTTTTGGTGGTAGGAATATTGCTTTGTATGATTGGGTCAGTGGTTGTGGCTAGCTAAGTTTTAAAATTAAGACAAATGATGACCGTCCTTTTTCCCCACTCCCTTTTTCGGCCTTGTGCCACATTTGCTGTATTTTTTCAGTAATAAATATTGCCAGACTCTTAAGTTATGTTCAATAAAAGCAGATGAAGCCGAACTAGACTCCGAGTTTTCATTACAATTTATTGAATGTAATTATGGACAAATACCTTAAACCAGAACCTCTCGATTTGGACTCTGCAGACCCGTCTTCTATTGATTCCTGACAATATTGGAAATGATTATTCAAAGGATTCTTGCTTGCACTGGAAAATAGTTCATCCAATTCTATTATTGATACGGATACGTTTCCATATCCGGATATACCAATATTTCTTACTCCAAAACTTATCAGAGTGCCATGGACGTTTTGGATGGGATTTTTGTGAAGGGACGAAACATAATCCTTGCCCGGTATGTATTAGCAACTATCCGCTAATCTCTTGAGGAGGGGTATCTTCAGCGCTTAAAAATCTTAAGACTAATTTATCAGAGACTCCTTTATAAATGGATTAGAATCGAACTATATCCGTCAAAGATTGTTGGGAAATAAACAATTAGATTTAGCTACTGCTTGCGAGCAGGCACTTACCTTGGAGATGGCAAAAAGTAATCTCGTTCATACCTACAAACAAGTGTAGCATTAAGTACTGACACTTCTACCAGTCTACCAGTTCAAGCCACGCAAACAGGAAAAAAAAGACTGTCCTCATTTCTGCCCACCGCTCTCCGCGATTTAAAATCCTCTCTCTCCAGAAGACACTGCATACACTGCCAGTCCAGGACTGCATTCTAGTTCCCCATTAAGACTAAGCGCGACGAATCAACCAGGAACGGCCCAAACTGACGGAAAAAGTCAGCCCCCTCCACCTGGTCGTTGGGCACATAAACCGCAACGACCCGAAACGAACCACTGCTCACGGAAATATCAGCGATCAACAGCGCCCCCCACCTCAACATGAACAAAATCCTCCTTCGCATCTAGGAAACGTTTAAGTAACAAGGAAACACCTCTGCCCAGCTGGTCCCCGTCTGCTGAATAAACAACAAAGGCGCAAACAAAATGTATTTCCTGGATCGTAGCTACATCCCCACCAAAGGACCTGAAATCACAAAGCAGGCGGACAGACTTACCCCGATCTCTCAGACTCCTCACATTCAGACTGGCTAGCTCGATGGACATAATTTAAGCCTGAGTTCCTTAGACGCAGACCGGACGGAAATCTATGGAGGTCAAGACCCCGACGTATTGTCCCGTTCCGATGTCGGTCGTAATGCGACCGTCCCTGACAATACCGCCGACGGTGTCAGACGCCTTCGAATATCACTCGCACTAATAGTACTTGTTCGATAATACTCACTCGAATAGTAATCCTGTATAGTGATCCTAATAGAGAAATAGTATAGTGAATAGAGTAGAAATGGAGATCTGAATAGTAATAGCGGATAGAATAGAAGTAGCGATCCGAGTAGTAATAGAGGATAGACTGGAAATAACGATCAATTACGTTACGCGAATTCCTACTTATGCGTTGCCGCTATGGTCACGTGGTCTATTTAATTCAATAATGGGATCACCTGTGTTTGCTCACTGGCGATCTATGTTCAAACTCAAGTCTCGGCAGCGAAACTTTATTCCTATACAACATTAACGCTTTATGGATTTTCTTTTAATTCTTTACACAAAATCTATATAGATATATGATGAGAACGGATGTTGTAATAAGAGTTGGCTGACATTCCTCGGCTTTCGCCGACTGAAGCGGCTATCTACGAGGATAAGATCACGGAAGGCGAAGTCTACTTGGCATTGAAGAAGGTCGGCAGAGGCAAGTCTCCGGGACTTGAGGGTCTGCTTTACGAAATGTAATTGAGGCTGTCGCACATCTTGACAGTGGTGTTCAACATCTGGTTCCGGCAGGGGTTCCATCCCCAACCGGATTTCCAGGGGTGTGATCACGCTGGTGAAAAAGGGCAAGGGTGTTGGGCGGGATTTAGATGATTATAGGTCCATAACTCTGCTAAACACAGTGTCAAATATTTTGGCCAAGATCCTGACGGAGAGGTTGCAGTCAGTTGTTGCGAGCTTGTCGAGACCTGAGCAAACTTGTGCTGTGAGGGGACGAACAATTCAAAGCAACCTGCATCTGATCCGCACGATATAGAGGGTGTAAAAGACGATAAGCGAGCCGCGCTGATCAATTTGGATCAGTCCAAGGCATTTGACAGGGTTGACCATCAGTACCTGGCTGCTGTTCTGCAGGCCGAACCCGACTTCTGCAGATGGATTAGCCTCCTGTATTACTCCCCCAGTGCTGTGGTACAGGTGAACGGAAGGCGGTCGAGCGCTTTTGCGCTGACTCGATCGGTCCGACAAGGGTGCCCATTGTCGCCCTTACTTTATGCTTTGGCGTTGGAATCCTTCCTTCGCCAGCTAAGGAACAGGGCGTGCAGCCCGGCCCTACGCGGAATAGTCGTTTTCCCTGGTAGTGCTCGAGCTAGGGTTTCTGCGTACGCCGATGACGTATCAATCTTCGTGTCGTGCCGCAGCGACATTAAGGTGGCGCAGAAGGCGCTTGAACGGTACGAGAAGGTGACGGGGCCAAGATTAACCGCAACAAGTCTTCCGGCTTGCGGTTAGGTGCCTGGAAGGGGGTCGCGCTTCCGGGGCCCTTCGGCTGGACTGATGGACCCGTCCGCATCCCTGGGGTGCGGTTCGGGCCCGGACTCCGGCTGAAGAAGAATTGGTCAGAAGTACAGACAAAGGTCGAAGCGTCGGTTCGGACTTGGCTTCGAAATGGATTGTCCTTAAAGGGTAGGGCTGAGGCGTGTGCCACTTACGTCTTACTCCTTATCCTTTACTGCTTGGCTGTACTTCCTCTTTACTAGAAAGATATGGAGGCAATCGAGCGTTTGTTGATCCCCCTCTTGTGGGGTGGTCCGTAAAGAAGCCTGTTACTCAAATTTGGCTTTCCTACGCCGCGTTTTGACGGAGGACTCGATTTTGGCGCCTTACCATCATTTCCCCCCGACCTAATTTCTTGGGGTAAGCGCCGTCGTGGTCGTGGATGGTTGTCGAGTTTCCTCAGCGAATGTCGGTCGGCCTTGAAGGTCATTCCTCGATCCAGTGACCTTTCTCGGCCTCGGAGACTATTGTATCATGAATTAGTGGAGGGGGTCGCGAAGGATCCTCTGTGTGACCGGCTCGCCTTGTCGGCATCAGTTGCACTCTTTTTGGTCTTGGGGGCCAGCGGCAGATTATCTAAGCAACCCTGAGTTTTCGCTTAGCTGGCGATTGATTCGGAAGGTGCTACCTCTCAATGACGTACTCTTCAGATGGGGCGAGGCAGATTTTTCAGATTGTCAGCGGTGTGACCTTAGTTTAGAGGAAACGGCTTCAGACGCCTTCTACCATTGTCCTCAGGTGCGCCCTTTCTGGGATTATGTCGGCGAGTTGACAGCTCGTATCGCTCCCGATCAGCTCGTGTCCATTGATCTCGCGTACGCGTGTGACAATGTGTCACCCCCTTTCTCCGGGGTAAAACGGATGGTGTTTTTTGCGTTGCTAGCCGTGGCAAGAATGGTCGTGTGGATGTCGCGAAAGGAGGGAATCTTGCGAAATGAACGTTATTCGTATCAGGATCTGGTTGTTTTCTTTAAGCATCAGCTTAGGGGGAAAATCAGATCGGATCGAAAGTGTTTAATTTCGACAGATTTCAACGAAAGGTGGGTAACTGAGGCAAGCCTGGTTCGTGTGAACGGGACTAACCATGATTTTCTTTTTTAAGTCCCCTTAGAGCAACAGGCCGGTTTCCTGTGGACTCCCCCACTGGTTAAGTTAGATACCATTTTGTTTCTCTAGTTAATGAGAATAATAATAATCCTGGCTTGTTTCCCGGCATTCTCTTTTGTGATGAAAACAAAGTTTGTGGCGGAACATGAAAAATATGTGAATTATATTTTGCCGAAAAAAACAGGAGATATAAATTTTGATGAGACTCTTCTAATACTATCAAATTTTTTTGGTGATAGGAGCTCATTATTTAATACACGATGGCAATGTCTTAACTTACTAAAGTCCGACGATGAAGATTTTGTCACTTATGCAGGAGTCGTGAATCAAGAATGTGAGGAGAAGTTCAAGTTAAATGCATTAACTCCGGATTTATTTAAAAGCCTGATATTCGTGCAGGGTTTAACTTCTAATAAGGACGCGGAGATAAGATCCAGGATACTGGCTGAATTAGAAATGGATTCCAAATTAACTCTCCAGAATGTTAACGTATTGTGAATTTGAAACTCGATACCGTAAGGACCGAGGAAAAAGTTAATTCACAAGTACATAGTGTCCAACCATCTAAGAGGAAAAAGAAAACTACAAATGTTTTTTGACTCCTAACAGAACAGAAAAGAAGACAATATCCCCCACCCCAATACCTAATACTTGTCATGGTTGTGAAGGTAAACATTTTAAAAGTGATTGTTTTTTCAAGAACAAAAAATGTTATGAATGTGGGAGATTAGAACACAAAAGTATGTGTTTCAGATACAAGAAATGGGGAAAAAAATAAAACGTATGTGAACATGACAAAAACCATACCTATAAGAAAACTAAAAGGGAAATTAACAAGACATTTCAAAAGAGGAATTTTTTGTGCAAATAAATGGTGTAAAAATAAAATTGCGACTAGATACAGGATCTGATATAACTATCATAAACGAACAGACATGGAGAAAAATAGGTAAAGCCAGTTTATAGATTTCTGATAAAGTTTCGCATGGTGTCTCAGGAAAGAGGTTGAACTTTTTGGGTGAATTCAGCTGTAATGTTTCTTTTGTGGGGAAAAAAAACAAAAAAAGCGGCGGCTTTTGTATTAAAAAAAATACAGCTAATTTGTTTGGAACGGACTAGATTGCATTATTTGATCTTTGGGACCTTCCAATTAACTCTTTTTGCAATAAGATAACTATCATTACGACCAGTACTAATACGGCAACTGAAAAATTGAAGGATGAACTAAAAAAGAGTTTTCCAGAAGTTTTGTTAGGTCTAGGGACATGCACGAAAGCGAAAGCTAAGTTTGAGAATGTAACACTGACATTTAAACTAAAAAACCTTTTGCGGCCTAAGATCCAATTAATAATGAATTTGGACAGACTAGAAAAATTAGGTGTGATCTAAAAACTAGACTATTCCGAGAGGACATCATCAATAGTCTACTTTAAAAAAAATCCGCGTATGTGCTGATTTTTCAAAGTTAAATGAAAGTTTAAAATAGCATAACTACCCGTTACCAAGTCGAGATGAAATTTTTGCCAAATTAAATGGTGGTAAATTTTTTTCTAAATTGGATCTGTCAGACGCTTACCTACAAGTACTAGTGGACGAAGACTGCTCAAAATTATTGACGATTAACACTCATAGTGGATTATACAAATTCAACCGACTTCCTTTTGGTACAAAAGTAGCACCAAGCATATTCCAACAGATTATGGACACCATGCTTGCCAGTTTGGATTGTGCTCAAGCATGACCCGAAAGTAACATGCAGAAGATGTAAAGAAAGTATTTGAGAGAAACAAAGAATACAGTTTTAAGATTAGTGAAGTAAAATGCGAATTGTTTATGTCCAGACTTAATATTTAGGACAATTAGCGATGAAAACGGTCTACGACTCGATTCTTCAAGAGCGAACACAATAAAGGACATGCCTGCTCCAAATGCAACAACTATCACTATCATATATATATATATATATATATATATATATATATATACACACACACACATATATATATATATATACCAGACATGCACGAATTAAGAGCACCCTTGAATAACCTGCTGAAGAAAGATGTGAAATGGAATTGGACAGATAAATGTTAAAGTGCTTTCGAAGAGACCAAGAAAGTCTTAACATCGGATTTTTCCCTAACTCATTTTTACCCTAAATTAAAGGTTGTGGTTGCATCAGATGCATGTGATTCGGGTATTGGAGCAGTGATACTACACAAATATGGGGATGGAAAAACTAGACCAATAGCTCATGCTTTAAGGTCATTGATTGCAGCTGAAAAAAGCTACAGCCAGATTGAAAAGGAAGCATTGGCAATCATATTTCTATAGAAAAGTTTCATAAATTTATACATGGTAGAGAATTCATGTTACAGACATACCATCGTCCATTATTGTCCATATATGAATAAAAAAAGGGGTGTTCACACATATACAGCGAATAGGGGAACTAACTTATTGAACTATAATTATAGAATGGAGTTTCTTTCATCCAAAAAATTAAGTCATACAGACGGATTGTCTTGAGTAATACTAACCACAGTAATTGCGACGATAAGGGCCGTAAGTGAAATAAATAATGTATATATTTCTTCTAATGTTATGGGCAGATCTTTTACAATTTTGTAAGAGATCTTCCCATAGCATTAGAGGAAATAAGAGTCGGAAAAAAGACGACTATATAATGAAAATGAAGAAGCATAACTACCCGTTACCAAGTCGTTATAAGAGGCGGAAAAAGACGACTTTATAATGAAAATGAAGAAGCAATTAAAATTTAAAGGAAAAAATATCACTGGAAATAATGCATTTTCATTATGTAATGATGTACGTAGAAAGAATTATGATATCAGCATCGTTGCAAAAAAGTATGCTAAAGGAACTTCACATAGGACATCCGGGAATTTCTAGAATGAAATCCTTAATGAGGTGTTATACTTACTGGCAAAAAAAAAAAAAAAAAAAAAAAAAAACAGAAAGAAAATGGATCAAGATATCGAAAATTTAGTGAAATCATGGAAAGCTTGTGTTCTGGCAGCGAAGTCACCGTCTATCAAAATTCAATCTTGGCCGAAAACCGATATACCATGGTCCAGAATACATCTAGACATCGCAGGAACGTTAAACGGAGTATACTATTTAGTGGTAGTTGATAGTTACACGAAATGGCCAGAAAGATTGAAGTGTAGAAGACCGACTACCGCGGTAATGATAGATTTCCTACACGAGGTTTTTGCAAGGTTCGGTGTTCCTGACTCTATCGTTTGAGACAACGGGACTCAATTTACGTATAGTGAATTTAAGTTTTTTTGCAAATCATTAGCAATAGAACATATGACAACTCCCCGTTATTACCCAAGCTCAAACGGACAAGCGGAATGGTTTGTTGAGGGAGGGAGTCAGATTAAAAAAATGCTACAAACATGTTTGAGTGTTTACAGAATAACACCAAACTCGAACACCGTGTCTGGAATGACGTCTGCAGAGTTGATGTTCGCCAGGAAGATTAAGTCTGTATTTTAAGACGAGAACAAGGAATCAAAATAATATAAATAAATATTGTAAACCTGGTGATATATAGATTTTGTGTAAAGAATTAAAAGAAAATGCATAAAGCGTTAATGTTATATAGAAATATAGTGTCGCTGCCGACACTTGAGTTTGAACATAGATCGCCAGTGAGCAAACACAGGTGATCCCATTATTGAATTAAATAGACCACGTGACCATAGAGGCAACGCATAAGTAGGAATTCGCGTAACGTAATTGATCGTTATTTCTAGTCTATCCTCTATTACAATTCGGATCGCTACTTCTATTCTATCCGCTATTACTATTCAGATCTCCATTTCTACTCTATTCACTATACTATTTCTCTATTAGGATCACTATACGGGATTACTATTCGAGTGAGTATTATTGAACAATTACTATTAGTGCGAGTGATATTCGAAGGCGTCTGACATCAATATTGTTCAACGGCGTACTCTAGTGGTATCTGCAATTACAAAGTCTCTACTACAACGAGTATTACAAAAGCGGCAGCGAGCGTTCGTTGACATCACAAAAGTTAATATATACAAAATAGATTTTATATAACAATATATATATATATATAATTTTATTATATGTATGTATGTATGTACGTATTCATATGTAGCAGCCGCCTGTTTAAAATGTGGTGGAAGTAGGTAGGTATTGAACTCATTTATGCGGAACTCTGTAAGTCGTGAATGTATTTCAGCTCCGAGTATGTTACAATGACTGCAACTTTGGAGAATTCATAAAATTAATTTATTATTTTGATTTAACTTGATTTTTCATCTTGTTATATACATATTTAAAGATCCGCTTCGAAAGTGCTGCTTTGCTTCTCATAGCGTTACGATTAGTGACCATATACCCTGGTTGGGAGCAACTCTTGTTTCTAATTTGCTAGCTAGACTATGATGTTCGTATCCTGGTCGGGACGGTTTCTGATTGGACGGTCGAAATATGACTTCATGGCCTAGTGATTTTGAATATACATTTATTTTTAGACATGGTAAAATCTTGGCTTAGTTGTCGTTATTTGTTTATTTTTATTCATTTTTCCATCACTACAGCAACTCATTCATGAGTAAAAAAAAGTTCACTGGGAAGGGGATTGCATGCAGTAGAACCATAAGCTGTAACCCATAAGGTAATGGCTTGGTTGAAAGATATCTTGTTATGTCACTGAAAACGTATGGTCTACCCATTCAGCAATCGCAATCTGTATTGCCGAATTAGGTCATTGCTATGTACTACGACTAACACGACTCCTCAAAAGAAACATTTTAATTACTTTTCTTCGGGTGCTTAAGTACAATCTTGATTATGTAAACTGGGCCTAGTTCTGCTGCAGTAACATGTACACTCAAACAAGACTGATCTGTAGTGGATGGGAATTGATTTACTACAAGCAAATCCTCGTTACGCCTACATTCGTTTCTCAGAGGGAAAGGAAACTAGTGGCAATAAATCATCCGGCCTATAAAGAGAAATCTATGAGTAATGATTTAAAAAATTAAGCAATTTAACCATTTTTGTATTGTTCCGAGGCACCCACATCTGTTTCGATGTGCCCATTTGCACAAAATACTTAAGCCCCATCCGAAGAAACAAGGGATTCAACTACGGTTCCGGATTCAGAGTTTGGAAGATCTGGACATGCTGTTCGTCCACCTATTCGTTTGGATTTATAAATATTTCTTTTTTAAAAAACCAGTAATGAACGTTATGAAATTAGTTTTGTATTTACATTTTTCGGAATATTTTAAGTTCCTTTTTATTGTTTAAACCCAGATTGATACTTACAAATGGGAAAAAGGAGCTTTTGAACTTGCTTTTATATTTTATATTCAACTAACCGAGGCACTCAGCGTGGTCCGGGTGTATATGGCTGCAATTATATAACCGCACCCCCTATATACCTGCGCACCCCTGCCTAGAAATGTCTGCCTGCGTCCCCGTTTGCATGCATCATACGTATGCATCATACTAAGATACTCCCACTCATCTTTTTACGGTATGTTTGCAAGTGTTTTAGTGTTCTTAATAAAGGAATTACATCGATAACACTTTCTTGTGTGGCCGTTGCTTGGGGTTAAATTGTTCCAATGTTTTAGATATTCAGTAAATTTTCTATGACCGTAATAACTTTCAAATAGTATGGCATTCTTCACAAATCTAATATTCAAGCAAAAACAGGGATGAAGCGCCAGGGCTTGGCTCAGCCACAAGTGACAACGTATGAACGCCTCCCCACTTCCTTCTTCGAACGCTTACTCTAAAGCTAGGGGTAATAAGAGGTTATTCGGGAAATTTTCCCTTTTAACGCTTCAATAACCCTTCTCAAATAATCTTTGCATCAAAGGTTGTTCGAATGCCAATTTAGGATGGAATCATATGAAGAAACTATTGGCTAAATGGCAAAAGCTGATTTTGAATCTAGTTTGTCGCAGATTTCGTCCACTCAACTAAAATGATCTAAACCAAACATTCACGCAAGACAATTTGTGTGTCATATGTAATTCACATGGCAACTTTGGAAAGCATCGGATGAAAAACGGGCTTTTTGAACAGTTTTTCGTGGGTTTTCGTTATACGTGAGGAAGCGAGCAAGACTAAAACCAACCTATCTTATTTCGTAACCGTAAGTTTTATGTTAACAGTTTCTTTTCTTGCTTGTGAGGTTCTCTTTCGGCTCCATTCTTTCCAGTCAATTTTAATCTTCAAAAATTTAAATGCAATATCAATCGCTACTCTCTTCCTGATTACATTCTTGCCTAGGGTGAATTCGATTAAGAAAATAACCCACGCTAACAGAAAAGGAATGAGTTGTAATATGGAACAATGGAGATGAGGCGTTGATAAATTGTATGCAAAATGATTAGAGAGTCCGTCGCAGAACTCTACCCTGTACGTAGGAGTTAGTATTATGTCGGAGAAAGATCATGTGAGAAAAATATATACGTATATGAGTTCTATTGTATAGTAGAAGAGATTTTCATCGTGTAGTGGTCTAAGCAGCTCCTGCTAGCATGGGACCCTGTACCTCTTTGACTGTCTTTGATCGTCGGCATCAAGATTCAGTCGATAGGTATTTTCAGTAAGTGCTCGGCCAAAAGAGGCGGGGAACAGGCAAATGGCCGTGATAGTTCGAATGAACTTTCTGTTTCGGAGTTGGATTGATATTTGTTTGGATATAAGATAGCAGATACCAACCATTTCAACCGGGGAATTATAGTTCTCGTTATATAGCTTTTATGAAGTATACAGTTTGTTTTTGTGTTTGTTTTTTTTTTCTATTTATTCTTAACGGGTCCTTGTAAATTAGAGTTCCTTGTAAACAATGTAGTTCACAAGGGTTCAAAACTATTTTAGTAATTTTTAGTCTGAATTTTAAAATGCGTCCAAATTTCGTACACCAAATTGTGCTGCGTGCCTCGCTTACTGTTTTGTTGGTGTGTTTGTGGAAGTCATGTAGTGGGCTGAACATGAAAAATAGAGCGAAAAGAAAAACTTTTTTCACGCGATGACTAGTCACGCCCACAAAACAACTATTTTTTACCGTTGTGTACACAACTAAGAGGAACAAATTACTTTTTTTGTTTTTAGTTCTTCAATCTTCATCTAAGTATTTTCTTGTTAAAATAAATTAGTATATTCAAAATCAAGTTTCAGTCGACAGGTAACCTTATAAAGAATAGCTCAATAATCCCTTAGAAGCTATTTCTATAAAATATGTTTTAGAAATGAAGGAGAAACTGTCATATTAACCTTAATCGTCCCCAAGAAGAAATGTAACTTGGAAAAATACAATGGTTTTCAATACTACTAATATACTATCATCATTCCGCTGTTCCGCCGGGAACTTCTGTAGTAAATTTACATAGGACTACCAAATGTTGTGTTACAATACGTGACAAAAATATCTACTTTTTAGAGAGTGAAAAAATATGGTTAAAAATAAAAATTAAATATTTTCTTTAAAGAGTATAGTAATAAAATTATACAATATTTAGAATTTATGTAAAACTAGATTTATGTAAGATTTCAACTTCGTACTATTGAGGATCTTTTCTATTAATTCACCCCAAAATATTAATTCACCCCAAAATAAAAAAGAATTTATATTTAGTGAAATTCGCGCGAAATTCTATCAGAGTGAGACCCTTCCATTGCACTCCGATTATGTTGATCTTTGTGATCGCTCCAAATGTGGGTGACTCGGGTGCACGATTTCAAAGTGTGGAGTCTCCTTTCGTGCTCACCCCGATAAACAAACCAAAAACAGATTTTTCATTTTTTTTTTAAATTGTAAAAAAACAAAACATTCCTTTTACCTCGAATATCATCTATATTAACGAAATGTGAATAACTCCCTGATTGTGGGTAATTTTTCATTCCGAGGTTTGAAGTTTTTGTGAGGCAAGCTATCAAATTTTGATTTAAAATTTATAATTTCAAAAGAGTACCAAAAATTTAAGAAAAAACAAAAAACAAAAACAAACTTTGATTTATAATTTCTTGGGGTGAATTAATATCTATCTACTATCTATATTTCTCATGTTGTCTGTCTGTGTGTCTGTCGTGGGCGTTGTTACCTCGCCCAGGCCGCATTTCTCACCCGATTTCGATGCGGTTTTCAACACAAGTTTGCAAATGGCTGCCGTAAGGACATGACGGAGCCCGATTTTTGAGTTCGGAATCAGGTTCCGAAAAAATCGATAATCGAAAAAATCGATAATCGAAAAAAACTACTTACAGAAGGAATGATCGCATTTCATCCAAATTTGACGCCCTCTTAGAATCTACCATTAGAAGTGTTGTCCAGAAGTTTCATGACCACGGACCCCTAAACAGCGCGGAAAATCGATAAAATCCAAAAACCGATACGCCCAGATTGCACCTGAACTACATGTCGGTTTTTAGCTAAAACTGACCGGATTTATGAGGAGGCCATTGGGAGTCATCATGTGAAGTTTCAACTCTGAGCACCCCCCAAACAGAGTGCAAATCGACAATCGGTCAACCCTTAAAAATATTTTTTCTGTTTTTTTAAAGCTGATCGTATTGTGTTTATTTTGTTTAGTTCTTTTTTCGTAACAGATTTAATGTTTACTATAGAGCTTAGAAAAAGTTGGCAGTGTGAGATAGGCAAGAAGTAAGGCATGTAACAACCTCAGCACGGCAAAGGGTACTCCTCTAAAGGCAAGGAAGGACAAAAATATTTTAAGTCAAGTGATAGTGATTGTTGTATTAGTCGTACTATTTTTGAATCAAGCATGGGCAACGCCGGGACATGCTGCTAGTTCGCGATAAGTTTACAACATTATCTGGGATGAATTAACAAAAAAATATCTAACTTTGATAGTAGTAGGAAAAGTAAAAGGAAAAAGAAGCATAAAATAAAATTTGAATAAAGTTGACAAAATTATAAAAAACGGAAGTATTGTCTATACACAGACGTCTACGCGTTCCTTATAAAAGGATTCTTACTATAAGATTAAGCGTCCACTTTTAGCCTCTCTTTCGTGTATGAAATGAATTGCAGATTTCGCTCGTAGATACACGTTTCTTGGATAGGACAACTGAATGGTGATTTAATATTTGTTTTTGAATGCATACTTTTGAATGTATTTATAAAAAATTTTAATGAAAACGAGAATATTAAAATTGTATGGGAAAAGATTAAAGTGCTGTAATTGTGTAAAAATGAATATAGAAACTATTTTTTAATAAAAAAGATATTAGATTGTATTAAAAACTAATTAAGAAAATTAGAAATTTACTAATACGTCTTCTTTGAAAAGGAAACCGCCTAAATGAAGCCCAGTGGTTTATATATATATATATATATATATATATATATATATATATATATATTAACGGAACCCTCCATATTTGCCAGTCACCCGGAAAAATACACTCTTCCCCAAAATCAACTTTAATCAATCATCACTTCACTTTTCCAAACTTGACTTCCCATTGGTTAAAAGGACACAAAAAATGTAGCAAGTTGAGACAAATCCTTTTTCCCTCTCACCTATCTGGAGCCGGTTTGAAATAAAAAAAGTCAATAGAGAGGATCACTTGACTTGATTCAAGCAGTCAGGACTTGAGTCTTTGAGAGATGCCAACAAACTCCACGCGCGCCAGCACACTGACTCAACAACCACCATTCTCTCTCAGCAACTCAACACAACTCACACAGTCTTGCCGCGCGAATTGACTCAACTTACAATTCACTAGAAAAAGTGACATTATCACTACAAAGTAGTAATTGTATGTTTACTCAATTTATATCATATCAGTCAAAGGTACAGAACTCCTTATGGCTTTAAACCATATTTACAATTGTCACACACATACACACTAATGTTTGAAAACACACAAGTGACATTTCACCTTGCAGAATTCAAACTGTCTTAATTTCATAGACAAACTTAAACTTCAAGCTTTCATACACCAAATCTCTGCATGGTCACTCCTTACAATTTTATCTCACTTGCTACATTTAACAAGCAATCGTAAATTCACTTTGTGTATGTCAAATATATATAAATTCATGTTATTTGTTGAAATCTATAACTACGTTGTTTCTCCTTGATTTCTTCCATTTGAATTGCCTTCACATGTATTATTTTATTTATTGTGGATGAATGTTTAACGAACACGGACATTTTTAAGCCTTCACACAATTACACCTTCTGATACATCCAAATTAGCACAAATTCCGCAACAATATACATATATTTGAACGGCTTGGAAACAGTCGCATCACTGCTGTTGAATGTCGAAATCTGTGGGGATTTTATGAGACATTTTTTCCGAAAGTAGACTTGAGGAAAATAGGTTTTTAATTTTCTCTGATTGGTCAAATACTTCATATGGCAATCAAAGTAATTTTGATTTAAACGTATGTGTTGGATTGTCGATTTTTTTTTTCTATTTTGGTATGTTTGTAAGTATTGTCTGTATTGGGTAAAAAGTTTGGGCGTGTTTTAATATGGTATGTATGTGGGTATGTAATTGTGTTGGAAATAGGGTTTATTTCCTATACACTAATGCCATCGAAGTATTGTTGTTTTTAGTAGCCTTTGAAGTTGAGAATGTGTTTTATGTGGTGACAAACAAAAAAAGAAATAGACAAACGAAATAATAAACAAAATGCGATATAAATTTTATTCTATTGTGAGCTTTTAATATAGGGAATGTTCAAGGATAATTCCCTCAAGTGTGTAAATTCAAGGCATATTCTTATGGTAGTCCCTGTAAAGAGAAGAGATGATTATGGTTGAACTTACTTTTTTATTGAGTGATAGAATGGGTGGATGTAATGTATAGACTGTGCATTATGTTCTGGTGAGGGCGAAAGGTTAGCATCCTGCCTCGTTTATGAAGCTATCCGAAAAGGGCTAGACTTTAGAAATTCGTGGTAAGCATGCTCTCATTTTTTTTTCTTTCTTTACGCATGTACATAAAGTTGAAAAATAGCTGTTAACAGTGTTTTTGACGCATGCGCGTCAAGCCAAACAGAGTGTAACAATGGCTGCAGTAGCCAAGTGATTCCAAAGTATACCCGGGGGAGTTCTGTAAAAAAATTGCTAAGCAAATAAAACTACACAGTTGAAACAAACATAACTTATACCCTGACCGACAAGATAATGTTCGATCAAGCTGTCTACCAATTTGTCTTCATGAGAGAAAATTGGTTTCATGGAATATTCATAAATTGTTAAATAAAAAAATGATGTATCTTTTTTTGGTTTGTTTTTAAAATAATTTTGCCATAGATCGTCTTTTGGATACGTTGGAAGGTGTGACAACTTAATTTCAGGAATGACCACAGCTTGTCACTTGGTTAATGAGTCAAGCAAATATCTATACTGGAGCACATCCAGACGTGATCCAACTTCTATTTTCTTGAGACACGGACCAAATGAGTCATTTATTGCAGAACAGTAGAGGAAGTTGTACGTGTTCATTTTATACTGTTTGCGAAAAATGAATGGAAGAAATTTGAAGCAGTGGATTTACATCAAGTGTTGTGTAAAATTGATAAAAGTGCTAGTGAAACGTTAACTCTATTGTGACACCCTCTGATGGTCGCAGCGCCAATATGTGACGTCCTCTGGTCGCGACGCCAATATGTGACACTGCGCTGTCGGCCCGTGGTCAACTCCCAGTTGCGGTGCGAAGCTGTAAGGTTTCTTCCACCAGCGTTTGGGGTTGACTCCTTGTCGCTGCCACCAGCCTGTGTCCCGGTCGATCTGGTCGTTCCCAGCTCACTTTTAACGTCTAGTTACCGAAGTAACTACTTTGATCTCAAGTCTAACCTACCCACGTTGTGACTTTGATCTTAGGTAGACGAAATCAATCAGGCGTAGGGTCGTAGTGCAAGCTGAATCCGGGGTGAAAGTGATATCGCACAAGCGTAAGTAAAAGAAGCAATAAAACAAAACTCAAGAGGTTCAAACATGTTGAGAAATAACAAATTATCTTTATCCGTCTGTTATATACAGGAGTGTGTTCCTCTCCCAGTCCGTTTCTATGGATTTGTGACTCTTTTGCGTTTCTTAAATGAATTTTGGTATCTTAGGTCGTTCGTCAATATAACTTGCTTTTGGTAGGAAGTCGAAGTCGAAAGGACGTGAAATTTCTCGGTCAGCTTCTGCGAGGCAACACTCTGGCTCTGTCCGGAACTGAACTCCGACTCCAACTGAAACTGCTTGGAGACGTTCGTTTATATGGATACCGACCAAAACCCGGTGTGGAGCCTGACGTGGTTTGGGTTCCTCGATTCCCAACAAGAATTCTCCTTGTTCTTAGGTCAGGAAAATTAATTACTTCCCATTTTTGGAAGATTAATCACCTTCCATTTCGGGGGTTTCTCCCTCGTCCGTGAGGGAAGGTCGGAGGAGAGTTATCCTCCTCTCACACATTGGTATCTCATACCAATCCCCTCAGTGGGTGTTAACGACTTCTCCGCCTTTCTCATACATTCACCTCCGCCTATCACCCATGCTACCACTTGACCAATGATCTCTCGGCAGTGTGGGTGTGGCTAGACTGGTCCTCTTAAACTTATTATCCAGAATTTTGTTTACAAAATCCTTTTTGTTTTTTTTCATCGGCCAAAAAATTTTCTTTCACAAACCCCAGATTGCCAAATAATTCTTATCACATCTTTCTTTTGGGGACACCCAAAATTCACTTACTCGGGTCTCTCTACCGACTCATCCATCACTGTCAAATCCCGACATCTGGCTTCTCTGCTAAGTCAACTTTTAACTGGGTGGTCCGTGTTTTACCCGAGAATCAAATTCTTTATTTTTCTCGTTCCTTAAAATCCTCTTATCACCAGAAGCCTATTTTCGACGACGCTGTGTCTGACGTCAACAGTTTGAAAAAGTAATAATAATAATTTCCTCTACGATTTTCTTCCTCATGCCACAATTCTAACACATGCCAGATGATTTCCTTTCGTTGGACCCAGGAATCAAAATGAAATGTTATCTCTGAAAGATAACTAATATCGATTCTCTGTGCCTGTATCGCGGTGTCCGAAATTTTTTAATGACTGCCATGTGTCGGCCGGCTTTGTTTTTCTTTCTGAATTTTGTTTCCCTTGGCGCGTCATTCCCTTACCATGACATTAATCAGTTTTGACAGAATCTCATATCTCGCTTTTTCTTAAGGATTTTCTGTCTCGTGCGAAAAGTATCTTTCTTCATAAATAAAATAAAATCTTCTTTTTTTAACATCGCTCAGTCTATCTTTCGATATAGCTCTTTCTCACCTTAAGTCTTTCCTGTTTTTAATTTCTATGATTAATTAGTTAGCCAATTACTATAGCTAAATAGTGTCACACTATTAAAATGTCTTATGGTGAACATGCGAAAAAGAAATCGAATGTTTTTGAATGCCCCAGGCAATTCAATAAAGGGCGAGAGGATGTGCACGTTGACATGAGAAGTGGGCAGCAAAAAACGCAATGAACAAATACACATTTGGATAGAAAGCAAATTTTTTGAAGATAGTAGAAACGAAAATGAATAGAGCTTACGGCCACATCACATTGATGACATGAGAAGTGGGCAGCAGAAAACGCAATTTGGGTAGAAAGCAAACATTTTTGAAGATAGTAGAACTGAATATGAATAGCGCTTACGGCCACATTACGTTGAAACACCGGTTCCCTAACGATCACCAAAGTTAAGCAACGTCGAGCCTAGTCAGTACCTAGATCGGTGGCCGCTTGGGAATACCAGGTGCTGTAAGCTTGCATGTGCGGGTAAAGTGAGTGATAATGGCTCGAAATTGTTAATCAAAGAGCCGATTTCCAATTTCCATTGGGCTCGTTATATTCACTTACGCGCAAATACGCTTGGGAATGGTATGAATCCACCGCTTCTATTCCCAGCGTTCGACTAATTAGTAAGACTTTTATCACTAAGCCATTATTATCTAAAAAAAGTTCTTCCAATTCTAGTCATTTATGCACTTGGGAAAATGAATAATTTAACACTTCGCCCCCAGCTATGGATTAAGTAGTAGGACTTGAATTAATAAATCATTATTATCACCAAAACATTCTTACAATCTGAAATATTTTCTGGCTTTAAATAACCTACAAAGTGTTGATAAACCGTAAAAAAATGGATCAATGAACATGAATATGAAAACAATCCTCCTAACAGAGGATTTAAGAACGAAAACAAGTTTGCAAGTTCCTGGTTAAGAAATCTATTGCAAAAATGGGATGTCCACCATATTCACCAGACTTATCCTTGACATCCACGTAACTACATTAATCAAAGGTATTCCGTAAAAGAAGTTCCAAGAAAGTTTTCATCTCACAAAGTGCATAAGAGGAGAACGTACTTTGTAAGCTAATAATGATTAAATAAGCAAACTTTTCTTTCACGGGTTCATTCTGGGAATGAAATAATTACACTTTGTATATGTTCTTTCAGTGGTTACCTGTTGAGGGTTAAAGTTTAATTGTAGTATCAGAAATGGTACCGAAAGAAAATCTCTATGTATTGGAAAACTTCTGCCGCTACAGAAGCACGGCAAACACAAACAAAGGCGCAAATTAACATTTACATTGCTTGACAAGATATAGGTTTTTTCACTTTTATATTTTTCAAACGCAATGTCATAGATGAAAGCGTGTTCAAAATAATTTGTAGAAAAAAAGATTTCATGCAATAAAACATGGTATTAACGTTGTTCTCTTTTAGCTGAATAAATAAACATTCTTCGAGAGTTCACTGTATATCTTTTTTAACAAAATAATGTTCATATTTTTAACGTTCACGGAAATGTAACAATACATACAGATAGCATTGGAGGTCGATCTGGCATAACTTGGATACACATTTTACGAGACATACGAGAGGACACAGAAGTAACACGTTCGGTGGTAGAATAATTTCACTCTTTCAGCTTTTTTATGGAACTGGGGCGGCTCCAGAGACCAGGTTTTGTTTTCGGCATGAAGCTTTCTTATTCATTGTAATATTTTAATTCTTTTTTTTATTTTATAATCGTAAGAGAGAACACGGAAATGACACGTTTGATAGTGGAATGATTTCTCTCTTCGAGTTAGTGTTCAACTTTTTTTATGGAGGTAAGGTGGCTCCAGAAACCAGGTTTTGCTTTTGGCTACGAAACTTATGATTGACTGAATTTTTTCAAATTTTATTTTATAATCGAAAGAGAGAATACGGAAGTAACACGTTCGTCGGCGGAATGATTTCTTTCTTCGTGTTAAAGGGTTTAGCTTCTTTTATGCAGCTAGTGGGGTGGTGGCCCCAGAGGCGAGGTTTTGTTTTTGGCACGAAGCAATCTCATTGACTTAATTCTTTTTAGATAACAACACTGGAACTATCAAATGGAGAGTCTGCCTCCATCAACGGGCAGTCCAAAACTACTCTTAACCCCAACTGTGACTGTTACTATAGGCCCACGACAGGAAATCTCCCACATCCAGTTTATTGGCACTTGAACCCCAATTTTTATTTATTTATTATTTTATATTTATTATTTTAATTCTTTTTATATTTTATAATCGGAAGATATGTGAAATCTTACTGCATGGAAAATCTTTCTCACTTGTATGCCAGTCACAGAATAATTCAACTTCCTCTTTTGCATCTTGCTAACTACAAGGCAAAATAACATATTTTATTAGTGGTTTTAACCAGCTTTAAAATAACATTTAGAGTTTTTTTTTAATGTATCATTTTTTTAGCCAATTAAAGAAACACAGAAAAATAATTTACCACAACCCAGACCCCCAAAATTGCAAAATATTTTCAAGTCATGTGGCAACATCTTAACCCTTTTAACTTCAAAGCTGTTATGATGAAGCAGAATTAATTATCTTTAATCTAATCTGGCAATACTTTTCCTTTCCCTCATTATTCCATACTTTATTATTTACTATACTACTGAATAATAGTAGATATACTAGTAACAGTCTTGCTATATTTTTAAACTTTTGAGATTCTTCTTTTGTCTTTTATGTGCTGTATCCCTTCAGGAAAACTTGTATGTGGAAAAATCATTGTTATTCTCAAAAAAAAAAAAAGTTTATGCAATATTCACTCACAAAAAAAGAATTATTTCTACAATCTGAAGTATGTTTTGCCAATAAATAACCCATAAATCAAAGATGATAAGCCATTAAAAGAACAAATCAATGAAAAATCCAGTGCTCCTGTAGTATGCGGTCTACCATGGTATCAGACACTATAGCATGCAGTCTACCTCATTTAGTACTATAGTATGTAGTCTACCATGCTAACTAACACTATAGCATATCTAGTAGATTGTTCTCTTGTAAAAATGGAATGGCGGTTTCCTCGGTCAAGATGATACGTCTAAAAAATCTTTCAGCAACATTTTAATCTGAAGAAGGGCCTATATTAACAGTCACATTTGGGATGATATTTTGCACATACTTTTATGTTTTCAGAGTAAAGATATGTTTTTTAGAGGTATAGTTTGTAGACCATAAAATATAGTGTTGGTAATTTTACTATAAAAATGTATTTTTATATTTTTTTAGTGTTGCATTGATTGTCATTCTGCTATAAAATGTATTGTTGCTCAAAACCTCCAATCTCCTGATTGGAGGCCTTGCTGCTTGATGTAGTTTATCATCATACCCAGGACAATCTTCATTTGAAAGAAGTTTGTTCAGAATTCATTAACATGTAGGAGAATTGATATTACATAGCAATCCAACACTTTTCTTTGTTTCTAATAAAATTTTCCTGTTGCTTAATACTTTGCTTAGCTTTTTGAAGCTCCTTTTTGTTATCCTAATGCATCTTTGTAATTCTGTGTCACATTTTCCTGTCTCACATTCTGAGATTAAGTATTTTCATCATTATATATATCTTATTATTAGTTTTGATTTATTTCTTCAACTTTTCCATTGTTCACCACAAGATGATTTATATGACAATGGCTCCATTGACTAAAATGGCTTCTTCCTTCTCTCTTCTATACAGGGAGGCATACTGTTTTTGAAATGGAACATTTTCCAAAGAGAGAATGTAAATCATCTGTTATATTTTGTGACTTTTGCCTAAATAATCTTGCTTTTAAATTTCATACCAATTTTCAAAGGGAACTGATATTTCCAAATAATTTCTCTTTTACTTATATTCTTACATTTTGCAATGTCCTTAATCTTGAAAAAAAAAGAAGCAACATGAGATTGCCAGTGACTGTGACAAGTGGATTCAAATTTTGTTTAACAGTGGATTTTCTCTGTTATCATTGAATGACATAGATAAGGTTTAGATAATTCAAGAGAATCATTAATTGGTTTTGGGATAGTAAAGTAATAGTATAATCCATCTGTTTTAAATCAACTTTGTAGAGTAATTGGCCATGATTAAGTATAATCAGCAAAATGGAATTGACAAAGTTCTCAATAAAACAATAACCAAAGAAAAAGAATAGGTCAAAATAATACTAAACAAACAATATATACAAGTCAAAACTAAGCAAACAATATATATGCAAGACAAAACTAAGCAAACAATATGGAAGACAAAACTAGGCAAAGCAATGATAATAAAGTAAAAAGTTCACAAAGTAAGAATGGTGTTCATATCATATGCAAACAGGATACAGTCAAATGATTGTAGCATTCTGACTTCAAGACAAGAAAAAAAAAATTTGGCAGATGTGACTGAGAAATGTTCCATTTTTATTGGTTAGGAAAATATCCTTGCATGCATCTGTCAGATTTTTCTATAAATTTGGAGAGAGGATGTTTTCAGTAATCATTCCTATGCAATTGGAACCAATAAATTTAATGCAATCAATATACTCCATAAAAAATCCTCTTATTGGAAAGATGAAAAGTGCTATAGACATTGTAAGTACTAACAAGTAATTAATGTCTTAGTCTTAAAACAGTAGCTTGTGAGGAATGAATTCACTAACAATGGCATGCAAGATTACTGTACTAAACCCTGCTCTATAATAGCTGCTTACAAATTTATTTTGAATAAATCAACTTGTGATAAGTCAGTGGTTTCAGTAAAGAAAGACATCCAGGAAGTGTTATACAAGTAGACAAATAGGTAAGTGAAAAGGTAGTCAAATAAGCTTCTATTAAGTGTTCTTGTTTTCACATCTTAATTTCAATCCATGAGGCCAGTTTGATAGTGCTGTTCAAATAGAGGTTCAAATTAGTTTTACTTGAGAAATACCCTTTAAAAACATTTAGAATCTACATAGTTCAGCTTTATTCCTTGTAAATGAATTTATACAGTAAAGAAGAATATTAAAAAATAATTATTGATTATAGAGATTTTTGTCTGTGAGATAAAGGATTTTATTTTTATAATCCAATGTTGCAAATCATGGTTGAATTTGAAACCTCTTTTTTAGACAGATGGTAATTGTTACGTCACATTCAGGTCAAAATGATCTTATTTATTGAATTTGTTTTAAACAGATACATAAACAGAGAAATGAGAGCTTTATTTTAACCTGCAGCACATGTGACCTGTCAAATCTAGGGTAAGATTTTTAAATAAATACATCAAAATTTTCATTAATGTTAATGATTACATATATAGTGACACAGCAAATTTGGATGGTAAAGAAAAAAATGAAATGATAATTTCACTCGCATTTTAGTGTTGATTGTATTTTAATGTGATATATAGACAAAGTTTTAGCATTTCTCCTCACTACCCACTGACTTTTACTATTCTATCATGTTTTTATTTCAGTTATTTCGTGTTGTCTGTTTTTTATTTGTCTTTTTTTACAACTTATCAACCCTCTTGGATTATTTAAAGCCTAAATTTTAGCACAGTCACTTTGCATGCTAACAATCTAAATAGTTATGGTAATGAAGAAGATGGGAGATTTAAGGATTAAATTCTGAATGTTCAAATATTTTACTTAAAATTTGTTTTAGCAAGTTTGGCAGTTTGTATGCTGAATATTAAAAATCAAGATGAAACAAATTGTCAGTGGTCAAGGATTAGTGAGAAAGTTTAACCTTCACGCCTGCAAAAAAATGGTGTATCAAAAGTATGGTTATTGCCTTGACATCACTATTACTATATACACTTTTGACTCCCTCAGCAATTTTTATTTACAAGAATACAAAAATATGTGAACCATGTACAATATTTATTATTTACCATATTATAAAGAAATAAATTTGAAAAGAAATCTTTTTATTCAAAAATTTATAAAATATTACAAAATTATCAAAATATGTGAACCAACTACAATTTAGTATATACCATTTTATAAATAACTATGAAAATAAGTTTTTATTCAATTTAATAAATAAATAATGTTTTCTTTAATAGATTTGTTGTCAATTCTCAAAAATGAAGAAAATATCCACTCTCTAATTTTTGAAGTTTTATTAAAATTCTAATCATCACTTTTTAAAACAATAAACATTGCTGAAGGAGTCAAAAGTGTATATAGTTATAACAGTATTAAGGGAATAATCATCCTTTTGACACACTTTTTGGCAGGCACATTGTCTATAAGTGACATAAAAGACAAAATGATCATTGTAAATTTAAAAGAATTATTCTATTGTATTTGTTGTGGAAGTGGCCTCTTTTTGGTCTGAAACAGAAAAATCTGTACCATTTGCTTTTTGAAATATCCAAAAATACATATCTTTACACTGGTTAAAACTTTAGAAGATTATCAATTATTGGTGTCTCTATAAGCTGTTTTATAAAATAACAAGATAAAATATTTAGAAATTGAGTATTTATTACAAAAATAAAAGACTAAGAAGACAATTATCTAAGTAATAGAAATGAACATTCATAAAAACACTGTCTTGCAGGAAATATAATTTTCAGTTTGGATTGAAATTGAAGCTTTGCAATGATATTTTGTAAATTTTCTACATTTACAAAATATTTACAAATTTACTAAATATTAAAAAGTCTATGCCCAATCATTAGGAAACTTATTTTTTGAAAACTAACAAGCATATATTTGCTATGAATCTATTAAATTGCAACTTAATGCAAGAAATTTCAGGCATTGCTGCTTCTGTTTCAGAAAATAAATGTTCTTTTTTAAATTTTTATGTGGTAGTTTCATAAAATTGTTCTTGGCCTGAATTATGTTATGTTTCATTAGATATTTATTTTTTTCATATTATTTTTTAAGTGTTATTTTTTTTCCAAAATTTATCAGATTCTGTTAGATAGATAGATAGATAGATAGATAGATAGATAGATATGCAGAGAGAGGTGGGGTAAAAGACTAATAAAAGTAATTATTTCAAAAGTACTTAGACAAATCAGGGATCTAGCTGGCAAAAAAAAAAATTAAAGAGAATCAAGATTCACATTAACAAAATAATAATGTCATCAGGATACTAATGAGACCAACAAACCAAGGATACACTTTAAGCTTTTATGATAACTAAAAAGAATGTTTAGTACTGTCCTGATAATTTTTTTCTCCCGAAACAAGGTATTGTTGTTGTTCAATGATATTGTCAGACTAATATCCTTATCTTGATTGTTTTCATTACAATGTTTTCATCTGTAAAACTTTCAAATTTTTGTATATATTGTGTCCAATAATCTTAACGAAGTTTAAATAGTAATGCATCATTTTTCTCAGTTGGATATACCATTTTTGTTATGAAGTGTGTTTTCTTTGTATTTTATCAGTCCAGCAGTAGTCATTTATCTCACATACCGAGAGCTGTTCTACCTATTTATAGGGTATTTATATAGTCTATGATTCAGCTATGCTAATTAGGCGGTCATATGCATATCACTACAATTTTCATCCATGATTTTTTTTGTACCTCTCCTAGTGATTGAACTCATAACCCTATCTACACAATTTTACCAAGCTTATGACTAAAATTTACCTTTGTTATTATCATAATTCCATAAAAACTCATTTAATTCATCATTTTGTAATCAGTTTGACTCCAAAATAATATGGATATTTACTAAGTTAAGCATAGTGTATTAGAAAGACAAGGCATGAATTTAGGTAGATGCCAATTTTCGAAATAGGGGAAGCAGTGATATGCAGAGGTTTGATGATGCCCAGGGGCCAACTCCTTGATTTTATACCCCTAAGGCTCAAATAGTGAGGGTCCTATAGGACCTAGTACTGAAAAATGTGAGAAAGGAAAACATTTTAAATATGTAAAAAAATTAAATTTATTCAACTTATATATAAACTAAATTTTTATTTCACTCTTTGTTTGGATGCCCTCCTGATATGGATGCCCCATTTCTGCATACTAATGAGGGGAAGGCTTGCCAGCCTTGAAATTTCATTTTCAGTTTGCACAAGAAAACCAAACATTGTTATCAACAGGAAATTATCTAACCCATCAAGCAAACTTATTAGCATTGTGTGGTACAAGGCTACAATTATAGGACTCCCAGTGAGGCTTAAACTGACTAACAATGGCAGGGGATTTATCTTCAAAATGATACGCAGTAAAAAACACAGTTATGTAAGTGATTATTTTTTCTTAATTTTTCTTAAAACACTTCACTTCAGTGAAACATTTTAAGAGATGAAACATTGTGTTAAAATTGGCTGTTATGCTATAATTTGTTTTGAATAACCTTTTTAATGGTCTTGGAAACTATTGTAACAAGCAAGGTTATCTGGTGCTAACAAAGTATAACTGTAATACTGTTGTCAGATTTCATCTTTAGTTGTCATTTTAAAAAAATAATATTTGATGATAAAATAAATTTATGTTGAAAGATTTTAACAAGTGTCAAAATCAGGCCCTTTACAAGGGCCTTGTGACAACCCTCCCAATCTATGATATGGGTCTCCCACTCTACCACATCTCAATTTTCATAAGGTAGTATTCATATAAAATACAAATTTTATTGTAACCTAATTATGTACAATAATGGATCATATGCAAAGTAGGTGAACAATTCAATTAGAAAAATTTTAAATAAATAAAATGAATCTAAATACAAATTAAAGACATGTCATAATAAATCAACAATGTTTTGCAACAAATTTTAACATAAACTTGACATTTTTCATGATATGTATAAAAAATAGTGAATTTTATATAGTGTTTTTTCATGATTTAGCATGAGTAAAGCAAATTAACTGACTTCAACAAAAAAAAGATCCCCAGAATGACATAAAAATATGCAAAAATTTTTCATCCTTTAATAGCCAGTTGTGTGCTTCTTAGTTTAACTTGTAATGTATATATATGTAGGTTAGGGTAACAATTTTTTTTGTAATTCTATATTATGTCATAAATCAATGAACTTTTGTTTAAAAATAATGGAAAAGGCATTAATTTACTGAAAAATGTTATCTCCAAACCGAAAATTCAGTTTTACTATATATGCAATACGAAGAGTAAAAATAAAAAATAAAAAATATTTCAAAAGCATTATTTTTCAATTTGCTAACAATTTAATTGAATATAGATTTTTTTTTAAATTTTTGAATTAATTAAACTATTCTTCATTATTTGTTAGCAAAAGTTCATTGAATTATGACACGGGAAATCAATTATTTTACAAAAAGTCAAAAAGTAAGTAGATAGAAAAAAAACCAACAAAACAAATGCTGATATGATAGCAGATCAGAGAACGGGTCACAAAGCACTGCCTGGGGCCCCTTATCAGATTTGATACCCTCCCAGGTCGGTGGGTAGTACGCACCGACCCTCGTTAAAAAAAAAAAAAAAAAAAAAAAACTATATGTACTATTGTAATACAATTATTACAGCTACACCACTTAGTACCAGGTTGGTAACATTCGTTACCTATTTCTATTTTCTTCCTGACAAGAGAAACTTAAATACATATCTATTTTTTTAAAAGTTAAAAAAATAAATATTCATACGTCTCATATTAAATATAGCATAGCAGAAATCTTACTTTTGCTTAGTAGCCAAAATAGAGGGCGTGATAGAGAAAGAGAAAGAACAGCTGTGTCAGGACGAGATGACACAACTCAAGTATTAACCAATGTTTATTTTGCGAGGGTTAATTTTGAGCCAACACCGTCTTTCTTCTCTTTTTTTTTTTTTTAAAAGACTTTTTCAGTCGCTCGTTGGATCTGGTTTTCTTTCTTTCTTTGCAAAGTGATACATCACAAATGGTAAATAAGTTAAATATTCCGTTTTCATTCAGTTCTTAAATATTTATCGTTTTTTTTTTTATTTAATCATCTTACAATGATAGCAGGAATCTTCTTTTTTCCGCAAATACTGGAACCGTGTCTCCAAGTTTTTAAGATTTTTTTAATATTTGCGACTTAGTAAACTTTTCACTTATTCAACTTTAAAAACAAACGAAAAAAAAAAAATCAAAAATTATAAAGGAAATTCTGAAATTATTTTGTCATTTTCTCCGTTTAAAAATTGAAACTATTATTTTCCCCACGATGAATAAAAAGACTTGGGTGCGGTTTTTTTTTTTTTTTTTCATTTTTTTTTATTTTCGAGGCGTAGGTGGAAACGAAAGAAACTAAACAGTTTTTAAAATTTAAAAATAAAATTATTTCTAATTTAAATTTCATACATTTGCAAACATTTTTACATTTTTATTTTTTTAAATTTTAAAATACAAAAGTTTGATTCTCTAATAAAAATGACTTTTTTTTTAATTAAGGAAAAGGGTTAATTTTTTGACAACTTTGTTTCTAATGTTACTTTTACGTGCCTATATAATCCGGTAATACAAACAAATGAATTTCTCTTGTACTCATTCGGGGTTTTAAATCCTTTTCTTGATTCAAGGATTAAAATGTGACTTTTATAACTTTTGTTTGGCATTATTTTCTAGTTTATGTAGAAAAAAAAATTAAAAAAAAACTAATAGCAGAAAAAGAAAACAATATAAAAAAGTTCAGATTTAGAACACAACTACGTAGGGAGTAAAGATGTGGGAATTATCAGTTGTCCTCTCAAGAAGATGGAAAATTATTTCTCCCATTGCTTAGCGAGCGTATGATGACATATAGGACCATCTCCTCTTATTTCTGGAGTTTGCGTAAACATTACTTTGCCCACAGAGACCTCAAATTCACATGAGACCCGAGAGATAATTTTAGCTTAAAAACAAAAGATTTAGGAGTGTCGTATGTCATTTACGGTGAGAATCCTTAATGTTTTTACGACAGGGAAAAATCAAAACATGTTGAATTATTTTTTTTTTTTAATAACAAAAACAAGTTGGTACTTGAACTTGAGTTTATTAATGATATGATTCATTATTAAGGACTCACACAAAAATGTTCCTTTTGCAAAATGGTTTGTTGAGCATATTTTTATTTTTTTTTTAACGAACATTTTTTTGTTTTTGTTTACATTTACTCATCATAAAAGGTTCAAAAGATCAAAAATGTTGCCAAAATATTTTCAAAAAAAAAGATCTTTAATAAAAAAAAAATCATTAACTTTTGATTTGATTGTCAATAAAAAAAAAACTTTAAATTAAATGACAAGTGAAAATGTCGTTTTTTGTTTTTGTTTATAAAAATGAATATTTAAAAAAAATCTGATCAGCATTGAAAATGATTTATGTGTCTCTCTTCTTTTGTGGGGAAGTAATCTTACCATAAGTTGTACTGTTGGCAAGTTTAGTTCACTGATAATTGTCAATTCTTGAAAAAAAAATCTTTTAAATCAAATGTCACTTAAAAAAAAGGCAAAAGCATTTCTGCAAAAGCAGTTACTTAAAAAAAGAACAATTTATTATTGGTTGATGCGTTGTAAAATACGTGAATTGAAATACTTTTTTTTTTTAGTTTATTTTTTTTTATTTTAAACACTGAAAGTCGAAAACGTCTAAAAAAAACAGTTTGCCTTTTTAAAAGCTTTCCGTGTATGTTTTTGGCTTGTCCAGGGATTGAAAGATGCTAGAATTTAATATTCAAAACAAAACTTTTTAAAAAATTTCATTTCGAAATTTAACCACGAAAATGTGTTCATTTCTACACATTTTATTTACCTCGAATACATTTGATAGAAAGCTATAGAAAAAATGTCCTAAAAATGTCAATTTTATATATTTTTTTAAAATTATTTTTTACACTCATAGTGTCCCCGTCTTTGTTGTTATCACAACGTTTCGGTTGTTGTGCCCTACGGACTTCGTCAGATGCTTGCTCGTCGATCCAGGTTTCAAGGAATTTCAAATTAAAAACACTTTTTAAAAGTCAATCTTTACAGGGGTACCGTAGGTTGTTTTCGTTCTGCTGTCAAAGTCTAATTAATATCTCGTTATTGCTCGTTTTATTTCACGTAGTCAGCATGCACTACCCAGCCAGGGATTTTTTTATTAAACTCACAATTTCTGTTTCTAAATTCACAAAACGACGCGTTCGTTAATCTACTAGCCTATTTTTCTCGGCATATTCTTTCTGTCATTTGCAAAAAGAAAGAATTGATTGATATAAAAAATTTGAAAAATTGTTTAGATTGTAATGACGTAATAACTTGCAAGAGAAAAATTTTTTGGTGATAAACAGTTAAACACCCATAGTTTGAAAACATTTTTTTTGCAATATAAACTTTCATTTGTGAAAAAGAGTTTGAAGAAATAATTTTGTTAAATCAGTCAAACCACATTTACTATATAATAAAGACCAAGTTAGGAACATAATGAATTTTGTTTTTTAAAACATCCAACATGTTTGAGGAGAAATGCCTCAAAAAAAGACGAACAAGAAATGTTGACAGTTGTAATAAAGGCTAGAGAAACTAGCAAATAAGAGTTAAAGAATAATGTAAGGGAGGTAATAGTGTTTTTTCTTTTGTCAAGGCTATGTTGAGGGAGCAGTATTCAAAATCTATACCATGAAAGAAGAACCGACTCTCTTTACGTCACACACTGTCTGCGTGTGATTTTACATCCTCGTATCTAATCTATATGCATGTCTGTTTTATACCATTCAATGTATACACAATCGCATACATTTATGCATGCACAATTTGACTGAGTTTGAAATAAGACATTAAATTTCCCTCCCATTCAGTCTAGACAATCCCTACCCTAGATTGAGCAATAAAATCAGAAAGACGCAGACGAGAAAAAAAAACTTTTTTAAAAACCCTAAAATCAGATAATTCTAAGATAACACTAAATTTTTACAAAATTATTTGGTAATAGATAGAATTATTTAGTAAATTTCTTAAAAAATTGTAAAAAACTTTTAGGTCTACCATTGAATGAAAATATGCATGCACATAGGCAAATGTGCATATACACAATTTCAATGAAACTAAAATGGACATCTGTGTTGTAAGTACTAATTTCCCTTTCTGTCTGACAACACCACCATTGAAGTTATTTTTATAACTCCTGTATTTAAATTCAGTATATTTTCTAATAAATGTACTATTTTAAATGGATAAATAATTTAGGTTTGGAATTTGATCATCTGGCCCATGAATAAAGCAACAGGCACTGAACTAGTTTAATAACTAACATAGCTAGTGTGTAAAGATTTCAGAAGCATATAAAAAAGCCATACAAATAGATCAATATTTTTTTTTATATAACACACATATATATATATATATATATATATATATATATATATATTAAATTGGAGTAATGGATTAGCAGCTCAGACTAAGTAATTGGTGAGCTAAGTTTGAATTCCAGTCAGGTTTGTTACATTCACTTGCATGCAAATATTCTTGGGGAAGGGTATGAAACCATTTCTTCTCCCCTCCCCCAGCTATGGGTAAATATCAGAACAGACTGGTTCCTATAGCATTCAGTGGCAAACAGTCTAGAATGACAACTCTGAATTCAAAACCTGAGAGAGGGCATTTGGTGACCTTGTGCCACACTATATGCACCAATTCCTTGTATTCGGCTCTTCCAAAAAAAGTCTGGTTGATTCTGAACAAACCTTCACCAGTATAATCAAATCATATATGCAAGTAGTCTGTCCATTCAGTTCTAAGAACTGGCCTATGAGACCCTCATATGTTGAAAAAAACAGGAAAGACTATATATATATATATATATATATATTGCTGATACCCCCTGACTAGTGGATAATAGAGTGATTCCTGGAGAGTTTGCGCTCATCTATGAAACTCTGGAATCGGGATACTGAAGGTAACACCAATCAGCTAAGTGACAAAACTTTTACTTGTATTAATTATATATATATATATATATATATATATATATATAAACGGTTGCAGGAAAAGCATCCAAAAGTAAAAATAAGATTAGAAATTTGCAGATGTAATAGAAAATAGGCAGTGAGGTATAAAAAGAGAATTTTTAACCAATTACAATTGGTTTAAGTAAATACAAAAACTATTGAGTTTTTATACCTTCAAAATATATGCAACACTTTGCAACAGATCATATTCAACCAACTAAAAAAAATGCCAGCTCATCTACACAAATCTATGTCACACAACACGATTTTCTCAAGCAAAGCAAATTGTCTAGATGAAAAGTCAGACAACTAAAAAATACATGACAGAATCTCTAAGTCAATACTTACTTGTACTTCTTTTTCTCTGTAAAACTGTGAGTAAATAGTATTTACTAAAATGAGTGTACTATCTTTATATTAGACACTTATCCATTTCTTTAAGCATTTCAAATTAATAAGATTGTTTACTATAGACTGATTC
This sequence comes from Acanthosepion pharaonis, assembly GCA_903632075.3. Lineage (NCBI taxonomy): Eukaryota > Metazoa > Mollusca > Cephalopoda > Sepiida > Sepiidae > Acanthosepion > Acanthosepion pharaonis. The sequence continues at coordinate 2,752,220 of CAHIKZ030005499.1, forward strand.
ATCCATATAAAAATCAACTTAACACCTTTATATCTTTGTTGTAGAAATATAAATTGCAGCTTTAAATTTTACTAAAATTATTGGAACTTTATTTACTATTGCAATTGTGACTGACTAATTACAAATGCTGCTGTATAACTAGTATGTAGAAGTCATACTTGTTTCCATGGTCAAATATCAAAATGAAACATTTTTATGGTTGAATGTTAAATTTTAACAGAATTTATCATATTTTAATCTCCAGAAAGGAGAAACTTGAATAACTTTTAGCAGCACCTTTTGTCCTTCTGGTGCCTTCAGAATTTAAAATTGTGATTAAATCATAAATAACTACCGTTTGAATTTCTAGGATGAGGAGCCATCATGGATCATATTATTTCAAATGTTCTCATCAAAATATTTCAGCCATTATGTCTTCTGGCTTTCTTCAAGTATCTATTCATGCAAGTAACCTTCAGGAAATTGAACTCTATTTAACCTATAGAGGAAGATTGTTCTTGTTACATTGTCCATGTCTAGGGATATCTTGTAATTTTTCAGTTATTGCTCATGATTAACTTAAATAAAGAATTTTGTTTTATTTTTATTTACATTTTGCCAGTATTATGGCACTTCATACCAGAGTAAAATCATTTAGTTTCTGTTTTCTATTTTTTTTTATCGTAATGGCCTTCTTCACTTGTAAGATTGACACAACACAGTCTTTCTACCTCTTCTTTTGGCCTTGTGAAACTCAAATATCAATTAGTAAAGACAGTTATAAACTTTCCAGGTAGTCTTTCTCACTTCCAAGGAAATAACAAAATTTTGTTTATTGATGTTCTTTCCTTTCTTGAGTGGGGACCACTGTAAAGCCACATCTAAATTTGACTTGTATTGCTATATACTGGTCCTTGAAAAATTCCTCTCTCTCTATCTCTCATATATATATATATATATATATATATATATATATATATATATATATATATATATAACTATATATATATATAGTTTATTTGTTCACTATACACAGCCAAAATGCTTCCAATAGACCCCTCAAATTTAATATACATAATTAATTGGGTGAGGTTTTAATGTAAAAAAAAAACTTGTTATTCTTTAGATAGGGAAAGGGGGACTCTCTTTTTGGTTATTTGGATTTATCTTTTAAAGTAGCACTTTTTGTTTGTAATTACTGAGTGTAAGATTATAATTTCTCTTTTATTATTACTATCCAGTAGTTTGAAAAAACAATTTAACAAAACATTTTTCTTGCAAAATGTATTTTATTCATATGTTCTCATTAGTAATTTACCAGGAACAAATAGAATTGGTTCTGTTTTTAATTTGAGGCTATATATACTTTTTATCAAGCAAGGCAATAAAGCCACTAAGATGCAAGGGTTTACTGAGTGTGAGAGAATATGAGAAAAACATTATTAAAGAGAGGGAACGATAAAATAACAGAGATTAAGAAGACAGAAGATAATGATTTACATTGCATTTAAATTTTTGAAGATCAAAATTGATTGGAGAGCAAAAAGCCAGAAAAGAATTCCACAAGCGAGAAGTGCAAAAGAAGAAATTGCGAACATAGAACTTATGGTTACATCTAGACATTTCAATTGTAAAATGAGACTTTGCCACCAATTTAGTACTGCACTTAAATTCATAAAGTCAAGGTAGCAAAGAGAAAAGTTTATCAAAACAATTATCATGAAATTATTTCTAGACAAACCACAGGGAAGCTATGTTACAGTGGTGGGAAAGTGATTGAAACCAATATGCCAGGTTAGGACCAATATATCTTTACAAAATTACTGGAAACCCAAGCACCATCTCTACCCATGATGGTGTCCAGGAAACAAATTACAACAAAGATTATAAAATACATGTTTCTTAGTTTCACTTTGGTAGAAGATGTTTGTAGCAACCCTGTACAATATATCTTGGTCTAGAACAATGCTGAAAAATTTATTATAATAAATTGTTTGGAGATAATTTTTGTTGGAATTTTTGCGATGAGAAATTATTATATACTTTGCTATTCGGACCAGCATGTCCATTTTGGCTGTTATACTCACCTTATTCACATCATACAGCAGTATTTGCACATCTTCCTGATGGGTCCAGAGTATAAAGATGCTATCTGTGTATCTAAGCCATGTGGTTGGATATAGTGGAGATGTTTCTATAGCCATTTCCTTAAACTATTTCACGTATAGGTTTGCCTTTACAAGAGATAATGACAATTCGATAGATAAACCTTCTTCCTGTCAGTATATTTTAGATTTCAATTAGAAGTGTGTTGTTTGCACTCATTTCCAACAGGTTATCTATTGGGACTGTTGTGTACAACAATTCAATTCTAACTTGTCTGAAATCACCAATAAGAGCTTTAGTGAACATCTAAACTCACTATTCAGTTGGTGTGAATGGGAGAATCTCTGATGGCCTCCACAAAGTTCTTTCCATAGGAGAGAGACTTTCCTGTTAGTGGGTTGATTATACATAGGAGGAATCTGCTCAGAGGGTGACATGTGACTACTGACTGTGGACCTCAATGCAATACAGTCTTTGAAAATTTGGGTAAAGTTGTACATGTGTGAGTATAACAATCAAGATGATATGCTGGTCCAAATATCAAGGCATATAATATTGTCTGAAGATGTCATCTGGGTGTCCACAAATGATGATTTGTTTTTTTTCTAAGACTTTCCAGGACTAGAGTGATCCAGGAAATTGAAAACAAATTATAAATAGAAACAAAGATATTCAATAGAAAAAGAACAGTATTTAAAAAAAAGAAGAAGATGGTTTTACACGATTTAAAAATAGAAAATCAGAAGAGGTTATTCAATAAAAATGCTCTCAACTTTGAGGCTGTCCTTGATACAGCCTCAAAAGTAACTTCATACCCATTTTGAGTGGTTCTCGTTCATTGTTGGCCATCACAGCCATAATGGTGGCCTTTAGTGAGTTTGCTGGTTCGTCTCTATCTCAATAACTTCCCAGCCCTATGTCAAAACCTGGAGGGCTAAGAGGCTTTGTTGCAAAAGAACAGTCCTGCTGGAAGGTTATAACAACTCTAATAATCTACAGCAAGGCCTCTGATTGGAAGCGTGTGGAACCACCTCTTAATTACTGTTGCTCCCAGGTCCACCCTGACCCGGTGTGGTAGCACCTGTTGGATATGGTCTAATAAAAAATCCAAACAAAAATCAAAGTGTGTTCTTTTTTTTTTAGTAAAAATACCAGCAATATATTTTTGTAGTGAAATTACCAGCAATACATTTTTATAAGAAAAAAAATTGCTATCAACAATACATTTTTATAGCAAGATGACATTCAATACAATACTAAAATAATATAAAAAGACATTTTTATCATAAAATTACTAGTAATATATTTTTTTTTAAATTACCAACAATACATTTTATCATCTACAACTATATATCTAAAAAACATGTTTGCCCTGAAAGTATAAAATTATATACAAAATATCTGTAATTGAAGCCATAAAATTGTGTAGAAAATATTTAGATTATGGCATTAAATAAAGCATAGAGGTTGATATGCCACTAAACAAAAACAACCAACCAACCTAATAATCTAGGGCTTGAACCTGAAACCCTGTGGAAAAAAGTGGAAATGGCCCTTGTTGTTCACCACCCCCATTTCATTTAAATTAGGTAACATTTTAATAAGTAATATTTTAATTTATTTAATATATTCTAACAAAATTAGTCATGTTTAATTCATAGTAATGAAATAAGTAATATTTTAAGAAACCGAATGTCAGCAATAGAAGACATAATGAGTATCTGTTTATATTTCTGAGATGAAGTATTATGTACACTATTTACATTATTCAGACTATTGTTTTCATCTTTGTCGCCATATTTATTACAACGTTTCGGCCATTGTATGCTCTGGCCTTCTTCAGGTGGTTGGAATATCGAACTGAACCCTTTATTTTGCTTGTTGGGGTAGACTGTTGTAGTTCCACGTGCCATGTCTAATGGATGTCAATTATCTCCTGTTAATTCCCCTCTCTAAGTTCTCCACCACCTTAACTTAGATCCAGTGACAGGACCCAAAGAGTGTGAGTTCAATACCTGGTTAAAGCAGTGGAGAACTTGGAGAGGGGAATTAACAGGAGATAACTGATAACTGACATCCATTAGACATGGCATGTGGAACTAGAACAGTCTAACCCAGTGAGCGAAATAAAGAGCTGAAACGTTGTAATAAATATGGCGACAAAGATGAGGACAATAGTCCGAATAATGTAAATAGTGAAGACATAATGACTTAAGATATATTAAATTCTTACATTATAACTTCAAACAGATTCCATTTGAATAATTTGTTAAAAATGTTAAAACTTTTTATCTGTTCTCATATTGAAATATTTTAAAAAAGCTTTTCACTAACTTGTTTGATGAGTGAATGGATTGAAGTGTAAATCAAACCTTATATACTTGTCAAAAAATGTTTTAACTAGTATCTTAGTAAAATCTAATTCTTTTCTTTTATGAACCCTAATTTCTATTTGATAATTTTAATAATCCATTTTTTCTTTGCTGTTTATTTATCTATCTGTGCACACAGACAAGAGTGTTTCAATTTTGATCTGAAATTTTCATTATATAACTGACCTGAATTATGGGCATTGACAGAAAAAGCAGTTATACTGAAAAATAAATATTTGTTTGTGAAATAAAAGCGTATGTAATTCTATGCAAATTTTGTTTTTATATTCATTAAATACATTGAAAAGTTCAATTTTATTAATGATGGCTACATTGAAGAGTTTCAAAAAATGTTCTGTTTAATTTTTCTTACTAATTGCATCTAGATAGTTAACAGATTCTATTTTAAGAGTTGCTGCTCCTTTTGTGTGTCATGTCAGGTTATGGGTGACCACGGCTCTCCACAACTACCTTTTCTTTTGTGTTTTAATGTTTGTCTCCTGATTATCTCTCTGAATTGCTGTTCTGCCATCTATTTATACAATTTGGATTGTACATTTCAGCAAACCTCGAATTATTAGAATTTTTTTAAAAATACATTTATCCACAAAATAAAGCTGAAAGATTCATTTTTGTCTTATCAAAATTTAATTTTCTTTTCATTTTTCTAAAAATAATTAGAAATTAATGGTTATTATCAATGAAATTAGATAAGGTCTAGGGGACTTAATTGTCTTTATTATAACTTGACACATTTTCACCAGACATTATGCAATAATTGTCACTCATGTTACTAATTGTGACAAGTTAGCCAATCCTTGGTGATAGGAATTTAACTGCCTTCCATATAAAGAATCTTCTTTATTCAAATTATGTTCACGTTATGAAGGCAAAGACAAGAATTAATGAAAAAAATTAAGTTAATGATCTGTTAAAAAAAGTGGATTAATATTTAAAAAACATTATTTTCACTAAATTGAAATTACATAAAAATTAGTTTCAGCCTCCAAACCAGAACATTCTTTTTACCTAACTTCATAAATCATCTGCTACTTTCTTTTTTTATAAAAAGTTTTTCAACATAAAAAAATATTTAAATTACTAAACATCTTAATAAATGTCTAACCAGAAAAGAGCCATAAGTAAAATAACATAATTTTAAATTGTTCTGTAGAAAAAGCTTGATATTGCTTTTTAGAAGAAAAAAACAAAACTTTTTCTTTTTTTTTTTTAAATTAGAGTATTTGGAGTTTTATAGAAATGTATCTGGTTAGATTTAGATAATTAGTCCGAGAGTGACTACTTAACAAGTCCGAGTAAATAAATGGTAGAACAAGAAAAGCAAAAACAAAGATATTGTAAAGAGCAAGAATTACTTAGAGCAAAAAAGGGATTTGTGGAGAGCCATGATTGCCTACGTCTTGAAATAACATAACATGAAAGAAAACAATTAGATTGACCTAAGAGGAATGAATATTATTGCTATATGTAATCAAGGAGTTTCTTTTTTTGCCTTCGTTCAATCTTAGAATAGCAAATTTTAACCCAATAATGTCCACCATCCTTCAAAAAAAACAAAGACAGTAGGCATTCATTAATGAATGGGTTAAGTAGAAACATATAATTAATACCAGATTTTTATTTTTATAACTGATACTGGATTTTACATTTGGCATTAAGAGGCTAATTGACATTTAGTGTAAAGTTTCAAATCGTTTGACTATCAATGTTTTGCAAAAATCACTTTGTGTTTTTATAAAATTTCCATTATAGGTAAATAGCTGAAGAAATAAGAGAAACTACTCTATAAATAATATTTAAAAACATGTAGTTATCTTATACGGTGCATTTGAGGTGAGCACAATGCAGACCCCACATTATTAATAATTTGCAAATTAGATTAGAGATTGCAAGTTAGAATATTTTAATGATATTGTGATAATTAAAATCCCCTTATGATCTCTCATTTTTTATTGTTTTATGATTAAAAACCTATATAATAAAATTATTTGCAAATAAATAAATGAAATTACTCTATAATAGAATTTAATATACCTGGATATTTCTCTCTTAAGAAATGGAAACATTTTAATAGATGATTGGAGTGAGTTTGAATACAGACCCCACACTATTATTATTAAGTTTACAAATTGGATTGGAAGTTACTTTATTCACTAAATTAGAACATTTTAATAGTATTTCAGTAACAAAAATTTTGATGTCATGTGCAGTTTTTACTATGTAAGAAACTCTCAATCAAAAATCAAATCATTATAATATAGATCATTATCTTTCTTAAGTGTAATATAAAGAATAAAATTATCATCTACAAACTTTTTATGCTCAATATTTCATATCAAAAACTGATTAAAATATATGCCATATTTTTCACATTAAAAAACAACTTTGATGAATATTTTAAATGGTATATTTTCTAATGTGATTTATTTTACAAGTAAATTTCTTTTTTTCATTTCTAGGCACTTGCTTCCTCCTAAAATGGAAACTGCTTTTTTGAATGGAAGAAAAACGACTGAATTTTCACTCAGGAATTGTTTGATTTTTCATCATTTACTGAAAAAGTAAATGAAAAATTCTTCCACCTTCTCTCAACTCATTGGTAGAATTACATAGAAAAAAAGAAATTCTTCAAAAATGCATTATTGATGATAGTTACCAATTCCATAATGAACAGAGAAGCAACTCGAAAACCTCTTGAGGTTTTGAATCTCTTCTCTGAGAGAAATTCTGAAACTGAGGATTTCCAACACAGGCTAGGGTATCAATGCTCAGAGAAGAGTCATGTTCAACTCCTGAATGTTTGCTCAACTCAAAAGCCATACAAATGTAAATTTTGCCCCAAATTATTTTCTTGCTCACAGAGGCTTGAAGCCCACACAAAATGCCATATGAAAAATCCGTTCCAGTGTCGGTTTTGTGAGCATAACTTTGAAACTGCTCATGAGCTGACAAAACATATCCAGATACACACAGACATAAACTTACTTGTGTGTGACCATTGTAACAAGCCACAGAAATGTTACTCTTTTAACTACACAAGAAAGAATACCAGACGATACTCATGTGAAAGTTGTGGCAGATGTTTTTCCTTACAGAGTGTGCTTGTGACACATTTGCGAAGACATGTTCAGCAGAAAATATATATGTGTAACTCTTGCAAAGAGACATTCGCCTATTCTGCACAGTTTCGTTGGCATCGAACTAAGTGCAAACAAAATAGAAAGACTCCAAAGAAAGGCTTACAGAATTATTCTCCCAGTAAGATTGACCCAGCCAAAAAGGGAGCTAGCACAGTCCAAGACCAGATAGATATTAATGCCGGTTCTAGAACCAATGAGGACATTAAGGTAAACATGTCTAATTTTTTGTGTACTGCTCAAATGCAAAGAGATAATGACAGTAGTAAAAGAAGTGACCAATTTGAAAATAACAGTGAACAAGAAAACTCAAGGAATACAGAAGTAACCTTGTTTGATACAGAGAAAAATATCAAAGAAGATAAATCTATACTTTCATCTATCATAAACCCAGAACATTTAACAAGAGACCATGATTTAAAGAATGCTGTTAACCAAATTCAAATCCAGAATACAAATTCCTACAACAACCTCCCAAAGATGAATGAATCATGCTTGTCAAATATGAATGTTTCTTCTTTTGATTTGTTCCAAAATGATGTCAATTTTGAAACATCTGTTGTCCATTATCCAAAAACATCTGCTAAAGAAGAGAATTTGATAGGTGAAACCTTTGAAAGTAATACAAAGACACAACCTCTCCTCAAGTGCAGCCATTGTAGCCGGACATTCTTCTTTCAGGAAAGCCTAGACAAACACCTGAAACGTTATAATAAGACTAAAAAGCATACCTGTGAATATTGTGGGCAAACATTTACCATGACCAGCATTCTAAATGCACATATTCGAAAACACACAGGTGAAATGCCATTCAAATGTGATCTTTGTGAAATGTCATTCACTTATTCTACACAGTTGCACCGACACAAAAAAGTTTGTAATACTTCCCTCCAAGGTCTTCAAGCTGGTGAGGGTCCTCTTGGAACCATCAAAGGATCAAAGAGTACAAACATTGGCAGTAGAAGAGGGTATCCAAATTGCAATGATAATTACGATCTTGGAATTAGTAGTACTTGTGGGTCTTTAAGTGAAGCTGAGATAAACAGTATTGCTGGGATGTTTTATGCCACACATTCAGTTCCAGCAACATCACACCACACAGGGCCTGAAATTCTCACCCCTGAATTGCCACATTTGACAAACTTTAAAGAAAACCAGAACTGTGATTTTAATATGACACTGAAAACTACAGTAAAAACATTATCACCACAAGAAGCAAATAGTTTACATGATAATGCTGACAAAACTAACATTACATCTTCTAAATCACATAGGAATTCTTCAATTTTCCCTGCCTTATCAGCCCAACCTCCTAAAAGCCATCTTCAGTTGCCATTGCAGCTGTCTGCATATGAAATTCCCAATACTACAACTACACCTCTTTCTGTTCCTTCTGTAAATCCTGCTAAATCCAAATCTAGAAGAAACAATGGCTCCAAGAATAATGGTAATAATGAGAAACGCTTTCAATGCCGAAGTTGTGGCAAGTCTTTTTCTTTGGCACACAACCTCAAGCAACATGTCCGCACCCATACTGGTGAGCGGCCATTCAAATGTGATTACTGCCAGGCCAGGTTCTCAAAGTCGAGCATCCTGATTGTCCACTTGCGTAGACACACTGGAGAGAAGCCATATGGATGTAAGAACTGTCGACGTATGTTCACGCACTTGACACAGCTGCACAGACATTTAAAAGTCTGCCGGGCTACAGGCACAGATAGTTCATACCCTACTGACTTGTCACTGTCAGATATGACTAGAGTCATATCCCTGGGGCCAAACAGCTTTAAGAAGTTAACTATGCCAAAACCAACAACTTCTTTTATTAATATTGACTCAAGCAAGACAAATAGCAAAGGCACTAATGATAAATGTATTAAGAAAGGCAACAAGAAAAAGGAGAATTATGCTGTGGATAATGAGTCACCTTATGTTGCTAAACTGGCTGTTTCTTCTTCAACATCTGCCATTGATGTTAGCGATTTTCAACCTCAATTGCTGCAGTCTAATCATAACCCTAACTATTCAGTCATCTTAGACACCCAAGGTAATCTATACATGAAACCAGAAGTGAACACATTTTCTTGCTGAAGCCATTATTCTGTATACTTGAGACTATGGTTCTTATGTAATTTTTAACATTTATTTTTTTAGCCAGTAGATTCTCTAACCTTTTTTTTTATCTCTCCATGTTCCAACAGAATTAAAGCCTTATGACAATATCATATTGAAACAGTAAAGATTTTTTTTTTTTTTTCAGATAACAAATCAAGCTGCTTTGGGAGAATGGTTTAATTGTTGATTGGTGGGTCTCAAAATGAAAATATATTTGCTGTCAATATTATTAGTCTTAAGAAATATTGGCCCACTTATTTGCTTTGATCTCTTTTGATTAAGATTCATCTAGGTCCTCAAACAGATGAAAGATTTTTTGTCTGAAACCTTGGTGAATGCAGTTAAGCATGATAGCAGCAGCATTGTCAGGAGCAGGCAGACTAGGTTTAAGGTTCTTACTTCTAGACCCAGGATTGTCTAATGGAACAATAGTCTAGTAAGTTAGTGTTTGTTTGTGAATTTAGTGATATAGTAATTGTAAATTCTCCTGGGCTGGAATTTAAACTCAGTGGAAACAGGGTGAACAATAATAGAGCATTACTAAATAAGAACAAGACAAGCTATGTGTAGACATGGAGAGTGGAACAAGATTAAATTAAAAGTTCAGTTCAAATTTCCTGAAGATTACTGGATCAACAAGCAATCCTAAGAAGGCTGGAGGGTACAATGGCCAAAACATGAGAATGACAACAAAGATGAGGCCAATAGTTTAAATGTAAATAGGGATAAAGGATTATTTACACTATTTATATTCATACTATTTTCTTATTGTTGTTGGGAATTTAGTGACATAAGTTCTCCTGTGTTGGCTAGTACCGACGTACAGACAACAACAAAGATGAGGACAATAGTCCAAATATAAATAGTGTAAATAATGATAACTTATCATCCCAGAAATTCAGACAGAAAAAAAAAGATAAATGATGTTGTCAAGTTAATTTTTAATCCAAATTATTTTGAACACCGAAACTCACATGGATTTTCTGTATTAAAGATCTTTGGGAAAATATCTGATACCCCAGTTGTTAATAATTTAAAAAAAAAAAAAAGGAAAATATCTTATTCATTCATGTTATGAAATTGTGAAAAGTGAGGATAACATATATTGATATAAGCATCAAACTGAACCATCAGTTTTTTTTTACTCATATAAATCACATCTAATATTTTCAAATATTCTTTTTTAATTTAATTTGAATCTTTTACTCACATGACATAAAAATGCCCCAAATTGATGCATGGTTGGTTCTTAAGTTGAAGATTTCTTTTTAATCTCCCCAAATTGATCTATCTGTAACACTTCAAATAGATACATATACAGTTTTCATAAGTTTACATATATAATAATACATTTTATGTTATAATAATATCCACTTTACACATATGGCATTTCTAAGAAATTGAGTTGTATCTCTTGAATTAGTTTTTAAAAAAACAGTGAGAAATCATATATGTATGAGGAGGTGGTGAAAGGTTAGCCTGGCCTCTTTTCCAGATAGAATCTAATTAAATTACCAAACAGAATTTTTTTTGTGGGAAGAGAATCTTAGTCAAGCTGACAACTTTTCAGCACCTACTCATAAATATATAATCTCCAGAAGTACTGTTATATTTTTTGTCTTTTGGTCTGAAACTCAATTACCTCTGTATGTGCACTCACATGCACATATATATAAAGGGAAGAGGCTATAGTAGTTCCAATGAGAGAAAAGTGTGTATATTAAAAAGAAGAGAGAAACCGCAAACATTTTTGGTTGTAATGTGGATTTTTTAAAAAAATATATTATGCTTTATTTGCTATAATTTTGCGACACAGGTTTCTGGTTTTGTGACCTTCATCAGACAAAGAGTGGATATTTCCACATATTATTAAAAGGAATTCATTTTTTCTTATTTTTTTCGATGTTAAATATTCTTGATATTAGACATTCTCTTTTTGTGTGTTAGTGACCCAAATGTCTTCCTTGAATTGGCAGTGAAAAAGTTCTGCATGATGGGTAATAAAACAATTAAGACTGGTCCGAGAAAGGGTGAAGAGGATATCTATATTCTTATCTTTTAATGACCCCTGGGTGTTCTTAGATCTATTGCCATTTTTTTGTATTTTTGTCAGCATGCATGCACATATGTATATTCCCTCTCCATACATACATATTGTCTTATTATAAGAAATTAGTATACACACATATGCACATACATACAAACACACACTTTCTATGTTGTGTAGGGTTTGCGTGTGTGCCCGTGAGCAGTTTTGTTCTTGTTAGCATGTGTGTGTGTATATATATATATATATATATATATATATATACACCAGTACGCACATGTACCCACTCTATACATACACACTGTCTTATTATAAGGAATTAGGATACACACATACATATATGCATACATACACACACTTCCCATGTTGTGTAGGGTTTGTGTGCGTGCCTGTGAGTAGTCTATTGTTTTTGCCAATATGCGTATACATATTTTGCTCCACATATACCTGAGTGTGAGTGTAAACACATGGATTCGAGTGGTTTGACCACTGTATTTGGCCATTATGTGTGCATGTTGTGTGCTTTTGCATGTGGGGTTATGATCTATTTAGTGCTGGTTTAAATTTGTTTATGAAGTTTTTTTCTTGTATTTGTAGATAAGTTGCAGTTTAAAGCATATATTTTAAAAAAAAAATCCACATTACAACCAAAAACGTTTGTGGTTTCTCTCTTCTTTTATATATTTCTGAATTGAAATATAAATGGGTTAAATCTGGCACTGATTAAATGAGGAACAAATAGGAAAATATTTATAAATTTATCATGTTTCACTTTTATTCTAGCTTTATCAGAAATTTCTTTGGAAATGAGTTATTCAATGTCAAAACATTCTCTTCCATAACTTATTTCACATTCTGATGAAGTTAAAATAAAAGCAAAACATGATAAATTCATAAACGTTTTCATATTATCTTCCTTATTTAATCACATACACACACATATATATATGTGTGTGTGTGTGTATATATATATTCAGCAAGGTGCAAAACATTTTTGTTGTCAATGTGTTTCACCTTCATTAAGTAGTTAAGTAGGCATCTTCTGGTCAGAATGAAAGATCAAAACTGCAGTTATTTTTTTATTTTTGTATTAAAACTGCCAATCTCTGCTAGACACTTTGATCTTATTTCTTCACTTTTGTTTGAATTCTATACATACACACGGGTGTGTTGAAAAGTTCTTGACTTCATCAAGAATGAATAAAAAAAAATCCATTCAAATTTTTTTAAGTGGGTCAAACTAAGAAGTTTTCAGCATGCACCCACCCACAAACGCACACATATGTATGTATATGTCTGTATGCATACATGCATCTGAAAATGGTTGAACTTTTGAAAAGTTATATAAAAATTGTTGTTATCAGTATTTTATGTGCAGACACTCACACCGCAGTCATTTAAAAAATGGTTTATTTTAATGAAAGTTTACTTTTATTTTGTTGATATCAATTTTTGTGACAAAATGAATTTTGGATTCTACAAATTAGTTACAGATGACATCAACTTCAACCAGCTTTTGAACATATTTGCCATTGAAACTTTTGAAAATATTTTCACTTATTTGCTTATTCAGCATTGAAATTCTCAAATACTAACAAAGATATGATCTGACAAAATTAATTTTTTTGATCATCACTCAAACTTAATTTTGTTACAACTACTTTAATGACAAAGGGAAGAGGATACTGACAATTTTTCCTTATCGATATGAAGCTGAAAGATGACAACAATCCAAAAAGCCATATTGTCCTGGACACGCTCAGATCATCTTGCTTGGATACACATGTACTGTTTCTTTCATTTTTATATTTGGCTCTGTCCCAGTAGAATTGTACTTTAATGAATTCGTTTTTTATTTTTTTGTTCTATATCTTTTTACATTTTTCCTATTTGCATTTATATTTTCTATCAAATGTTTTGATTGTTATTCTTACATACTTCTTTTTTATGAATGTTTCTCTTTAAATATTGCTTTGAGTATAAGTATAAAATAAATTTCTTCGTTTTACTTCAAACAAAATCAACAACACAGTTGATGATGATCAATGTTCAAATTTATTAAAAATCAAAATTTTCTTTCTACAAAAAAAGTTTATAAAATTATCTAAATGGCTGATTACCAGAAAGAAAAGATCTGGTGAAATGATTTTGTTTCTGGGTTGTGTTGTGTCCTATTAAGAACCTTGGAAGAGATACAGGCCTTAAAATTCATATCTTTGTTATAATTATCTAATTTCTGTATGTTTGTTTGCCTGTTAATGTCACCCAGCAAAAATGACATGTCATAGTGCAATTTTCTTATAATCAAAATGAAAATAAATTAAACTTATATTGAAAGTTTCTTGTGTCTAGCATTTCCTATCTAAGAAATATTGTGTATTCCTGACCTGGCATCTCAACCTCAGTCACTTTCTTACCAACATAATGTGGCTTCCCTCTGTCTTTTCTACAAATATTTTCATGACAATTGACCTGATTAGCTGTTCTCCGTAGTGCCTCAAATGCATGAACTTAAGTGTACTACTAGATTGGCAACTAAGTTTCATCATTTTATTGTTGAACTAGTTAGATGCAACCATCACTTTTATTCTAATAGTTTCTTTTCTCTCACTACTCGCCTGTGGAACTCACTTTTGATTTCTACCAACAATCTTCAAAAGTTTAAATGTAACATCAATCGCCATCTTCTGTCATTCTCAGTCCTGTTCTTTTATTGCCCCTTTCCTTAATTCTCCTCACTAAAGTCTTCTCATTCTCTTTCACTCTCTGTAACTCCCAGCGTCCTAATGTCATTATCACCTTGCTTGAGGTGAAATGATTAAAAAAGAAAAATTACTTAAAATTATAAATTGCTTTTATTTCTAAGTAGTTTTTAAGTAAGTATAAATTGACAAAAACAAGAGCGATAACTGCAGATCTATTAACTGCTAATTAGTCATTTTCTTAATAAGAGGAATTAAGCAATGAAGGATTATTGAACTGTTTAATTAAGCTGAGTGATAATTAGTATTTCCACATAATTATAATATAAATTCCATAATTAGGAATTGATTTGACATTGAACAGGGGCCACTTAAAGCAGCATTTAAACAAGTATTTGTAAATACTCACTTGCTGATGGTGGAATCCAGCATAGTATTTCTCTCTCTCTCTCTCTTTCTATTAATCTTTTAATTCATTGTGTTTTTCTTTATTTAGAAAAATGTTGGTTACCAACTATGAAATTGCTTAACATCTCGAGAAAGCCAGAGGGTACAAGGACTGAAATATAATGATAGCAACCAAGATTAGGACACTAGTTCAATCAAATCAATCTATAAGAATAATTCTCCTCTTAAAAACTTAGACAAAAATTAACATTTGTGCTTCTAAATTTTCTCTGAATTTAACATGTCAAAATTACTCTGATTCCTCAATATCCGTTGTGTTATCAGTAAATCTAAGTAATTTCAAAATTAAGGTATTTCACTTGAACAGTTCATCAAAACTATTTCTAGAAATAAAAAAAAATTTAGGTATGCCATATTTCTTAAGTGGGGAATGCTAGAAACACAAAATTTTCAATATAACTTTAATTTATTCAAACTGGTAGTCAGTATCATCCTTTTCTTAGTTAAAGCTTTTAAAGGTAACTCCCTAAGCTACATTCAAACAAAGGCATGTGTATACTGCCTGAAAGTAACATGTAATTTTACTGTCTGCCACTCCCATTAATCCTAGTAGATGTAAAAAGCAAATCTGGAGAGAAAAAGAAAGGCAAATCATGCAGAACTGGATATAACCAATAAATAAAATCAAACTATTCAGTGTGAGAAAATAATTTATAACAAACAAATAATAAGAAAGAAATGTATAAGTGTGGTTAGTGTGTAAAATGAAAATGTACAATTGTATAAGTTTTTTTTTTTCAAGATAGTGAAATATATCTTGTTTGTGATGGCTACGTTTTGGGAGGCATCCACACAACATCTTTGTGACCAATGTCCAGGGAGAGAAAAAAGGATGTTGCTGTCCATTTTAATATGCCCCCATGAGTGAATGTCATTGGTTCCATGGCAGCCTAATGTAATGTCTATTTTTGTCCACAGAAATAAGAGTCACATGCAGATTTTAATTTCCACTAAACTCCACAAACTATTGTTTTCATCTTGATTATTATAGGTGTTGTTATAGACATTGTTTCAGTCAAGTACCCTCTGGTCATCATCAGGTGTCCATTGTTATGGCTGATATGAGATATTTGTTGATTTCATTATTTTGTTCCAGTGATTTCAGTTCTTCTTCATTCCTTCTAAACCAGTGTATATTATTACACTAACTGATCCAGGAATTAAACTCAATAATGTCAACATATATCCCATATCAACCAAAACAATGGACACTTGAAGATCACCAGATTGTACTTGATTAAGATGTTATGTCTATAATAATGATACATGAAATCAAATTAGTTTACCTTGTTTGGACTGTTGTCCTCATCTTTATTGCCATATTCACGATATTTCAGCTGTTGTACGCCACTGCATTCCTCAAGAGATATACGTTGGAATTTCAAACTGAACCCTTTATTTAGTCCACTGGGGTAAATTGTTTCTAATTTCATTTTTGCCTTCAGTTAATTCCCTTTAGTAACTCAGCTCTTCAAGTTTTTGTTCCCTGCTGTGGCCAGGTATTGAAACCACAAGTCACTTTTTAGAGCACTCAACCAAAAATTTTATCCACTGGACCATGTGTCCTTGGGGATGAAATAAAGTGTTTGGTTTAAAATTCAAATGTATATCACCTGAGGAAGACTGACACATACAATGTCATAAATATAGACAGAAGTTGAAATTAGTTATGTTAGGACCAACCTTTGATGTAAATTTTGTGAGGTACAGTAGAATGTTTTCTCATCAGGAAAATAATTGCTAATTTCACCTTCTTTTCTTTTTTCTTTTTCTCTCTCTCTCTCTCCCCCCCCCCTCATATCTATGCTACATGTATACATTAATAGTGTCCTCTTTTTTTCCTAAACTTTCATTGTCTTGTTTTTCCTGTACCCTCAGTTCTGGCTTTATGCTTATCAATATAAGCAAAAAAAAAAAAAAATTGCATAATGACATTTCACAGACCAGAAATCAGAAAATTGATTTAAAGATGACAGACTGATCCAAAAGGTTATGGTAAAAATAAAAAAAGCTCTTTTCAAAATTGCACACAAAACATTAAAACTTAGGAAAGATTTATATATGGCATATTTAGGAAATGAAGCCAACTAAAAAGCAAAATTCTAGATAATTTTCCCTTTTATAAAACATTGTTTTTGTTGTTGGAAACATTTTCAAATACTTTATTTTCATGGTAAAGCTATTTTGTATTTAGTAATGAAATTAAAAACTTGCACTCTCAATAAGAAATATATGACTCTATTCTCTTCAATATTAAAATTAGGTACCGTGTGGCTGACTAGGTCAAAGCTTCAATACCTCTTCCAGTATTTGCTGAAATTCTTGACAACATATCTGATTCAAAGGCCCAATCAAATCAAACTCCAAGATTTCTTTTTCATACTGGTCATTTATTTTATGCAGGTATCTTTGGAAAAGGCATGAACTTGAATTTTTTATACCCTGTCCCTTCACCAGTCATCCTAGTGTATAGCAACAGGGTGTAGAAAGGGAGATACTGTCTAAGTCACCTCCACTCTAATCTTGATTTGTATAAGTTTTGTTCTTCATTCAAGGAAATGGCAGACTGCACATTTCTCATCAGCAGATCAAATTCTAGCAAATTGGTTTCTTTTAAGTCTTAAAATCTATTTCCTTTTCCTTTCTGACTCTGATGTTTTGTTCTTTGAAGTTGAATTGGAATTGATATACTCATCTTTTTCTGATACCTTTCCTAAGAAAACAAAATGGATAATGAATTGCAAAATGCTGTTGATTTTTGGGGTACTTTGATTTCTTTTTCTATAGAATGTAACTTGTTAACTTGCTTTGGTTTTTGTTTTAGCACAAAGACTCCCGAATAATTTGTTTGTAATTATAGAAATTCTAATTATTATATTTTGTGTTCATCTTACTTATCAAATCCTAAATGTTCAAATGATTGAAAGAATTTGAATTCCATTTTTTTTTTTTTGTATATTAAAAAAGTCATCATTTTTTAATGATTATCACATAATGAAAATGAAACTATTTTTTTTTTCCTTTATACCATTCTTTGATTTTTTTAGTATTACAGAACATAAATAAACGTAAATAATTACTATAGTCATGGGAAAGACAATTGCCAACAAATTTAAAGTTAACCACAATGCTTATAAAACATGTGTGTATATAATGCATTTTGCATAAAACCTGGTCCAACAGACAATTTTAATACTGAATGAAAAATATGCTTGTTAAGTAATTAATATTAGATCAACAAAAAAATGACTGATTATCTTCTAGAGTTGATGTGAATAAATTGTTGAGATATTATTAAAACCAAGTATGATTTTTGATTGTTAATCGATTATTGATTACCAAGATGCAAGACTGTTAGAGTTACTCTCTTCTCTGTTTGATATTTGTGTTTATGAAATTTTAGCCTTGAAACAAGTTGGTAACAAAGGATTCCAGTAAGCTAAAAAAAAGTAGAGGCTTTTAGAGGTAAATTTAGTTCTTGGAATTAAAAAAAATGTGTCCTCTGGCAGGATTCAAGCCTATACCTCTCTTTAAAGGGGAAACTACTTTTTGATCTGGCATTCTTTGCCACTTGGCCATGAAGGACTTCACAGTCAAGCAAGGCTCTTTTTTTAACATATTTAAGGAAAGCACATCCCCTTCACTCAGATTATTTTTCTCAAGAATCTACATCTGCTCAGTTTTGTATCCAAAACATAAACAGGTTCAACACATTTTTATGAATTAGATTTCTCAAATACACTAGCCGATATATGTATGCTGATTTTTTAATCATTTACTTCTAAGCAAGGTAATAAAGCCACTGAGGCACAAGTTATGTTAGAGAATATAAAGAAAAAACTATTAAGGAGAGAAAACAATAAAAGAACAAGAGTTAAGGAGACAGAAAGTAATGACATTGCATTTGAATTTTTGAAGATCAAAATTGACTGAGAAGAAGTCAGAAGAGAGTTCTGCAAGCAAGAAGTAACTGTTAGAAACAAATAAATAAGAACAGAATGTCTATTTCAAATAAGAACATTATTATATTGGACACTACTATAATGTTTGAAGTAATAAAAATGTCAGATTAAAAATAAATCCATTAATTCTTTAAAAAATACTACTACATTCATGCACTTTGAAAAGTAATAAAGTTGCTATTTTGGACATTTTAAGTCAACAACTAAATTAGTTAATTCTATTTTTTATTCTTTTTTTCTGATTAACTTTAGTTTATGTACCCAAATATGTGGCATCAAGTATCTTTGTGGTGGGGTATATATAAACAATTTCCTAATTGTTTATATACTTAAAATTTTAAAGAACTCAAATCATTAAACATTTGCATTCATTGTGTAAGATTCTTAAGTAACCCAAACAGAAAAATGTATCTGTATTTTTCCATTCAAATAATCCTGACTACAACTGAAACAAGGCAAAGGTAGCCATTTTTTCTAGAATGCCTCATTATGTTAACAATTTAAGTGTTGAATGAACTGTTAAGATATCACTTATTTGAATTTTTCTTAGAAAGTGTTACATCTATTTCATATGGGTTCATTCAAAATCATTTTCTCATTGTTTTTTTTAATCACAATATTTTTTTGCTGCTGTAATGTGTTTTGTACACATGAATTTGAATACATATCTGGTAATCATTTTGTTTTCACATTGACACTGTGCATGTGTGCACAGATATGTGCTTCATAACTTTTATTAAACATGGATGAGATCCATAACACTTATTGTTTATTTGTTTCTTATTATTATTTCTAATTTCTTATATTTTCTTTTCATTTCAAACATCTCTCAAAACTGGATTATCAACCAACTTCAACTGGTTCAATTTTTTTTCTTTTTGTGCTGAAATGGCAAAGAAATTTTTTATCAAAAACTTATTTGAAAAAGATATACTTGTATTAACTGGCATAATCTGACAAAATTTAAAAAAAAATGTAATTTTTCTTTGTTTTATTTGGACATGCATTAAAAAAAGAGTTATCTTGATGTCATTGAAAACAAATACTTAATAAAAAAAATTAAAAACTAAAAACCCATCCAAATTTTATTAATCATAATGAAATATTTTCAGTTTTATGAAGTTACCTTCTTATTATTGATCCTGACTTCTAGGTCACCCTTGGGCATGGGTCATTCTGTTTATGGCATGTTATAAACCTTAAAATTTGATTAATTTTGCATCTTTGATTAAAGACTTGAGAATTTAGTTCAACTTGAGAACAAGGGATCATCTGCCCATATTTGGAATGGCTGTCGTTCTCTGCCTAATAACAATCCAGAAACTAAATAGAAAATAGGATAATGATATCAGATATCTTAATATTAAACATCTATATATTTTAATATATAAGAAAAAGTGGACATTATATAAGGAATTACTGAAAAGTTTTCAGCCTAATCAAAACCAGTATTCTGATGTTTGATTTTGAGAAGTGGATCAAGCTGAGAACTTTTCAGCTTCCCTTATCATACAGCTCCCCACCACCAAAAAAAAGAAAGACAAGTTTATAGTTTTTTTGCATCCAGTAAAGAGTTCATCCCTTGCAATACCTGCACCCCTATTAGTGATAGTAGTGTTGGTCCAGTACTATAAGAACAAAAAGAAAATTTATATTTAAAAATGGAGGGCGGGGGAGAAAAGTCCTATTGTAATTTCCTGGCTTGCCAATAAACCATGTTCTGCCTCAAGTTTCCTTATTGAGCCTGTTTGTTATACATCCGTATATTAAATAGGCATTATAACAATCTAAGGATGATTCTTATCTTTCCTTGATTTGTAAGTTGGTTTTTCATAAAATTAATAGAATATTAGACTGAGAGCTAAAAAAAAAAAAAAAAAAAAATACTCCGCCATTTACTTATCACAATATACCCTGATTCAGTTGGAAAGACAGACAAATGACATTTAGTTTAAGGTGCCAAATTTCCACCACCAGAATATGTAACACGTTCTTTGAATGCTCAAATAAGAGTCATCAGTGATGTTTTCCTGGGTTCATTAAAAGTTTCAACATCAGACTCTTTCCACCAGGTAACCACTTATGTTGATCAAGTACAAGCTCTTGTCTTGGGTGTCACGTGCTACAAATTCTTTGGACACGCTTGTTTTAGTATTTTTTTTACCAATTTTTTTTTTTTCTTTTTGACAGTTTTGGTAATTTTTTTTTTAACTAATGATATTCTTTCACACAAGTATATTACTTGATAAGTTTATTTCTTTTGGCGTCTTGCTCCAATTCTAGTTTATTTAGCTTTTATGCCTATATGCATTTATTTTTTCTTACTCCTTTTTGTTATGCTCCTTGATATTTCCCCTTGTTCTGTGACATGCCCCACTTAATTTCTGCTTTATTCCATGTTTTAAGATCTTTTGAGCCAAATCCATCTAGATGATGTATTGGTTGCTTCAATCCTTTCAGAGCATCTCTTTTTTTCTAATCCTTTGTTTCCAATTTTTGTTAAGGCCCTGCACAAAGATTGCCCTGTGAATCTTCTACATTCTATTTTGATTGGTTCCTAGTATGGTTTCCATCCATTTTGTTGACATGGTTCGATTAGTTATTAGTAGTTTTCATGTTTCCTTTCATTAGCAAGTATGAAAGTCTTTCCAAGGCACATTCAGCTCCCATATTGTTATGTGTTTAGTGCTGTTAGAGAAGAATCTATGCAAAGTGCTGTTTCTGCAATTTGTTTAGAAAATTTTAATTGCTTTTTTTAAAATCCACTTCTAGCTACCAATCTGGCACTTAAGATAACAAACTAGGATTTTCCCTTCTTTTTACTTGATTATTTGTCCCTGCTTTAACAAATTTGACTTCATTTGCTCTCCTTGCTAGTTTCATAGTATTTGGTCATTTCTCTATTGATAATGTCTGTCAACCAAATCCCTTGAGGCATCTACTTAATAGTGTAGCAACCCTTCCTTTGTAAAAAGTGGGGATTTTGAGGTCTAATGGTTATTGGGTAGGCAATAACAGTTATGTTTCAAATTATTCTAGAGGAATAATTGTGGATCCAATTGTTAGGATGATACAGTAGGCCTTGCTACCCATAATGCACCATTGATCAGCATATATAAATAGTTGAATCAAAACAGAACAGACATGGCCTGAAGATTATGTTCAAGCAGAGTGTCACTGCTTGATGTTGACCTCAGCATCCACTTTTATATTTACATATGCTTTATCCCTGATATTGAGCACTTTTGCCTATAAATATAGCATACCATAAATTACATTATATATATATATATATATATATATATATATATATATATTATATATATATAAAAATGATATGATATGAAATTAAAAAATAAATATCAATATCTATACTGTCATACCTTCTGGGGAGTGGACAAAATGATTACAAAAAGGTTCATATACAAAACTCTAGAACCGAGCTGAATATAACATCAATCAGCTGTGACAAATTTTATTTGTATATATATATATATAATATGAAATTAAAAAATGAACAACAATATCAATACTATTTTATATATTTACTTAAATATAATGAACAAGACTTGATTTGTATAAAATCTTACAGACCCAAAGAAGTCTGCTAACAAAAACAGATACTATAAACTCAAATTCACACTGTATATAAATATATCCTGAAAATTTTACCAATATTAGTTGGTTTATACCAACTTTATTTTGAAAATATTGACTTGCCTAATAAAATCTTACATAGTGTATAAAGGGATGTATCCCTTTGCTCCTTGTAACTTCTTTCTGCTTGGCCATTTCCAGATGGGTAAGACTTCTAAGCACTCCAAGAATAATGTTGATAGTAGCAAAGAGTTTTTCCCCACATCAAAAAAGATCCTTAGACTTAAGTTTCCATCCTACTTTATCATCTCTGATATCATAGATGATTTGAATTGTGATCAGTTTATAAGATTTTTAATTAACTAAAAATTTTTCTTTGAAGTTTAAAAGATTGATTTTTTTTAATGCATGTCAAGAATATGAAACCAGCAAAAAAAACGAAATTCCAAATTGGTTGTTGAAAAGAAAGAAATCCTGCCTATTATTAGATTTTACAGAAACCTTTAAATGAATTATAGCCATTTTACTGATTTTTTCTTTGAGACATTTAATGACCTTAAAAGGATCTAACTATTTCTGTGATATGAAAACCTTGTTATATACAAGAATTTGTAAATAAAGCCTGAAAAAAAAAATTTATTTCTCTTGATGTTTTTCTTTGTATTGATTTCTAAAAGAAAATTGTATTGTCAGGTAATTTTTATTCTGTGGAAACAAAATTAATAAAATATGTACCCATCTTACATGCATATTTAAAAAGAAAATTAAATATTGTCTGAAATTAGTCGTTATTATTTGGATGATTGTTCTTATTTTTTGTTTACACACGCACAACAATTTGAAAATTTCCTTTTCTGTCTGATACTCATTCAACTCTCTCACATCCACACATCAAATTTTATTATTTTAGTTAATACCAGTTTTATTATGAAAATGTTGACAAACTAAAATTGGTAAAATTTTTAGGATAGACTTATATTTGACAAGGTGGAAAACAGTTTTATTGACTTGATTACACGTTTCACTATCATAAGATATATTCCTTTCTTTCTTATCTGAGGAAGCCTGTGTGTGTGTGTGTGCCTCAATATATAATTGTTAATACTTTTCCTACTAAGCTAATGTCCCTCGGTTGGGATGAAAGGACGCAAGTGTGTGACTTTTGTATAAAAGTTTTTATTTTAATTTATGCTTTTTTCTTTTCAACTTTGTTTTGTTGAAATTTCTTTTTATATTCTTCCAGCTTTTCAGCATTGAATTTGAAGTAAATCCTTATCCGATGTGTTTTTTGTGTCGACAATACGTATATGAATAGGATATAGAATCCAGATAAAGTTTGATAAATCTGACACATACTGTCGACAGAAAACACAAAGGCATACCTAAAATATATGAACCTTACTTTCAACTCATTCTGAAAAACAGTGTTCCATTTTGTTAAATTTGTTTGGATTTTATATCCTATTTATACATTGACTTATATGATAAATATACCATGTGAATTTCATCTTATCTGTTTTTATTAGAAATATTTGCAATGACTTGGTGGTGTGGGATTTTATAATACAACTAAAGAGTTGAGTTTTTCATTATATTCTAAATAAATATATGTATATAAGCATATAGTTTATAAGTCCAACATTTATCCATGCTTTGAATATTGCTGCTGCATCTGGTTTAGTGCTTCTGCTATGTATTTAGATTCTAGATAAAATACAATGAAAAATCTGCAATGTTATTGGTCCTAACCTGGCTTCTCAGCTTCAGTCACTTTCTCGCTGCTTTTTCTATAAATATTTTCATGGTAATTTTTCTAATGAACTTTCCTCTTATATTCATTGGGGTTTCATTTTTAAATGTTATTTTTATTCCTGACTTCTCACAGACAAATTGTACATATGGGAACTAGCTAGGACTGCATAAAGACTTTCAGATATTATAGTGGTTGTAGTAAGAATGGTAAGTAAGAATGTGTTATTTTGGTGTAAGGCATACTGTGGTATGTTTGGGTCAGTCATCATGGCTAGCTAAGTTTAAGATAAGACCAGCCTTCCTCTATCTCCACTTTTGGCCTTGAACCACATTTTTGTATGATAGTAAAATAAATATTGCTTTCCTCTTTGGTACTTTGACTTTATGAATGTCCAGTGTTAGATTGGCAGCAAAGTCTCATCATTTTATAGTTTAAATGGCTAGATGTAACTAAGTTCTATGCTAACGGCTTCATCTTTCACACTTGTGGGATTCTCTTCTGGCTTCTGGCTTTCCAGTCAGCTTTGATCTAGATGCAATGTCAATCGTTATCTTCTGTATTCTTAATTCTTGTTCTTTTATTGTTCTCCTCAATGTTCATATTTGGTAATACTTAGTAACCCCTTGTCTTAGTGACTTTATTGCCTTGCTTAGGATGAAATAATTAAAAAAAAAATTATTGTAATTTTTTAATTTTAGAAATATATAGATGCCATAA
This sequence comes from Acanthosepion pharaonis, assembly GCA_903632075.3. Lineage (NCBI taxonomy): Eukaryota > Metazoa > Mollusca > Cephalopoda > Sepiida > Sepiidae > Acanthosepion > Acanthosepion pharaonis. The sequence continues at coordinate 2,777,196 of CAHIKZ030005499.1, forward strand.
GTCATCAGATATATATAACCTTGAAAAAGTGAAATAAAATATCATAAAGTTATTAAGTGATAAAAACACAATATTAGAAATTACAAATATGTTGAACAAAGATGATAGGACCAATCAAAAAAGAAATTGACAACATTGGCAAGATAAAAACAAGAAATAAAATTGGCTTTAAGAATATCACAAAAAGATTTAAGAAAATCAAAACAGTAATGAACAAGAAAGATGTTTCAGACAAGAAAATGGAATTGACAAGTCTGTTGCGTTCACTTTTACACAAATGTCCTTGAAAAGGCATGAAGCCACCTCTTCTTTCCATATTTAACCTACTGCTAGTGGTGGTGGGATCCCCACCATCAATGTCGATTGGGCCCTCTAGTCCTGAGTTGCAGCCAGTATAGGGAATGGAGAACTCTTAACACAAAACCCTGGCAGGTGCAATAGGAATTCACTTCCCTGTTTTCCCTAGGAAATCATGGCTATTCATAAATAAGAAAGACACAGGAATTTCAGAAGATCCATGAACATCTGGATTCTGAAGGGACATGTTATTTAGAAAGAAGTATTCAAGAAAAATGGATTAACCAATAGGAAAATATATGAAGAATCTGATGTTGCAAAGAGAGAAAGAGAAAAGATGCAGAATATTAAAAAAAATAGTCAAAGACATGAAAGCATTGGGACTACTATCTTGAAGGAAATATTACAGTGAAAATTAAACAACTATACATAAAAACTGATTTCTCAACAGTAACTTTTAGATATGAATGTAGATCATTGTTTTTAATGATTTCATCTCAAGCAAGGCAATAAAGCCACTGAGCCAAGAGGACAGAGCTGCAATGCTCAACAAAAGCCAGGAGAGGAGGTAACAAAAAATCAAATAAAGAAGCATGTTGATCAGACTTAGTAGGTGAATCCACTATTTGACTGAGACACTGAGCAATTGAAAGCCTGTTTACTGGCAATACCAGTAGCATTACAATGTTTAAGCCACTTGATGGGATGAGCATTAAAAACACCAAATACAAAATTTTTTGCAGATTAATCTAGAGTTAGAGCCATTTCTATATTCTCACATATGTTGTTTAATATGAGAAAAAGGAAAGTGATAAAGGAAAAAAAGCTAATAGGGGGCAATAATGCAAGAATCATCTGGGGACTCAAGATAATAAAGCCACAAGAGGTTACTGAGTGTTAAAATATGAGAAAAAATATCACTATTAAGGAGAGAGAACAATAAAGAACTCTTGTGAATAGGAGGTTCCATTCTAATAGACAACTCAAAACAACTATCAACAGATAATACATCATGATCCAAATTGCCAAGAGGACAAATTTGCAAATCCCAACAAGAGCTAGGAGAGGAGGTAAGGAACAAATCAATTAAAGAAGAATGTTGATCAGAATTATTAGGTAAATGAGTAAGGTAATACACTATTTGAGAGACTGAGCAAAAGAAAAATTAAAAATCTGAATACCAGTAACAACAGTAACATTAGAATGGTTAAACCACTTGACATGATCTACATGGGACTAATGACTGGGTTATAAATTGGGTCCTTCATAGGAACATTTAACACGATAATGGTGAAGATGGAGCAATACTTCATAGTATAGGCAATAAAATTATAGGTTCTTTCAAATTTGGTAAATGTAGTAAGATAAATTCAATGAATTACTCTATGTAGCCCTAGCAAGGCACATACTATGCAGCTAAGTAAAAGACCATTTGCATTGCTTCAATGATACCAACTATAGTTGACTCCTTCTTGGAGAAGACATGTCCATGCATTGAATATGGCTGCCATATGTAGTCTGGTGCTCCAGCTACATAGCTCAAGATTCTCAACAAAATCTGAAGAAGGATCTGTAATATTATCAATCCTGACCTTACATCTCTACTCACTTTTCCACCTCTGTGATGTGGCTTCCCTGAGTCTTTTCTATAAATAAAAATTTCAAGGCATTTGTTCTGATGAGCTCTCCTTCTTTATTGCTTCAACTGCATGAATTTAAGTGTACTACTAGATTGGCAAATAGGTCTCATCATTTTATTATTAAAATATCTGGATGAGTGAGTTCTATTCTAATAGTTTCTTTTCCTGCCTGTGAAACTCTCTTCCAGTTTCTTGCTTCTTTACCATTCTGCAAAAATTTAAATGCAACATCAATAGCTATCTTCTGTCTTCCTAAATCTTGTTCTTTTATTATCCTTTCACCCAACTAAAGTCTTCTTTTCTTTCATTCCTAGTAATCCCTTGTATCTTAGTAGCATTATCACCTTGCTTGGGGTGAAATGATTAAAAATATATAGTGTTTATACAAAGATAAGCATATTCTGTAAATTTTAGCAACATCTGTTAGTTAATAACAATTTTTCTGTGCAAAACATTGACTTGCTTTATAAAGTATGACAGTCTATAAACATACATGCATATATGGGAATGTTTGTCAGAATAACTTATTTGAGTAAAGGTCAGTGACTCATAATTTCAGACAATAAGAAAAGACAAAATGTAATGATAAAAACAGCAATGACTGTTTCTTAAAAAATACCCAGAAATTCTGATAAAATCTTTTGAATTGATTCATCCATACCTTAGTCTCTAAACTCTTTTGCAGCTTGTTCTCTGAAATAAGAAAAGAAGCCAGTCCCCACCGCGGGCCATTTAAAAGATATTTCACGCACCAGATTGGTTGTTACAAACATCCAATCGGATGTGCGGAATATGTGGTCTTTCTTCCTCTTATTCTTTAAAAAAGGCCAGAGTGGCTGTTAGCGTTTAATTAAAAGGGGGAATCAGGGGTTGATCTCCCCTGATTGGGTCGATTTGGTGATGGGGAGTATGATGTTGAAAGACCCGAAACTCCCTGATGAACCAAGTCAAAAACATCACTGACGCCTACTTAAAAGCGTATTTGCGAATTATACTAAAATCATAATTGTTTGTTGTAGAAACTATCAAATCAAATTGATCCACATTAGACTGAATCAAATTTTGGCATAAATCCCAGCTTAAAATTGGTTGTAGTTTATCAACAAATCTGAATCTAGATTTGATCTTCTTTACATTAACAAAATTACTATTTTCTACTTGCAGGTCAACCAAATCCTTTGACTTTTCTGCTTCCATAAATAGAAATAAATTTTTGAATCCTTCTTTTCAATCAAACCTTCATTCTTATCATATCTCACAAATTCTGCCTTCAACATTACTCCTGAATTCAACAGGAGCTGAACATCTTTCCTTTTCAATTTCAAGGTTGGTGTAAAATAACCACAATGGTAGTAGTAATTCTGAATTACTTTATTGTTGTACTGAGACACAAATATAAAAATCCTTGCACCCTGCCATCTCAACTATTTATATAACACTGGAGGAGGTAAATTATGTCCTTCAGTGTCTGCCTGTGGAAGTTCTCCATTATCTAATGAGAACTTCTATTTCTACTCTACAACTGGGTGCACTTTTTCAATTATCTTCCCTTCAATCTGAAAAAAAAAAAATACATTATTTTTAGTAGCTTTCTTTGCAGTACAAAAACTAAAAGTAATAAAATTTTTATTTTTATTCTTTTGAATCTGAAGCATTCATTTTTCCATACACTGGACAAATTATCACTCCTTTCATGGATTCCTTTTCACTTTAGATACAAACATACTTTTTTCTAACAGCATTAATATCCTTGTTTAAATCATGCTTTTACTGTTTCAATCAACTGAATTTCACTCTGCACCATTGATCTCCACTTATCAATACCCAGGACTAAAATAAAATCCGTTTACTCTTTACAAAATTACCTGCACATATTTATCTTTAATTGTAATCTAATCATCTCTTCATCAGTGTTATTTCATTGCTAGAATTGTGAACCCAACAAATGATCTGCAAATCTCTCACCAGGAACCCTACTAAGAAAATCAATTATCAATACCGTCATCTAAAAAAGATTCAGAAGTCTGTAAAAAGCTTTTTTTACCATTTAAAGTGTTCCATTTTCTTCACTTTCAGGAGCATTTTTTTTTTATCACTATGTTATATAAATTTGCTGTTTTTTATTTTGCACAAGGTACTTAAAAAGACTTTTTTCCTTTCTTCAAAATTCTTGTTGCTTTTGTTACATTATTTGCTCCTTCAACTTCACATTTCTGAAACTCCAAATTAATGCAAATTACTTATATTCCAGTCAAAATACTGAGGAGGGTTAACAGACATTATGTTCACTCTTAAACTGTAAAATCTGGTCAAAACAAATCTGAATTCACTTTCACTGAAATATGATTGGAATTTTTGATGTGAGTGCTACTTCCAACTGAAATGAAAATCAAATCTACAATCTTTTTCTTTAATTTAGTCTGATACATTCTGTGACCATGTTTCATAATGAGAGAATAAAAAAAAGGCACAAAGTGTATGTTATAACTTAATTGCATAACACTTTGCTTAACACCATGAAGAAGGAAATTACTGGAAAGTAATTGAAACTCACCTGAAGCGAGCTGAATGTGTAATGCTCCTCATGCCAATGACACTTCCACCGAGCTTCTCTATGGCATATGACTTCACTGAATTTTAATGTGTTCCTCTCGAATTTATATTTAAACTGGGGTCATCAGGAGAGAATATGCACCGTTTCGGGGCCTTCCTCTCAACGGTTTCAGTTGCACACTCGCCCCCCCCTTACTGATGTGAGGCCCCATTATAACGATATACAAGTGTTGTAGATAAACTAGTTCAAATGTGTAATGGCGAAATTAAATTTATGAAAATTCCGAAAAACGGCAAACCTCGTGTCCTGAGAATGCAACGTGAACCTCATTACGCATTCACGATCAGTCATGTCATGCCGTCATGTTCGCTGAAACACTCCATGGAGTATTTCATTTTTTCCATATCCACATAGAACTATTCTCAGTTACTTCTATTAAGCGTTTTATACTTTTGGCCCTATTACGCCCTTTGATTCCAATTTGGCCCAGAAATTGGTACAGAGTGCCTGAAACAAGCCCCCTTGCTCCAATTTCTACTGCTCTAACAATTGCATTATACCCCTCCTTTATTAGCTCTGATTTTCATATTTATTAGTTTTATAATCATGGCTTTGTTCTATCCGGCATTCATATGATACTGTTAATTCAACCAGGATGATTTTATAGTTCACCCTTGACAGAAGAACAATATCTGGTCGCAGATCTTTACTTGATATTATTTTGGGGTAATCATTACGCCAACCAGGAAGGTCTGCAGATACCTCCCAGATGCCACCAGAACTAAGGAGATTTTTTCCGGGTATAGCATGACATTTGCTTGTTTGCTTAGAACCGACATATCTTTTTCCTTCTGCAACAAATTTCTGGGCTGAATTAGATAACTCAGACTTCATATATTTCTTTATAATTTTGACCAGCTCATCCAAAACACTATTGTGCCTCCATGTATATCTTCCATTGACAAGGGCTGTTTTACAGGAACTAGGAACATGTTCTAATATTTGTGGCTTTTCCTTACACAGGGGATAAGTAGGATCACTCTCTTTCTTCCATTTAACAAGATTGTTCTTAGATGGTAGCAGGTCATACGTGGAACGTATTAAATAACTCAACCTGAGTGGAGCCATCTGCCAAATGTCCTTCCAAGTAATAGATTTCTGCAGAGCCTCCTCCCAGTTCGTCCATTGGCCTTGTTGGGATTGTTGCACTTTTTACTAGTCTTTTTTTTATCTTCTTCGTTCATCACATTTTGATGACCATGTCACGGCGATCTTTACCAGAAGTTTTTGACCACCATTGCCTTTCATTTAGTCCTAACCCTTGTTTCCCTGCTTGAGTGTATCCGATGACTTCATTGAAAGCTAGATTGTCTTTAGCATTTGTTATCGTCTCTCTGACCTTCCACTTTCTCCTTGTTTTTAATGTAGGCTTTAGTGCTTTTATTGCTTTATCCTTGGAGTCATCCAACATCATTTGAAGTCTAATTTTTCCGGATTTATACTCTTCCACAATCGATTTAAATGGCAACTTTAGTTTTGCTTGTCTGCAGTACAATGCGGTATCAGACAAACCTGGAGGCAAACCCAACCATTTTTGGATATATTTGTTCATTTTTCTTTCCATTGACTCAATTGTACTCATTCCAAATTTGTACACAAGTATGGGCCATAGTAGCATTGGAATGAGCACATGCTCTAAGCACCATACCTTGTATTTTCCTTTTAGAGGACAAAGATCTTTCTTATGGAGATCTTCTTGTAATGACCTGGATGTTTCTTTTACTTGATTGGTATCTTTTAAGGATTGATCGTACCACCGACCTAAACTTTTCACTGATTTTTCTGATTCTTTGGCCACCTACTTCAAAATTTATGTTTTTATTTAACTTTCCTTTTGTAAGAGAAAGACTTCTGGACTTGTTTGGTTTAAATTTCATTCTGCACCAACTTATCAGGTCGTCCATCAAGCTTAATATCTTGCGAGTTGAATTTACTTTGGATGAGAGGATTGTAGTGTCATCCATGAACGTTTTCACTGGTGGCATTTGACAACCTCCACCAAGCTCAACAACATCAGCCTTGTCGTTTGTCGCTTTGAGAATCAGCTGCATTGTTAGAACGAAAAGTATTGGTGACACTATACATCCCATCACAATTCCAACTTCAAGTCTATTCCACTTAGTTGTAAAGTCTTTTGTAGTGAAACGCATGAGGAAACCATCAAAATAAGTTCCTAGCATAATAGATATTTCCTCAGGAATATGGTACATTTGTAATGATAATTGTATCATTTGGTGAGGTACTGATCCGTAGGCATTAGCTAAATCATATATCGTGTCATATATCTATGAACAAAGACAGTTGATGACCGCTAGATATGTATACCAAGGGAGGTAACTCATGATTACGCTTACTTATTGGTTATACTGAACAAACGCTAATACACAGCAACATATAAGGACAAATACCAATCTTCCAATTGCAATTGAAAGGTCACAAATAAATAACCAGTTTCAAAGATATTACTTAGTAAAAATGAACTATGACAACATCAGTTTCAGTTGTTAGCATGTAAGTATAAGACTGAATCTAGTAGTTGGCATAACTTATACAAGTGTTTAAGAGTAATGTATTAATTACTAATCATTGTATTAGTTAATAAAAAAGCTGCACATAAAAACAAAATATCAAGCAACTTGTTTGTATGTACAATTAACATTGAAGGGACATGAGTGTTATGATTTGTCAGATAACAAATCCAAAATGGAAACTGAAGAGATTTGTGAGCTTCAGTCATTTTGAAACAAAAATGGGCTCTTTGAATAAATAAGATTCATAAATTTAGTTCATGATTAAAAATAATTTAACTGGATTTAAGATTGACCTAAAAATAAGAATGTGTGACTTACTTCAGATCTGTGCAAAAATAATTAATTTTAAAACTTTTAATATCAGAAACATTCAAATGTTACTTATCCCCAAGTGTACAAAGTAAATAATATTAAGTTTCCCATTTGTTACAGATGACAAGAGTTTTATCTACATAAATTAGTTACAGAAGAAAATGAAAAATAACAAATTTTAAATAAGGGTTTAAAAAAAAAAAAAACCCAATTACCCCCCCCAAAAAAAAAGCAAGGTGATAATGACACTAAGATGTAAAGAGTTACTGGGAGTGAAAGAGAATGAGAAGACTTTAGAAGCAGGAATCAGAAACTTAATCCTAAATAGAAAACAAGGAATAATCTATTCCTGTTCAAAAGACTAGGCAATAGGTGAACTTATCATGGCAGATCAAAATTTCATTTTAATTATGAGTTAGCGAATTTTGCAATATTGTTTTCCTTCAAACTTCTAATCATTTAGACTAACAAAGATAACAATAGAGAATTATGATGCAAATAACATTTATGCATTAAGATATATTCCATTTATTAATCCAAACAACTAAAGAACCATTCAATTTCTAATATTTGATATCATATTTGTTAAATAAATCTCAAATTCTTTTTTTTTGTTCCATGATATTCATACTGTGCAATAAGTATAAAAATTCCTTCCAATATAACTATCACCAGGTTATTGGATGAATAAATATATTTTTGGGGGTTTAATAAATTGCAATCATTTTACAAATAAAATCTAAATTTCTACTCAATAAATCAGAATATTTATTACACATTAATTGAAGAAAAGAAATAAATATATTTTCCATTACTGAAAATTTGTTTGACAAGAAAAGGAGGTTGTAAATAATTTGGTTTACAAATGCATTTAACATAAAATACCAAATTTAGAAGACAAGAGAGATAACTCATGAAAAACTAGAAGTATATAAAAAAAAAAAAAAAAAAAAAATGCAGATTTTCTTTTATCAAATCAGTGTAAAAGATATGGTTTTATAACAGTAGCTTTCATTTACGTAATTTTCAGCAAGTAAATGATTACTTTTTATACCTTAGATGTGAAAAGTCAATAATATATATGGGAGTCTTGCTTTGTTTTAAAATAACATGTTCATACCAGACATTTGAATTGGAAGCTCTCTATTTTAGTATCTGAAATTTCCTAGTACTAAACAACAGGAATGAGTGAATATTTATTATCATCATTTATACTGTGTAGTTATAAATGCTTTTAGGCAGCTGGGATGATTGCTAGAAATTCAGCCACCTTCTTTTTTTTGCACAGGTTTTAAATTATTACATGAATTTGAAATAAGAATCAAAGCTCTAACATTTGAGATGGAACCTCTGGTATATTTTGACATTAATTTCAATTTCTTAACATATAGCTACTTATGAAAGTAAATATTCTGAGAATATTCTTATATACATATTATGTATCATTTTTAGAGAATACTACAGTTCTCTTTTTGACTGTTAGTGGTTTTCTGATTACTTTTTCATTGAGTAATATAATCTTAACAACTGAAGATCAGAGATCACCCTTGTTTAAATTATTTACAGAATTTTTATTTTTATCTGTAAAAAGACTTATTTACAAATGTTTCAACCTAAGATTTCAGTCTGTCCCTACATACTTGATTATATCTATATATAAAATTCTGACTTCCATTAGTCTGTCCATCTATCACATCCTCTAAAATAGCCATACATTGACTGATCAAAACAAAATTTGGGGGAGAATTGCAAACAAGAGGGTATAAAATACAATTGGTTTTACTAGGATGCATAGCTTAATACAATAAATTTTCATTAATTTTTATTGGAAAAATTAAGTTTTATTATTTAACATACAAAATACTCCCATTTTAAAAACAATTTAATGATTAAAATAACAAATACTTATTTAATGAGAATGCAATATTGTTTTTTGCATATCTTTAAGTTTTTATGTATGCAAGAATTTAGTTTCCAGTTCATGCTATGTTTGCAAGAACTATAAGCAAATCACAAGGCCAAATACTTCAAAAAGTTGGAATTTGGCTCTAGAAATAAATATTTGTATATGGCCGGTTGTATGTTGCATGCACAAGAATAAGAAATCAAAGAATTTATTCTTTGCTGTTAAAAAGGAAAAGAAATTTTCTTATAAAATATTGTTACCCATGAAGTACCATGAAGATTAAAGAAATTATTAAACCATAAAGTAAGCGTTTTTCAAAGTATTTTTTAAACAAATCAGCTTATTCAATTTTCATTGATTGGTTTGCAAAATTGAATAAAATGTAGTTTGTAAATCTCAACAAAAAATTAGCAGTAACTTCAACAATACTAAATACTGAGGATTTCAACATGCATCAGCATGTTGTAAAAAAATTCTAGTATAATTCCACTCAATGAGGAAATGTTTCAATGAATGCTGTAGAACTTTGGAAGCACCTAACACAGAACCTTACAAAGGTTTCTCTGCACTATTTAAACTGATCCACTCGTAAAATATAGGGAATCATTTTCTTGGAAATAACTTTTGCGGATTAGCAACTTTTAGATATTTAGACTGCAACATTTCTCAGAATCAAAAAAAATATTGATTTTTTTATTGGTTTAGAAGGGAATCCTGTTTATATCAATTGCTGACTTTTACAGAGAATAAGCAATTTGTTTACAAATGTCAATTTTGAAACTTACATCTTGATATCTATATGCACACAAAAACAGAATATTTTTTTTATTGGACAAAAATATTTATTCTAAATCTTACTTATTATAAAGCGCAGATTGTGTGTGTGTGTGTGTGTGTGTCTGTAACGTTTATATATTGGATCGGATTTCCTACATTTTTCAACCGATTTCAACAAAACTTCACAGGACTACATAGAATTACCTTGTGGTGGTTCTAACAGCGCCAAAAATGGGAAAAATATAATTGTTTTTGCACAAAATCAATTTGAAAACACAATTAAGAGACATCGTGAAAATGGAAGGGGGACAACTCACATCGGGTTGTTTGTGTGTGTGTGTGTTACTTTAAATATGGGAGCGGATTTCCTATATTTTTCAGCTGATAAAACAAAACTTCACTTTTTTTGGCAGGTAGTGTTTCTTATTCTCTTGCACACTTTTTTCTTTATTTTTAACATTCAGAATGCTTTAAAAATTCCATTTACAAGACAATTATTTATAGTAAAATTCTATTCAATCAGTAGACTCATAACGATTGAAAACAATGTTTTTGTTTGAGTTTGGGTTTGACCAATTCGTAAAAAATAAAAAAACTAATTAAGACATGCGTGTCCGTCAACCTTAAACAATAATCTAACGATCTCTACTGATTGTACGAATACAAACATCGGAATAAATTCTTTATCTTTAGGGAAAGATAATGAAATCTAAACATACACAAGTCCTAACTAAAAATAATAACTGAACGGAAACTACTTTTAAATACACATGGTGTCCAATTTTTTTACTGTATTCGATAAGTAAAAATCATAAATTGTAAAAAGATTATTATATATTACAGAGAAGGCTACTAAATGAATAAGATTTGTTAGATCATAATTAATAAACCCAAATAAAGTTAATATTTTTGTATTAGAAACAACGAGTGGAAAATATATTCAAATCAGAATTCTAATTATGAATCACCACAAGCAAAATATGCAATTTTTTTTTACTGTATTCAATAAGTAAAAATCATAAATTGTAAAACTAAAAGATTACAGAAAGGCTACCTACATTTTTCAACCGATTTCAACAAAACTTCACTTTTTTTTTGGCATGTAGTGTTTCTTATTGTCTTGCACACTTTTTTCTTTATTTTTAACATTCAGAATGCTTTAAAAATTCCATTTACAAGACAATTATTTATAATAAAATTCTATTCAATCAGTAGACTCATAACGATTGAAAACAATGTTTTTGTTTGAGTTTGACCAATTCGTAAAAAAAAACTAATTAAGACATGCGTGTCCGTCAACCTTAAACAATAATCTTTGTCAATTTTATTTTTCAGTCTTTATGATGGTGGATACTTGATCTATCTCTTACTGTTATATCCCCGGGCAACGCCGGGCTCTACTGCTAGTAAGGAATAAAGATATATATTTTAATGATTTATTCTTTTTTAATATTTGAAAGAAGCAATTGTTTGGTGAAAGATTTTAAAAAAATAATTTTTACAAAAGTATTTTTCATCATAAAAAACAAACAGATGTATACATTTTTATAGTGCCATATTCTTAATTAAAAAACAAAAATTTACATTAACAAAAGTAAAAAAAAAACTATGCAGATATCAATGACAAGCATATTTTCAAGGCACATTTGGGAATAAAAAACTAAGTGCAGATAACTGTAAGATTGATTTTATGCTATAATAATTGTGTTTGTCCATCCCTTCACATGACAGTTATAATCAGCCAATACCTCATATAAATAAAGGACTATTTTGTTTTGATCGTATAAAAAGACCTATCAGAAACGCTACTTGGTTTCAGTTTAAAAAAAAAAAAAAAAGAAAGATAGGTGTTTAACATCTGCTAACACCTTATAAATAATGAGAAGACCAAACATGCTATTTGGTTTCAGTGAGAAAACGAAAAAAAGAAGGGAAGATTAATGTCTGTTTTAGTGAAATGGAATAGTCAATAACAACATTCATATTTGATTGTTATTGCGATCTATTGTGATAGAGAAATTTCTACAGATAATAAAATATTGTCGTAGAACTCGCCATGAGCTTATTCAATCATTAAATGAAGAATTAAGATTCATCAGAAATTTAAAATAAGTAAACCATGAAATTTTCACAGGTTAAAGTTAGTTCATATTATGAGAATCCAAACTCTAAATTGATTAAAAAAAAAATATCAATTTTTGATTCTGACAAATATTTTGTCCCAACTGAAAATTTTTCCATATTTCTTGCAAGTGGACCTGTTTATTTTAGTGCTAGTTTTCCGATACAATCCAACCTAAGCCACTTAGAACAGAATTTTTATTTAAAGCATGAAGATCTCCTTTGAGGTCTAATTGTAGACTGGTTTTACACATTCTTAATAAACTTACTAATGAATCAATTTTCATTGTATCAGATGGACTGATTACAGAAATACTGAAGAAACAATCACAGTATAAAAAGGTAAAAAGCACAATTTACAATGATGATGCTGAAATCCATGAGTCTTTTTTTTACAAGCAGTAATTGATGTTTTGTGTGCTCTATTACACTTCAGGTAGTAAGCAGTTTGATCTCTAAAAACCATCAGTTTTTGATAGTTCCAACAGTACCAAGATATCTAGGTGATGTTGATAGTTCACTCACTTCCAAATTGATTTCCACTTTCACATAATGTGGAACTCCCAGATCTTATAATCCATGTATTTACAAAAGCTTCAGCAACTGACAGAGCAGTAATTTCACTTAATTGAGTTTTAATCCCATAGGCTGAATGGTCAATACACCTAGCCACATCACTAGGATGTACTTTTATCTAGTGATAAGCTGAAGTTAAATCTATTTTCCAATAAGCATTGCCAAATAAATGAATTGATATAGGATATTACATTTTTTTGTAATAATGATAACATTGTTAATCACAGAATCTCCAGGCTATCAGATTTTGAAACAACCTGTCCATTTACTTTTTAGAAGATATAACTGAAATTTTGAAGTTTTTTAAATTCTGCTTGGATTGCTTTAGATTTCAGAACTGGAGCATAGCCTTTCTATATCTATCTTATGATTGACTTCACAATTAAATATTTTCCATTTGTATTTCCATTGGGTGATGCAACATTTGGGCATTTACTTATTAATTCATACACAAATGGAAAGGGATTAACATTGCTGACAATTCAATTTATCAACAATACAGACACATGCAAGCTTTGATAAATGGATACAGAACACACTTTGTCTCATTCTGGGAACCAATTCTTCTGGTGTAAGTTTATTCATGACCATATCTCTTTGCAGAAATTGGTACAGCTTAGCAGGTATGTTCTACTATACCCACCATACTCACCTGATCTTGCACCTTTGAATTCCTACTTATTTTGATCCCTACAAAATTCTCTAATTAGGAAGAACCTCAATTCTCTGACAGCATGTAAAAACCACTTAGGCTATTTCCCTACCTAAAGATGCCAAGTCCTAGGAGGATGGAATCATGAAGCATTCTCAAAGATGGTGAAAACTAGTGGAACAAAATGGCACATATCTGACTCTATATATCTAAATATTGTCTTTGAAATTTACTTAAAAATGGTACAAACCTCAGTTCTGATCCTATAACATTTTTTTAAAAGTTAGTAAATTCCTAATTTTGTCTGATATAAAGGTGTGTTAATGGGTTATATTCTAGTTTTAAGTTACCCACAATAAATTACCAAAATGGCATGATGAAAAAAGTGACATAAAACTGTATAAAGAGAACTTTAATGCTTCCATACATTTTATAACTATTAGTTTCAAATCAATATATTCATCTATACAAAAATGTTATCACAGATGCAACTTTTACATTAATCTTACATTGAATTGCAGACGTTCTGTTCTATAAAAGAAAACCTGAAAAAGCAAAAATAGTGTTGTATGAAGAACAACTATCCAATAATTCAAAATCTAGATCATTCAATAAAATTTATTACAATTAATAAAATTATAGTCAATTTTTTGACAAAATAAAGGCAATACTCAACTATATTTTCTCAGCAATCAGGCTTTATTTCTTCAATAAATAAAAAGAATTCATCATAAAAAACTTAGCATGCAAGATAAAAAACAGAATATAGATTTTGTAAGATTACCATCCCTCCCCACTCCAAACATGAATAGATTTAAGCTACATAGATTCTTTCCTCAGATATCCTAAAAAATATACGAGAATTGAAGAAATTAAATAGCAGGTATTATCCTATGTCAATTATGAAAGTATATAGAATTATTCAGAAAACTGTCACATTAGTCAACAGTATAAACAAGAATATCTTATGATTTACAATAATTTAAAAATTTTAAGCAGTGTTTAAAAAACACAAAAGTAAGTATATAGAACAACTGCCTGGAATTCTGAGACAATGCATTATTATAAATCTATAAAGTTGCTTGGAATGATATTCTCTTAAGAATAATAGTCCAAACAATTTGTGACTGAGTGATAATAAGTCACCTCTGAATTTGAGACAATATGGATCAAATCAGTTCAGACTCTGAAGTTAAAAAATGGAAGAAAAAACTGGAAAAGCTTTCTCATGAACTCATTATTCAGTTTTTAATCCAGTCACATTTCTTTATGGATAACCATAAGGGTCAGATTAAATAACAACAGTATAAGGAGAATAAAATGAATGTCTAATGTGATATGTGCAGCAACAAAGACCTATTTTGCTGTGATTGTCGAGTTAAGTGTTATTCCAGGAAAATAGATGAGTATGTGCCTCCCAATCCAATCATAAAAATTTGTATTCAACAAGAGAAAGGTGGACAGATTTCTACTTGAAATACATTATATCAAAATGCTAAAAAAAAAAAAAAAAATGTCTTTTGTTATGCAACATAAATTTGACCCTAAAATACTTGTTTCATTTCCATAAATTTTCCTTCAAGATAAAATGACAATATTTTTCTTTTGATTTCGTTTAAAATATTACAAGGGATTCTTGGTAATTTTTAATGAAAAACCATCACAAGAAATAAAATATATTTTTTGTCCAAATAAAATAAGTACAATTTAAACTGTTCATTAGGCTGGCAATAAGATTTAAATCCATAAGCCAAACTCTCATGTTGATAAACTATATTTTTCAATTTGGTTGCATTGAGTACCACTCCTTATTGGCTTTGTAGGTATCTGTTTATATAGTCAATGTTTGTATAGATGTGGATTTAGAATTACAATCATAAATAAAGATGTTATTTGGAACATTGTTTTGAAATGTGTTTAATTCTTCATCATCTAAATATAACATGCTTTTAGTTACCATTAATTTATTATACTTTTTATAGAAAAAGTGGCTGAACAATATATAAAGAAAAAAGAATGTATAAAAAGCCTAAACAGAAATGGCAGTTTTCACCTCCAATAAATTCAAAATATCATGAATGTTTTTTTTCAAATATAGAAGACAAAAACAGTAATCAATAATTTATGAAAGTAACCATATAACATGAATGTTGGTTCATTTAAGTAAAATAAAACTAAACCAACACAAAAACTATACAATGCATACATACTTGTATACATGTATATAGACAGAATAGACCTAAAATCAACACTGCACAATAACTACCAGTTTTATACTTCAAGTTGTTTTTAGACCATGGCCAAAAGATTGTTTGAGGTGTGAAACTGAGTTACCAAACAGTGTTGATTTCTATACCCACACTATATCGATAAATGCTCTATCTCTAATACTGAGCACTTTCCCCCCATAAATATAGCAACTTTGGAACAAACAGCACTCAGACACATTAAATTTCAAAGAGGACATTATATAAATATTTATATGTATGAGGGAGTATTAGAAAGTTATCAGCCTAACCAAGACCCCTTCTCCCAAAATTTATATTTGATCAGATTTTTGAATGTGGGTCAAGCTAAGAACTTTTCAGCACCTACTCATATTATGCATATTTTAGGGTAAAAAAATGTGGGATGGGGGGAATAAAACAAATCTTCTTGAAGACTTAAGCCATAAATGAGCAAGATTACAACTTTAAACGCACACACACACACGATACACACAGCTGAAATTTCAAGCTTTATTTTTTTTCATGCAATCAAACAATTACTGTAATCATTCGAAAGCGATTTATAGATTTCGTTCTGAAGGTGCTTTGTATTTCATTCCAATATAATCAAAAATATCTTCTTCTGAGGAGACAGGTAGAGGTTCTCCAGGGATTCCAGTGCTACCCATGGGTCGGATTGTATACTCATTAACAGTAAACCCATTTTCGAGAGCCTTCCCCCTCATATCTTTATTGAACATATCACTGCCAGTGAAATACAGCAAAGCACAATAATACTGATCGTGGGGAATCAAACGCAGATCCAAACGTCGGAAATGTCGAACCTTTTCCTCCTTTTCCTTTTCATTAACATTTTTTGAAAGGCGGCACACACCCATAAATTTTGAATCACCCATCGAAATAGTGTCAGTGATCAAACCACAGTCAGTGAGCCTCTTAACGACTTTTTTGAGAAGCTCTGGTTTCTTTTTATCAGTAGACACGAAATTTGGGTGTGTCAGTAAGATATCAATATCTCCAGATGAAGTTGCACCCCGTCGGAAACTTCCACAGACATTAGCAGTAAATTCCATATCAAGATCCTTGATTTCTTTCTTGGCAATAGCTCTTATGCTAATCACTTCTTCACGAGGGATTCGCAATTCAAAATCATCAAAATGCTTCACTCCAATCTTTTGGTGATGGTTCAGTCTATCCATATTTTTTCTTAGATCAGCAACTGTCTTTATACCATCTTTAACAAATATGGCAGCGGCTGCTGGCCCAATGCCTGACACTTTGGTCAGTTCATTGATGGCTACATTTGTGTCATCTGCTCGGATTTTATTCAATTTGACCAGTTGACCTGTGCTGATGAATTCATCAATCTTCTTGGCAATTTTGTCACCAATTCCATTCAGGCGTTGGGCTTCCTCCCCACTCTTGATTCTAGTCGGGTGTTTTGCAAGAAGACCAGCTGCTTTACGATAGACATTGTATTTATGTAGTGCTCGTGTGACATTTTTCTCATAGTTAGCAAGTTCCATAAGAAAATCACAGAAATCTGCATTCAGATTTTCCGTATTTGGATTTTTGCGTTTGCTCATTGTTGGCAAACTTTCCTAGAAAAAAAAGAAAGAAAAAAGGGAAAATTAATTTAAAAATCATATTTTTTTTTTAAATTGCATTTTTTCTTAATTAACTTTTTAAACAAGTACACACTTTTGAGTAAGCATTTTTCAGATAAATAATTTCAGAATAATACAAGAAAAGTTATTAAAAAAAACTATAGCCAATTCTCAGGAAGTCTTTTCAACAATTTAATGATTTTGTAATTTTTGTATAATTTGTTTTAACCCTTGTAAATTATTATTCTACCATAAAAGAAAAAAACAGAGTCTACACATTTTAATGAACAATTCAAAAATCTATAATTAATGTTTTATATTCACAAAGTACATAACAAATGTTGATTTTTTTTTTAACACAGTGACTATTGAATGTGGACATGAAGTATTGAGGTGATTGTATTTCAAAATGAATCAGCAAAAAGCAACATTTTGATCATAATAGTCTATATGCCTACCACACCTATGATTAAAAACAAAATTTAAGAAGTGAACCAATAAGGAGACCAAATTAACTATAAGAATTTAAAATCAGAACTTTTTTCTAGATTAGCTCGCAAAGAGCGTCACCAAGCAGGTTCTGGAAACAGAATCCCAGAACTCCTAGGTTTCTATTATTTGTTCTAACCATTTAGTTATACTTATATATGCATTTTTGGGCTTTAAATTTTGTCAAGAATGTTACTTAGCTGAGCTTTACTATAGCACAACTTATGTTGATTTAACTCCCAACAGTTATAAAGGTAATTGTGTGATTAACCAACTAACCATTATTGCACAATGAAGTGCTTACATACTTACTAAGAGGTTAGTTTATCACAAGGTCACAGTAGCAGAACACCATGCGAGTAGTGATTTGTGAGGTAATCTTGTTAAGAATTACACTATAGTATATGCTCTTGACATGAATTTTAAGCAAGGGAAGTAACTCATTTTTCACTGGGAATATAAGACCAAATCAAATTTGTATTTTGCAAAAGCTTTTGGAGACAAAGATATGTGCAAAAGATTTGGACATCCATTTCAACTATAGTTTAACAAGGTTACTTTTGTAGAAATCATTTCAGTGTGAACATAAGTTCAGAATTCAGATCTGCTACACCACAGTTTTTATCATCTTTTGATTAATATAATGAAAAACTAATATTTGTTGTTCTGAATTAAAATTAAACAAGCTTATCCTTATGAATAAATTTCTTGAGTTGATGCTACAGAAATATGACAATGAAATGTAATCATAAAACATTTTTCTTGATTAGCAATTGGTTTACATTAATCAATGGTTTTAATCATATTTTAGTTGCTTTTCATCACAATTCAGACTGTCGGAAAACAATTGATAGGTGATGATAATGCTTTATCAAATAACAATTCAAGATAATATTACTACTGTTCATAGTAGACAAAAGTAACATACTATCCTTAACCTATATTTATATATTTAAGTTTCTCTTTAGACAGTGTAACGTAATGCAGTTCTCTTTTAAGAAAGGATACGCAATGATTCATTGAAGCTGTCTTTTCATGAACATTACTGCTTTTAAATATCCAAATCTGCAAGGTGGTTAATGTGGTATCAAGAATGAATCCTTAATTATTTTAAAATAAGCTGTTTTTAATTTAAATAAATCTCTTACATTCACACTGGTATTATGCATGCATTTGTCAAACTGCAATAAATCTATTCAGTTAGCATAGGCATATTGTGAAATAATAAATAATACTAATAGCTCTGGTGACTGGCTGGTGAGGTTTATTTCTTTAAAGAGAAAAACAACAAAAACTATTGGTAACTAAAAGCAAAGTTCTTTCTATTATTAGATAATCATTCATTTCTATAATTTTGATATTAAATATCTGTAAGCTAGTCACTGGACTTAAGGCTATTTCCCCAGTAAACTTCATATTACACTCTAGTTACAAACACTTTAAATGTTGATAAGTGAAATAATTTGTAATAATTATATTCTGACTTACCTGTTAAACAGACCTTAAATCAAATTTCCAATATTGTGGGGACTTCTTGGATATCTACACATTAATTAAGGAGTTAGTCTCAGGGGTCAGACAATTACATACAGCAAGCTGACTGGGTTGAACTTGATTTACAAGTCCCATCATAGTTTATAGTTATGCTGCAATTTTTTAAAAAAAGCCATTGTGCGCAAATAAACATTGAAGTTAACAACTGTAAACAAAATGTTTTTACCCATTAATCTAGGTAACTCCAAGAATTTTCTAAAATAAGAGCATACCATGATGAAAACAGGCCCCAAATTTGATAAAAAACAAAGTTTTATCATCAAAATGCTTTTGTTATTAAGAGGAAAGACCAAAGTATTTTTTAAATTATTTTATTAAATTTTTTAATCTTTTCTAGCATGTTCAAAATTTTGGCAAAATTTTGGCAAAATTTTTTATTTTTCTTGCACCAGTGGGTGGGCCAAAGATCAGTATTGGAAAATTTAGTGTCTTTTTTGGCATTAAAAATACATCATTTTGAAAATTCCTGCAAAAATCAAATAATTGTTAGATTATAATTAAATTTTCAAGATTTTATTCATAAATGAATTAAATTATTTTTTTGAAATTTTTTAAAATCTTGGTAAAAATTAATTTTTTTTTGTTATGTAATTTTTTGAAATTTTGAGAAATTAAAATTTCAGCCTCTTCATATTTATATTAGTTAAAAGCAGAACTCCTTCAAGAATTTAAATCATCAATTTGTTTTTTGTCAAACCATTGACAGAAAATCTGCTCCGAATTGGAAAATAAAAAAAATGCAATAAAACTAACTATGGCATTATTTAATTAGAAAAGCTTTTAATTGTTTTTATGAATAAGATATATTAAGGACACTATTATCTTAAGAAAAAAATTTTTTTTTCAATAATTAATTTTTACATGAATTGTTTACATTTTTTTTTACTTTTAATTAGAAAAAATTATTAAGTTTTAAATCTTTTAAAATGTATTAATTTCAGCTTTTTAGATGATAGTATTATTAAATGAAAACTAAATTTACTAATCAAATGGAAAATCATCAAACACCAATATTTTAAAAGAATTTTGAATATTTTTTGTATGTCAATTTTTGTAAGTATAGACAACCATACATGACATGATCAGAAAATAAGAGAGGTAACAATAGTAAATTTAAAGCCAACATTTCTAAAATTCAATAAAACATTAGAGAATATTTCCCTAAATTTCTATGATTACTGAGTACTTAAAAATTAGAGAAAAAATGTGCTCGTTTCATTTTCTTAAATTATACTTTACAAATAAATTTTTCATAAAACAACATTAGACCTGACATCACATCAACACAGCTACTGTCAGGTTAAATAATGTATGTCTATGATATTTTAAACTTAAAGAAATAATATTTGTTTCCAATCAGATTAATTATACTTTAAATCAGCTAACATTCCTCAAATAAGTTTCAGAAAAGTATATTTTACTTTTGGAAGATTTTTTAATAAAGAGAATTACATTGCAATGTAAGACAACTAAAAAAGGGCTCTAATCCAGCTTTTTTAACAAACAAAAATAAAACACAAAACAAAACAAAAAAAACTCCTTCCAATCAATTTAGTTTTTGAAATAGAGCAAAGTATTATGCTTATTGGAAATATTAAATTTAATCTATTATTAGCTTGAAATTAAAACTAAAATAAAAACTCCAAAAAAGCTTTTCCATTTTTAAAAATTAATTTTAAATATTAGGTATTGCATTTTTTGTGGAGGTCCCTACATTATCTATAAACACATTTTATTCTACGATCAAATAATTTCATTTTGTTCATTAAAATGATTATTTAGTGACAGTGTTTAATATGATTAAGTCTGAGTTTATGGGCTTATTGTGTTCAGCTTAGTAATCCAAATGCCTGTGTTCATACAACTAAATGGATTAAAATAGAAGAGTAGTTTTTGTGCATCATTTGGATTGTGTACATTCATGTTCTGCTGTAAGCAACATTAAGAAGTTTGTCTTTTCTTTTTATACATAGAACTAATCCAGTAAAACACGACAACTGTTTCTAACTTTATTTGATATCAATTTTTAAAAGTGTATAATTAACATTCAAAAAGCCAAATGATATTCTGTTACATGAAATGCCAGAATTTAACAGAAAATTAAAATACCACATTTTAAATAAGAAGAAATTAATCAAGATATGTATTAAAGTAAAGGATCCATTTTTTATTACAAGTGCATTACAAAAAATGTGCTGTTATTATTATAAGTCAGCAATGGTAAGCTAATCACATTACAAAACCAATGCAGTTTCCGATTTTCTGTAAGTCATATAATAAATTCCAAGATTTTCTGAAAGTGTTTAAGTTGTTATTTTATGGTTATCTTCCGCAATTTTCTTTTTTTACTCGGTCATCATGATTGACATTCGTTGATCTTTTTTGAGGCTCACTTTGAACATTTCCATTTTCAGAGCAAAATTTCTGAAACCATATTTGTACTTCTTCCTCATTAACAGTACCTTCACCAAATGCTAAATTGATGTTTCTTCCTGCTTCAACTGCATTGTGTCCCAATTTAAACTCATACAGAAAGAGAACTTGTGCTTGCACTGGAGTCAACATATTTTCAAAGGTGAAAAACAAAGTTTATGATGAACGGACCATCTGAAAAGTGAGGCACAACAAGAGAATGACCAATAGCAATAGCAAATGGTGTTGTAAAGATTTGATTAAAAAAACTGAAAAGCATGTATTTTTGTTGGAAAAATATATTTTGAATAAATATGATGGTAATTTCTTTGGAAAAATGACTTTTCATTTAATTTGGGTGAATTCGATTTACAAATTTCATGCTAAACTAAATTTGTACTTTGTGTGCATTTTTATGATTTTTTTTCTCTGGGACTAGTAATTCAGTTTGTAGTGTTAATTATGAGAATCCCAAAAATTAAGCCATTAACGTGATAAAATAAAACTTATTTTCTTAGGCTTCTGTTCTTTAAAATTTTCACATATTTGCACAAAGGCAAACCCCCAAATCAGTTCAGGTTAATAATGTTATTATTGTGTACTGTGTGTAAACTAAAGTGAATATTTGATGTCATCATGTCCGATACAAGTCAGGATCCATTTTGGCACCAAGCAGACATTGTAAAATCAAAGAACCACTTTACCTTTCACTTTAATTAAGTCATATTTTAAATAAATTGAACAGTTAAACAAAAAAGTTACTTTTATCATGAGTATCGTAAACTATGTAGTAAAAAATCAGTTTTAAAAACTTAACTAAATCTTTAAATGAATACAATGAAATAGATACCTGCCTTGATCGCACCAAATGAATCATTTGGTAAAACCTAAAATAAATGTATTTATTTTTTAAAACCATTTACATTGTTTGAACTGTTGTCATCATCTTTGTTGCCATATTCATGACATTTCGGTTGTTGTACACTCTGACCTTCTTCAGGTGATTTGAATTTCAAACTGAACCCTTTTTTATTTTGTCCACCGGGAGAGATTGAATATGGCAACAAAGAACAACAGTCCGATAATGTAAATAGTATAAATGATTACAATACATCTCAGAAATATAAACAGAACAGATATAAAAAAAACCAAAAAAAAAAACCCACTGACATTGTGTGACAGTTACAACGTCTGGATTGACTTGACTATGCTTTACTTCTGAACTGTTAGGTTGCATTATGAAGTATACGATATTTCATGGTCTGGTGAAGTAATAGATAGCGGCTCAGAAAGAGGAATCAGAGAGCCGAGTTCAAATCCATTACGTGCTAATACCCTTGGGAAAGGTATGAATCCTCTTCTTCTCCCTTTGGCTATGGGTAAATAGCAGGACAGACAAGGATGGCAACTGGTCTACCGCAGAAAGAAATGGCAACCTACTGTAGGAAAAAAATCCGCCTTTTCAGTCATGTATCGAAAGATACATGATCACCTCATGTATCACGCATGGCACTGCGATCAACTAGTGTCTACGTTGTATCATTGGTAAAGACTTTTTTAATAAAAAAAGGGGAAAATAATGAAGCTTTCTAGATTACTAATCTGTAGAATGAAATTCAATCATAGAAATAAGCAGTGCAAAAAACTCGAATCATTAAATAAGTGAGATTCATTTACTACTCCACACACTGTTCATGTCATTCAGAAATCAAAGAAAAGGGATTTTGTTATTACTTCGCAAACATGCATCATAAGTCATATATTTCATCATAACAACACAGAATAAAATAAATAAGGATTTCATTTCATTTATTTTAATTCTGATCTTCAAATTACTACACCTAACTTCAAAAGACACGACGACAGCGACTGACAAGAGTTCAAAGTTCAATTCCAAGTCGGTACCAAACAATTTAATAAAGAAAATATTGTTGAAAAGCAAAACAAATAGTACAGAAAATTAAAAATGAAATTTACATTTTAGCGGTCAACCGAATTTGTGAAAATCAGAAAGAAACTTCTATATAAGTAAAAAAAAATAAATAAAATCAGAAATTACACGTGCAAAAAAAAAAAATCTACAGAAACGAATCTGGAAATAATAATTTTTTAAAAATGTTTCTATCGAATAAGCACTTTAGATTCCGCAATGTCAAATGTTTTTTTTTCTTTTTTACATTTTCTAAGAGGGGGCTTCATTGAGATTGCAAATTGACCCCCCCAACTACGCAAGCAAAAAAATAAATCTTTATTTACCACGTGATAAAGTATGTTTGTACTTACCTTATAAAATTTCAAATTTCATGTTAAAATAAAAAAGTTAACATTTAAAGTATGTTCTTACTTACCCTTTCCCTGTGTTGTTTTAAAATTAACCAATAATGCTTACATGCAAAATTTTAAATAATTTCAAAACAGCCGCGAAATATCTATTTAAAAAGCATATTCATACCTAATTATTTCCCTTACCTTTTCTTTGTTTTGGCTTGCAAAGGGGGATCGATTTACAATGAATTTACATAGAAAACTGAACCTCTTCTCTTAAAACTTAAAAAATTAAAAGAAAATTTTTCATATTCTTGATTTGGATAGCTTAATCGATAGGAATATGCAAGAACAAAATTGGAAAGAAATTTATTTCTTGGAGAGGTGGGTTTCTGTAGAAAAACAGAATGTGGTGTTTGTTTTTTTTAAGCCTAACGTTTTTGTTGTATTAAAATAAAAAAAACATCAAAATGGTAATGTTTTTAATAAACTATGAATGTTTTTTATCGAGATTTATAAAAATTCTCAACTAAAAGTAGTAATAATTTGCTCGGTGTGAATATCGAATTTCAAAGAAACATTAAAACAAAAAACGAAACTTGAGCTACTTACTGACAACAGCAACTCGACATGTAGTGTGTATTTTCTAAGTCACGTTACAACGAGATCTTAGATAAACTATTTATAACTACTAATTTATTTTTAAAAATCATGGTAGTTGCTTTTACTTTCAAATAAATATATGTCCGAAATAAAATAAAAAAAATACATAAATTTTAGTTAAAAAAAATCGAAAGTAAAAATAAAACTAACTACCCAAGAAAATAGAGATTGACTGTCAATACTCAATAGACATGAAATAATTTTGTTTCTTGTCTAATTTGTTTTAAATTCGAAAATGTATGGTATTTTTAAAGTACTTCATGCAAAAAAAAGTAACTGTTCTACTAAAACTTTTTTAACCTGTATCTTTCTTCCTTTTTTTTAGCTTAACGCTAATTCTTCCATAAAGTGCACATTATAATTAGGGAAGATTATTTGATTTATTAATAAAATCATGTATAAGTAAAATACAAACGTTAAATAATTATTTATAATAAAAATAAACAATATAAAACATCACGTTTACATACAACTAGTTGAAAACGTCTGTTTCATTTTTATTGTACATCTTAAATCTCGTTCAGACGAGATCTGGCTCTATTTTTTTCCTCATTTGTTTTTACCTCTGTTTATTTTGCTTATTTCTCTGAATGCCTGCGACTGACGTCTTCCACTCTCTATTTAACTTGTACCCTTTTTTTTATTCTCCTACTTCCTAATATATTTATATCCTCTTTTTACAACCTCCCATTCGCTTCTTTACATTGGTAAACAGAGCTTATAAGAAAAATAGAGAGGGTGCGTGTCTTCCAATTTATCTTTCTCTCTTTTTAAAATTTAACTAAAAACATTAAAATAATAGTTATACTTATCTTTATTTGGTTAATAATAACAGATAAAATAGGATTTGTGAAGAGAGAGGAACATGAACTGTTTCTGTTCCTTTTTAGTTGTTTTGTAACCATTTCTTCCTAAAATACTCATTTGTTGAGTGAGAAAAAACGCAGTGGTTACTTATCTGTTTTATTTTTATTATTATTATTTTAATTGAAACTCATGTTTTGAAAATTCATAAAGAGATAAAGATAAAATTAGATAAAAAAATTTCTCTGGTAAATTGATTTATCTTTTTCTCCTTAAATTCTCGCTTCTTCAATGATAGATATACAGAGAGAGTGAGTTATTGATATACCAAGAGAGGGGTAGATAGATAGCAAAAGAGAAAGAAAGAGGGTGGTCATTGAGGTCAGGGGTCAGTGTCTTTCTTATCACAAAACCACTCTGGCTTCTCCCAGATTTGGAGTAAAAGCGTCGGGATTTTTTATGCTTTTTATTTTGGTTTTCGTTGTTATTTTTTAAGCCTTTCTCTCTTCGGTGGAATGATAAACATGGTAGGACGATGATGAATTTTGATTCTGTGTTTCTGTCTTGTGGATGTACACGAGGAAACAGGTGTTGTGTTGGAATTAAGAAGAGGATTATGGTGCTGCTTCTGTGGTCGTCGTCGTCGTTGTCGTCGGCATATTATTATTTCCAATGATGATGCCCAGGAAACCACGGCCACGAAGGGAAAGATCTGAAGTCAGTTGTTGTATTAAATACTTAGTCTTTGGATTCAACGTTATCTTTTGGGTAAGTCAATATTTCCAAACAATTTTAAACTCCATTCATTCAAAACATGTTTTGCATGTTTCTTTTTGTTTTTCTTTTTTTTTCCATTCATTCAATTAGAAAGAAAAAAAACTTTAAAATAAATTCATTCTTTTTAGATTGTTTTTGTTTACCAAACGTGTAATTTTTTAAATTAAAATTTTTTTCCATTCATTTTTGTTTTCATTGAGTCACTTTCTTATAATTATCATTTTTGAAGCCATGTTTTGGTTAGAAAAAATTTTTTGGAAGATCGTATAGTGTCAGTTTTTTATGTGATAGGGATGTGTTGTCTGCTATAAGGTATTCAAAACTTATACTTTGACTTATTTCGAAACCCAATTGCCGATTTCAAAGACAAACATATCATCAGTTATTTATTTACTTTGTATTGCATCCCTTTTCGCACTTTAAATTTCTTCATTCATTCATTCATTCATTGTGTATTTTAGTTGCCTAGTAAAAATATTTATAGTTCAAGGCTTATTCCTTTTTTTCATTATTAGTCCAACTATCATAATTTGAATAATAAAATGTGTACAGTATACTAAAAACTTTAACAAAAATTTAAAAACCATTTTCTTCACTGATCTTTAATAAAAAAAATAAAAATAAATAATTGTAGCAAGTCTATTATTTAAATTTATTGATTTTGTAAGTATTTCGATGTATTTCAATCCAAAAAGTTATACATTTTATTTTAAAATTATTCCCATTTTAAATGCTAAAAATAAAGTTTATTTACTTTGTTTCACACGCAATATTTTAGTGTTTTTATTCGCCAGAAAATCGTCGACTTCAAGATTACAATTTATCTTTGATTTTTTTTTTCAAAATCTTGCTTTATTTTTTATTTTAATAACTCTTTCTTTTGTCCTTTCTGTAAAACAATTTTAAAAGTATTTAAAAATTTATAAAAAATAAAATTCATTTATTCTGCTAAAAGTCAAAAAAAGGTTATTTTTGTTATAACGAAAATAAAATTACAAGTGATATTGTTTTCAATGAAAACTTTTTTTTAATTTCATTTAATTTATTAATCAAATCATTTTTGATAATTAAGCCAAAATGTCCCCTATTTTAATTTTTTTTTTTTTTTCTTGATTTCTTCATAGTCGTTTTCTTGGTGATGTCTTGTTCCTTTTTTCTCACACTGGAGTTTCTTAAATTCTTTGTTTTATTCCAAAAAAAAAAAGTACCAACCACGAAAACCGCAATTATCAACCAACTTTTCTTTTTAATTTTTTAGCGCATAATTTTTTTGTGGCTTTTACATTTTTGTTTCACTGGATTTTTTATAGCTCAATATTTTTTCAAATAATCCGTTTGAAAAATGTGATAAAATTATCCTAGAGCCTATCCTTCTTGCTTTAAAAAAGGACACCTGAAAAATGAAGCAACAGGCATTAATCATTTAATTCGTTTTTTAAAAGATATTCTTAAATTTCCAATTTGCATTAAAAAATCAACTAATAATTCTAATCATCATTTTTTAAAGTTTTTACTTTTATTCCATTATTTATAAAAATATACATATTTCGATATTTGTAATTTTTTATGCAAGATATTTTTTATTTTTATTTTTTAGACTAAAAAAGCGAAATTGGTTGATCTTTTTTATGTCCTTGTATCTTTTTTTTTTTTTTTTTTTTCAAACTCTTTTTTTTACTATTCAAGTCAGAGACGACAAAAATAACATTGAAAATCTGTCGGAAAAATACCTTTTTTTTTCAGAGAACAGAACTACTTATGAAAGCATGGTCACATGACCTTCTCTTTCCTGACAATGACTATTTCGACGTGGATGTTATTAAAAAAATGCCAGAAGAAATATCAGTAAAATGAGATAAAAAAAAATATCAAGATAAATTTTATTTTTCAGATTTTTATTCCCCATCAAAAACAAAAATAGACAAGACAAGCAGAAGCTTCATTTTTAGTTCCATATTCTCAGGTAAACAAAACCAAACAGAAGGGATTTTTAAAACATGTTCACAAACAATACAAAATGAAATAATAAAAATGAAATAGGTTAAAAATAGAATTAAATAAAAAGAAAAATATTTTTTTTAATTCGTTCTTTTGTTGAATTGAAAGAACACATGAAAGATAAATTAGACCTTTTTAGCAGCAAATAATGGGGTGGGAATACAACAATCCTAAAGTGATCCACCAAAAATAACTGATCCATAAAAGTAAAACTGATTTTTTTTTTAATTTCTATAAACAAACACCACACATCTTCGTTTTCGTACACTTATTTTTGGTGAGATTTTTTTTACTTTAATTATTTATTCAGTGTTCTTCAACAAAGATCTATCACACAAGTAAGAATTTTTGTAAAAAAAAAACTAAAATTAAGTGTTAAAACATATCTGCTAAGGTTTGTATTAGAGAATAAAATATAAAAAAAAATAACTGATTTACTTTTTCCTTTTCTTTTTTTTTCGCGTGCACACACGCTTAAAAAGAGAAAGACAATAGAGAAGGGGGTGGGGAAACGAGTACGTTCGCACCTTGGCTACACCCCCTTCGCAAACCTTATGCTAATATGCGTGTATAACAAATTAATCCATGTACAACATTCAAAGAGAAATGTGATTGCGATAACCTGAATGTTTATTTCATTCATTGACTGTGTTTTTTTGACACACGTTGTGCTTAGATTGAGAAAACAATGTGTGATTCGAGTGTAATTTATTTATTTACTTAGTACTGCGTATGGTTAGTTGAGAATTTGTAAAGATGCGTGATTTAGCTTGGATAGGAAGATTGTGTTGCTTCAGTCTTCCATTTGGGTGAAGAACTGTTATTTTCCTTTCCTCCTGAACTGGAGGATCATAAAATTAATAGAGCACCTTTAATTGTATGTTCAAGTAAGATTAATAATTTTTGCAATTTGCTCATTAGAGAATGTATTGAAGCCACATTTCTTTGTTCAGTCTGGTTAATAAGACAATTAGTGCCACAAATTGATCACTGATGTATCTCTATTCGCCTGATTGCGTGGTGTGCGAAGAAGTTGTGCATTTTTCGCTTGTGTCAGTGTTCGAACCTTGGTGAAGAGCCAAAATTTCGAATGTTGATTTTCAAAAGTTAAAAACAGACCTAGGTCATTTATGTTTTTAGAAGATTGGCGCAAATCTTCCTACCTCAGTCTGGCATTGTAAATAATTATTACAATGTTACATACATACTATATGTGAAAAAGACCATAACTTAGTTCAAGTTGTAGGAAAGCAAAGGCGAGGGGTGGGGGAGAAAAACTAGTCTTCTTCAAATAAAAAGGAGCTCATTTTTATAAATTTATATTCCTTCTCATTGGAAGTACTGCTGAATTAATTAATAATACTAATGCACACAAACTCACAAGCACCTAGAAGCGAAAGAAAGGATTTCGTAACAGATTCCTTTCTAAGATGAGATTTCATTTTAATTTTTTTTGGACATGCTGTTCATGTGATCAGTAGTTACACCTTTCCTCCTTACCCGCCCCCACTTTTTTTTTTACACATATGCCACTAAGACTTTTTTAAAACCTCCTTTATTTTGCTTTTATTATTATTATTTTATTTTATTTTTTTCAATTTTGTATTATCTCTTTACTTGTTTCGTTAAAGACTGAATTTGAAACCTGGAGAAAAAGTACCAATAAAAAAAAAAAGAATGACTTGGGGCAGCAGATCATTATTCAAACATATTGTTTAAATAAAAATTTAAATTAAATAAAAAAACAAAACAATGACTATGCCTGATCAGGATTCGTTGTTTTATTTCTAACAATACGTGTTTAAATTACGGATTCTAATGTTGTGACACCTTAAAAATGTTCCTCCATAAGTTTTTGTTTTTTTGTTTTTTGTCAGGATAAGGATTAAGTTATTAACCCTACCCAAATTAAAAATACTTATTTCGGGAAAGTAAACATTTTTTTAACACTGAGTGAAATTCATTTTATTTCCAATAAACTTGAATACAAAGGCTCAAAGGCATTTACATTGGGATAAATTAATAAAAGGTCACTTTCCAAGATATTTTGTCATAAATTGTGCCAAAGATAAGAAGGGATATCGTGCTTTTCTTTTTTTGAGGGTGCTTTTAAAGAATTGACTTTTGCTCTTTAAACAGTAAACACGTTCATCTAATTTTACAATCTCCGACCAGAAAAATTTAAATGGAAATTATTTATTCACAATTCCACAAAAACCTGAATAATTTATTTTTTATAAGTGACCTGTTTTTACTTGGTTTCTATCACCTAGAGAAAGTTAAGTTGTCAAAGATAAGTTTCATAAGTTTATTTAATAATAAAAAAAACAGAATCATGATTTTTATTTTAATTGACTTAATTTATAATCTAATCAGCGCATTTTGTGATAAATAACAAGTACACTACACTACAGTATATTCACTTAGTTTTACTGTTGTACAACACTGAATAATTATATCGTCACATAACTTCTTGTCCATTTTTTAACAGGAGGAAAACAGGAGTATTAATTTTTTTAATAATTATTAAGTAGAAAACGAAAATTAATCAATATTACTAATAATTTAACCGTAACGGTAGCTAAGAAAAGTTATTTTATGTTTTAATTGTACTTTAAAATCACAATTCATTCATTGATCATAGGGCCTAGAGTTTTTTTCTTAATGAAACAAAAAAACAAAGATCAACTGAATTATTAAATGTTTTAATAATAACATCGAATTTTTTTTTATAAATGATAAAAAAAATATTGCAAAACAATAAACATAAAATTACAACCACATTTCAAAAATCAAAACTCACAAAAAAAGTATATAAATTTTGTGGGGAGAGTCACAGTGAATACACAATTTATGACGAAATAAAAATTTATTATAAAATGATAACGGTAGGTCGTGTTTCTTTTTTGTTGTTTTTTTTTTTATAATAAATACTTGAAAAAGAAAGTTACCTGTATTTAAATATAACTTATTTGATTATTTTCGATAAAATTTTTTTTCTAAAATTGTGGCAAAACTGATGGGTTTTTTTTTACAACAATTCAAAATTCAAATACATGCGAATTTTAGTGTTGAATCCTGGGGTTCGGTTGCCAGAACAACTTCTATTCATTCAGTAATAATATGATTGAGTTATTGTCTTATTTTCTAAACTTAATTAAAGAAATTAAGTTTTTAGTTCAATTTCTTCTTGAATGAAACAAGCATCTGAAATACAAGAGACTGGCACTGGACTGAATGCAAAAATTTATGTATTGCTCAGTTTTAGTTTGTAAATCACTACACTTAATTTTATTTTTGTTTGATGCATGTTGAAATTTTATGACATTTAAAAACTAAAAAGCAAACGAAACAGAATAAGAAAAACTTAAAAAATTGACTTTTCATTTCGTTGTTATTGGTAACTAAAAATATTTGTCTCTAACTAAAGAAAATCAACTGGTGGTTTTTAATTCTTGTGTAGCAACATTTGTAATAAAAATGTGGCTTTGATAGCAAATTATTGATTGTAATACACATTTTTTTAAAAAAATATAATTTGAAAATGTTTGTTTCTCTCTTTTTTGTGAAATCACATTGACATTGTTTTCTCCAGGTCTTAAAGGATAGTCTTCTTCTTAAATCAAAAATATTGTCTTAGAAACTTACTTACACAATGAATGAGTGAAAGGACGAAAAATTTCAAGTTTTTTTTTTTTTTTTTAATTTTCTGATGCATTAAAAAAAAAGAGACGAGTATATTTTCAAATTAAAAATATACTTTCTCTTCAAAAAACAAAACCATATTTTTTTATTTTTTATTATATTTTTTCAAGTTGCATTTACTCAAACAGCGATATTTTGTACTTATGAATTTGACTTGAGAGACAAAAAATGTTTCATTGTGTCACAGTGAATTGAAGACAAAAAGCATTTCCAATCAGTAAATAAAACTAACAAATTCTGAAATTATATTTCCGTTTGATTAATCTTTTATTATAAAGATTAATCAAACGGAAATATAATTTAAGAATTTGTTAGTTTTTTTATTTACTGATTGGAAAAAGCCATGTTTCTCTGGATTTCCATAATAATACTCACGGCTAAGTGAGTGCACTTGTACTCGATAGTACGTCAATTTTATGACAATTTGAAATTGAATCCTGCGCGAATTACTTCTAAGATTAAATGAAATTAAATTGGGTTATTTTTAAACTATCTTAAAAAAAAAAAGTGAGTGTATTAAATTACGAGGGGGTTGCTGAAAAGTTCGCACCCTGCCTCATTCTGACATAAGATCTTTTAAAAATTCCTTCCTTAGTCAAACGGATAACATTTCAGTACTTACGTCTTATGAAGCGATCATTTGCGAAGTTGTTGAGGTCTTTACTTTAAACACAGTTAATTAGCGTAAATATCAGCAACACACTACTCAGGATGGCCGTGGTTTTCTAAGCGTG
Source organism: Acanthosepion pharaonis (assembly GCA_903632075.3). Lineage (NCBI taxonomy): Eukaryota > Metazoa > Mollusca > Cephalopoda > Sepiida > Sepiidae > Acanthosepion > Acanthosepion pharaonis. Next base: position 2,809,858 of record CAHIKZ030005499.1, read on the forward strand.
TACCACACGGCCGAAATTATAGGACATCCAGTGAAGATCGAACTCGCTATTCAGTCGTAATTGATCTAGTGAGACAAACTTGTTAAGCATTACACCACATCGGAGTACCCCTGCACCCTGTTCAGGATGGCGGATAAGTACAA